>JAKTSJ010000011.1:0-251016 GCA_030580115.1 Kregervanrija pseudodelftensis
TTCACTAATACAGGTTTCTTTGCCACATGGTATCCCCCCTAGCCTTAACTAAAAGGTCTTAAACAATAAGATAAGAACGAGTTACTTACTGTTGATCGTTTTTGCTAATCTTGAGTTAGTTGTGATTTTGTCTAATGAACTATTTACTAAATTATATTAATAAAATATATATCGGAATCCTCACTCAAAAGAATCTCTTGTTGATTATACAAAATACGAAATACAAGCGGAATCTTTCTTATACTTGTTTGAATTCGTCCATTCCAACAGTTGAACAGCCACTTGATGATTTAACCAATCATCATCTTTTTCAATCCTAGCATTGCCAGAAAAATACCTGCAACTAAATGCATTATGCAGTTACACTTAAGTAATGCCGAAGTCTTGTAATGTGACTTCTTTATGTTCTTGCATTAGTTACACGGCATAACAAAATTGATGTCATGACATGCGTTCAATTCTGACATACAATTTTTGTTCATGTTCTTGTTTTTGTTTTAATTGTAGTTTTATTGAATGGATATAAACAACTATTCTATAGTATTAATCGATAATTATAAAAACTATTTAAGTTATAATTTAAATAAATAGAAACTATGTCCTATTTATATTATACTGAATATATTTTTGTTGTTCATTATTCCAAACCTTTCATCAATATGATAAGCTATCTTGATAAGCTACTTTGGTAAACCGGCATTGCGGTACTTCCTATTCCATAAGCTGTCTATCGGTGTAGATTCTTATTAGGTAGTTCTAGACTTCAATCAATTATTGATTAATTGAATCTATTTTTCAGCTATTCAAACATTTGCTATTATTTTACTTTTCAAAATTTAACATAATTTTCACAAATTTAACATAATTTTCACAGTTCTGACAACATGCGTTCAATATTTTTATTATAGTTTTGTTTATATGATTTAATTCTAGAGTACTGAATTAGGTATTCAACTATTATGTATATTAATTGATAATTCTATATAATCTATTTATTCATAAATCAGATAGAGGGAAACCTATCCTATTTATGTTATTCAATTATAAAAATTACATAGCATTGATTATCATGTTATTACTAATTTTAGTAACAACATCACTTCTAGAAAATTCTACAATGTTCTATCATAGTACTTTTCATATCACCTCATATTCTTATGATCATATGACTAATATTTCTAATTATAATGATTGTACTATTCTTTCTAGTTTTCACATTCAATTCTGACATACAATTTTTGTTCATGTTCTGACATATTTTTATATTAATTCTCATTAGATATGGTTATCTGCTAACTCATAATAGATGAGCAGATAATGATTCTTTTATTCTGTTCTGGTAACCGTTACTGAATCTCGATTCCTTCCAATCACAAGTTAGGCGCAAGTGGTTTAGTGGTAAAATTCAACTTTGCCATAGTTGAGCCCCCGGTTCGATTCCGGGCTTGCGCAATTTTTTTTGCCTTGGTATAATATATATATTATGGTCGACGGTGTAATAATGTTTTTATTCCAGCATAAAAGAATTCATTAAAAAAATAGATTTATTAAATAAATGCAAGTGGTAAAATATCATCCTTACTTGCGTGGTTAAGATAAAAATCGGATATTAGAATCGGGGAACTTTATTATAAAAATTGACGTGACATAAATTTGATAGCGTTATTTGAGTACCCACTCTACAATTTCTTTCCCCGTTAATAATCACAAAAACCACAGAAGACAATGCTTAGAAAAGTAGTAAGAGTATATCATGGAAAACGCGTTACTTCATCAATACGTTCTTTAATGGAAAAAAATAGAACAGCATTAAATGCAACTTCCAATCCGTCTTCAAAAGATATAGGAAAACCAAACTGTCCATCGAACAATAACAGTATACTTAATTTTTTATCTAAGACTCCATCAAATGAGTCTGTTGAAAATGAAGTTCATAAAAAGATTCAATCATTAGAAAATTTGAAAAAAGAACATGAAGTTTCGGTTCAAAAAATGAATAATCAGATTAGTTATGTTATGAACCATTTTGGTCAAAACGATCAAGTCTGCAAAAAACAACGTAAATTTGTGGGTGAATTATTCGAATTTAATACAATGCAGATTAACAAATTGATTGATTCTAGGGATTCTCAAGATCAATTACTAATTATTTTATCTCATTTGACGGTTAGAGAGCAATTAAATGTCCGTTCATTCAGTAAGATCATTATGAAATTGAGTTTAAATAATGTCTTTTATGTTTATGAAACTATGAAAACTAATTTTAAAATGATTCGAAACTGGGAAAATGACACTGTTAAAGCTCAATGTGAAATTGCTTTAGCTTCAAGATTCAAAATTTTGAAGGCATATTCAATGTCATCATCAATTGTAAGGGATAATTTAATGAATAGCTGGCTTGATTTAGTTAAAAAGTCATCACTAAGTAATGCATATTTGAAAAATTTAGTGAGGTTATTGGATGGTCAAGTTGAATATTCATTTTTAGTTCAGAGTGTTTTAGATACTGAAAATATACAATTTATTTTTTGTTTTTGGGAATTACACTCCAGTGATGCTTTTATTAGAGAATATTTAGAAAAAAATCAACACCAATTTAATAAATATCAAGGTCTTTTTATTGAGATATTAACGAATCCTTTGGTTTCAACCAATAACGAACTGCTTCATACTTTGGCTTCGATGTCAAGAAAATTAGGATTATCATCCCCTAAGTTAAAAAAGAATGAAATAGATAAAGTATTTGCCTTTGTTTCATTATTTATTAATGATATCAGAGAATCTATCGAAGAATCTGATGTCGAAGATTTAATTGAATTAGAAAAACATTTCAATAATGCAAAGTCATCAAAAGAAAATGAACTGCTTCGAGAAAATTATGATGATCTTTGCTTTATAAAAGATTAATCTAATATGAATTATATGGTTGAGTTAAATTGGCAGCGATATGGATTGGTGATGTACATTTTTTTGTACATTTTTTTGGAAATGTTATATAGATTTTGGATTATTTAGTACAATTAATATATTATTAAATATTAAGATTGCTTTTGATTGAAGCTGTAAGCTTTAAAATTAATTATTAATTGTGAGATTAATCATAAATAATTACTTTCTCACCAAAAAAGTGTTATTAAACTGAAGTGGATTATATTGGTACAACAATCAAGACTAGCCAGGGATATATTTGTAGGAAAAAAAGGTTCAATCTGAAAACTAGAATTCGAGTTTAAAAAAATAAAAGTTTAATGATAAAAATGAAATAGTAACAAGAAATAAATTGAAATATGGATGTAAATAAAAACGAATAAGCAAATTCTAAATAAAAAGAGCATAGAAAACATTTAAAGCTTAAAAATAAAATCGTTATACAAAATTTTCAAAATTCTGGAAATAAGTAGCCATATTCATCCACGATACCTGCAATACCATAATCATATTTGTCTTCAGGGTATTTTTCAAATTGTGAAGCATCTCCGACACCTGAAGGTATATTTGGTTCGTAAGGAGTTTCAATATTGCCTTGAATTAAATTATCCCAAATGACTTCATTGAACCACGGATGATTTTTAACATCTTGAACACCATTTTTCAAGTTACCCAGACGGAAAGTAACATCTTTTCTAATCAAATTTTGCAAAAGATCCACGGCATCCAATTGAAAATGATTTGGATAAATAACATCGCATTTTGTTATATTTTCATAAGTTTTCATTGGAGAGGGGTCGTAAAAAGGTGTTGTGCCTGCTAACATCTCATAAATTAAAATTCCAAACGACCACCAATCCACAGCTTTATTATAAGGTTGGACTGCAATAATTTCAGGAGCAATATAGTCAGGTGTACCACAAAGTGTATAAGTTTTGGTCTCAACTTGTTTTGCAAAACCGAAATCCGCAAGTTTAATATGCCCAGATCTTGATATTAGTATATTTTCAGGTTTCAAGTCTCTATAAATTATATTTTTTGAATGCAAATATTCTAAGGCTAATAAAACTTCAGCAGAGTAAAATTTAGCAACTTGATTTGGGAAAATTTTTGATTTTCTTAATAAAGAAAACAATTCACCACCTTCAATATAATCCATAATTATAAAGATTGATTTACAATCTTGGAAAGTACCCCACATTCTTGTAATAAAAGGATGCCTGCATAATGATAAAATTCTACGTTCATCGTTTGTGTGTTCAATTTGTTTTGCTTTCACAACATGTGACTTTCTAAAAACTTTCATGGCGTAATAACGACCATTATGAACTGATCTTACCAAATGAACTCTTCCAAAAGATCCTGTTCCTAATGTCTGTATTAGTTGAAAATCGTTTAACGAATATTTTCCCTTTGTTGTAGGCAATGCAACATTTTTGTTTGTAGATTGATGTGAATTTGATTGCGATTGTAGTTGTAATTGTGATTGTGAATGTGATAATAAGTGTGATTGTGATTCTGGTATAGGTAGATCTTGACGCGTATTCAACTGTGATCCAAGTATCTGAAGTTCTTGATGTGATTGTGGGTTTGATTGTGGATATTGGTACTGATGATGTGGATCATGTTGATTTTGATCCTGATTTTGAACGTCACTCTGACCTTGTTGTTGTTGCTGCACCAGCTGTGAAAGTTTCTGTTCACTCTGTGGCTCATTTTGGTGTTGTTGCCCGTCACTTTGTTCTATTTCTTTTTGGGATAACTGTTGCTGTTGTGAATGTTGCTGCTCGTTATTTTGCATAAAACCCCCTTGGAGCTTCTGAAAATTAGTATCGCCTTCTGGTTGCTGCATATTCTGATTGTTTGGGTGGTTGCTCATGGCTGAATAATATCTACAGTGTATAATAAAAACTGTATGACGAAATAGATACTTATTGACAATGATTGTATGAAGTTTAAATAGAAATATTTTGCTGGACAAAAAAAAATTGCATGCGCTGCCGTTTCTTTTTATCTCGATAGGTTTATCAATGTACACTCTGGGAAAGTGCATATTCGAATTATGGGGATTGGTATTCCGCTAGCTGTTTAATTTAGGAGTGCAAGTTATAAGGCTGGTATTCAAAAACCTTTTACTATCTAAAACCTGTTCAAAACTAGAACCTTATGTAACTTAGAGTACTAGACCAAAAGTTAATCGAAAAAAAAAAAAAAAAAAAATATTTCAACGGTTTTATTTTCGTTCAATTTCTGAATCTCATTAGTTTTCTAGTTTATTACCAAATTAAGTTCAGTTGCCTTCAGTAAATTTCCAGCGTGCTAGCCGTATAAACAATAAGACGGATCATTATTTATAGCTTTGAATTATTGTAAACAAATATATTGATGTACTAATAACGTTAAGTTGATCCTATGTACAGATCAAAAATAGAAGCCATTTACTTCCAGTAAGAGGCTTATGGATAAATGGCTGGTGCTATAACCTTAATTACTATTGTACTCCCGCATGCCAACGTAGTTGCTGAATGCTTTAAATTGAATGATAAGTTGATAGACATAAATGTTAATGCGCATATTTGTTTACATATGTATACGAACTTTTAACTTATTATGCTCAGAAGTCTCATTATATTCTTTTGATTGGTTTAACTTATTGGTAAACGAGGAGAAAATTTAAGATTACATTTCATAATAATTTGAACCATACAAAAATATATTGGAGATTTTAATAGGTTTTATTAACAATAGTAGTATCAACCCATCTATTAGCCCTTCATACAGGATGAATTTTTAGTTTAATTCATGTAATTACCAAAATTTGTATTTTTGTTGAATTTCGTATAGTCCACAGAGGTCGATATGCATTACAAATTTAAGTTTAAAAGCAAAATTTGGCAAAAATGTTTTTTTTGGTCATAATGATATATATAAAGATAGATATATATATATATATATATAAATACATATGTATATATATATAAATAAAATATAGCAATTTTCGTTAACTAAGTTCAACTAAGAAACATGTTTATCCAGTTTTTCAACAACTAACTTATCGAATTGGTACATTTTCGAAATAGTGGACTGCCTTTTCAACAATTGTAAATCTTTTAGAGCCGATTGAAACACAGAAGTATTATCTTTTAAATCTTTGTTTGCCCTAAACTCAGTTTTAGATTTTCTTATAAAATATTCTCTAAAATTATAATTTTCGAATTTGCCTGAGTTTCTAAGAAACTGTCTATATAGAGAAAAAATTTGTGGTTTTGTGTATGCCATCTGAATAAGTATTGATAATAGTTTATATTAGAAATATAGATTATAAACAGAATTAGCCAAGTAAAGTTGATAGTGACAAAATTAAATTTAATCGAATCGCCCTCGAAATTTAAAAACGAAAAAAAAAAAAAAAAAGATTACAATCAATCTCTCCCTTATTGATAGACGTACTTACTCTGTTTGTTTTCTTGTTATGGACATCAAGACCAGTTACAATTTAACTGATTATACATTGCTATTAAAGAATCAGGTTTTAAATCAAGACGGTCATGATTAATTTTACCGGGAATGCCGATATCGATAAATCAATCACAATTTTTTTTCAGCTATGCTCGTTAATTCTATCTTATGTTTTTCAACAACTTAATAACTTAAAATATCAGTATCCGCAAGCTTATACAATTGTCCAGAATACAATATTATCTTACATTACCTATAGATTTATCAAATCGAGTATCGTTTCTTTCTATAAGTGGATGACGTTTATAATTAAACTTTCGATAGTCAGTTACTTAGTTTTTTTTATCGTAAATCTATCATACTCTGCTAGCAGCAATGAATTGGAATTAGATGAAATTATACACAGAATCTACATTCAAACAAAAAACATCTACAGTTTCGTTAGTATGGTTCTCTACATAATTAGAAGCAATATTGGTAATATTGATGGCATCGGTAAAACCAATGTTAGTGGTACGAATAATGTTTACTTTGATTTAAACGGTTTTCTTGAAAGGATATTTGGGACTGTGTAGTATATAAATGATTGAAACGGTGATTTTATAATTAATTAATAATAAATAAAGAAGTAAATAAAGATTTACTAACAAAAACAACCACAAAAAAACACTGCGAATAGAAAATTCGAATTGAACAGTTGTCCAAAAAATTATTTCCCCCAATTCTCAATTCTTTCAATCCGCCTTCCACTTAAATTTGCTTGTTTTATTTACCTCTCGTTTACTCATTTGCTTAGTTGTTCAATTATTTATTCGTTTGTTTGTGTATAACAATTCTTAATTTAGATGTCGAACAGAAGAAGAGCATACCCACAACCGGCATACAATCCTGCTCCTGAACAGGCGTATGGACTACCTCCAAAACAGGCCACAAATGCTTACAGTGGAGCTAGTATCAATTCTCCAATTCCAGATTACCAACAACCACAAGCACAACCTCAAATGGATCAATTGGCTCAAAGTGTTAATGCTATCAACTTAAATAACCCTTTTGGCCAACCAGGAACTCCTCAAACACCACAATTTCAACAATTTCAACAACCACAACAACCACTTTACGCTTCGCAAGGTTCATATCAAAGTTCTCCAATGACTCCAAGTGCTAGTAATGGTGCTTATCAACAAACTGATTACTCTCAAAGAGCACCAGCTGCAATGAATTCAATGGGAATGAGTAATGAAGCTTTTGAACCTTCAATGATGAATAAATTATATTCGACTGATTTATTAAAAGATTTACCAGCTCCCATTGCAGATTTACAATTCCCACCCCCACCTATCATTTTACCAAATAATGTTAGTGCAACTGGTTCACCGGATTCCAACTCATCTTCTGAATATTTTAGATCATCTTTGAATGTCATTCCAACTTCAAATTCTCTGTTAAAAAAGTCAAAATTACCATTTGCTTTAGTTGTTAGACCATATACTTCATTAACCGATGATGAAAAACCAGTTCCAACAATTACGGATGGCTGTATTGCAAGATGTAGAAGATGTAGAAGTTATATCAATCCTTATGTTCAATTTAAACAAGATGGTAGAAAATGGAGATGTAATTTCTGTATGTTGTTAAATGATGTCCCATCGAGATATAATATTAATCCTTCTAATCCATTACCATTGGATAGAAATGAATTAAACCATGGTGTCGTTGAGTTTGTTGCAACTGCAGATTATATGGTCAGAGCTCCAGAAGCTTTAACATATATTTTTTTGTTGGATGTTAGTAAAAATTCAATTCAAAATGGTTTATTAGCCACAGTTACTAGAACAATTTTGGATTCTTTAGATAGAATTCCAAACGACAATGGTAGAGCTCAAGTTTCTTTTATGGCTGTTGATAATAAATTATCATATTTTAGTGTTCCAAATGATAATGAAGAAGATAAAGATATTTCAATGTTAATTGTTTCTCCATCAGTTGGTAATGAAAATGTTTTATTGCCATCACCAGATGGTTTATTAGTTAACTTACTAAAGTCAAGAAAAAATATTGAAAAATTATTAACTAATTTCACATCATATTTTATTACAAATCAAATCATTGATTCTGCTTTAGGTCCTGCATTAAAAGCTGCTCATACTCTAATTAAAAATATCGGTGGTAAAATTATAGCGATTACATCGACACTACCAAATGTCGGTGAAGGTAAATTAACAGTTAGAGATGAAAGTTCAGTTTCTGATAAACAAAAAGAGGCAAGTTCATTACTAACAGCAAATAATTCATTTTACAAGTCATTTGCCATTGAATGTAATAAAAATCAAGTTTCAGTCGATATGTTTTTAACAAGTTCAACTTATGAGGATGTTGCAACATTATCAAATTTACCAAAATTCACTGCAGGTCAAACACACTTTTACCCTGCATGGAATGCAAATAAAATGGAAGATATTACAAAATTATCAAAAGAATTATCGAATCATTTATCAATGGAGATTGGTATGGAAGCGGTCATGAGAATTAGAGGATCAGATGGATTAAAATTGAAAACTTATTACGGTAATTTTTTCAATAGATCATCGGATCTAATGTCATTCCCTGCATTTCCAAGAGATCAATCGTATGTTATTGAAGTTGGACTTGAAGATGATATTAAAAGGCCAGTTGTGTTTTTCCAAGCTGCTGTTTTACATACTTCATCCCATGGTGATAGAAGAATTCGTGTGATGACATTAGCATTACCAACATCCAAAGATTTATCAGAGATCTATGCAAGTGCAGATCAATTATCTATTACAAATTATTTAACACAGGCTGCAATTGATAAAACATTAAGTTCATCATTAATTAGTGCAAGAGAATTTTTAATTAAAAGTGTTACAGATATTTTAGCAATGTATAAGAAAGATATCATGCCAGGCAATATCGGATCGTCATCGCCATTACAAATTTCAACAAATTTGAGAATGCTACCGTTATTGGTTCAAGCATTAACAAAACATATTGCATTTAGATCAGGACAAGTTCCAAGTGATCATAGAGCGGCTGCGCTAAATAAATTAGGTTCGATGCCATTAAAGAACTTAATCCAATATATTTATCCAACAATTTATAGTTTACATTCAATGAATGATGAATGTGGATTACCATATGAAGGCGAGGACGACTTGTATGATATTCCACCAAAGAAACATGGAGAAATTGTTTTGCCAGAAAGTGAGAATGCAACCTATGCAAGCTTAGAAAGATATGGATTATACATAATTAATAACTCGAGTGAAATATTCTTGTATGTTGGTGGTGATGCAGTTCCACAATTATTGACGGATGTTTTTGGTATTTCAGGCATTACCGAACTGCAATTAGGCAAGGTTGAATTACCAGAATTAGATAATGAATTTAACATTAGAGTTAGAAACATCATTAACAAGATTAGAGAAGTTGAAGGCAGTATTGAATACTTGAGTTTATATGTTGTTGTTGGACCTGCAAGTAACGAGCAGATGTTGACACAAGTTTTGGGCAGAGAGTTGATTCCGCTAAGAATGTGGTGTCTATCTGGACTAGTTGAAGACAGAGCAGGAAACGCGTTTGCATACAAAGACTATTTGAACCAACTTAGAGAGAAGATTAGTAATT
This sequence comes from Kregervanrija pseudodelftensis, assembly GCA_030580115.1. Taxonomy (NCBI): domain Eukaryota; kingdom Fungi; phylum Ascomycota; class Pichiomycetes; order Pichiales; family Pichiaceae; genus Kregervanrija; species Kregervanrija pseudodelftensis. The sequence continues at coordinate 10,033 of JAKTSJ010000011.1, forward strand.
AGATGAGGGAGGGACGAGAGAGTATGTAAGTATTAAATATCGAATGAGTATTATTTATTAAGTAATAGCTCCACTAAATATTGAATTATTGTTTTATATTTATATTTATATCTATATTTATATTTATAATTATAATTAAAAGTTAACTTTAAAAAGAAAATAAACGTTAAAATATCATTATTATCATCATCATAATGGTGCAGTGGAAAAACAACAACCGTGCACCTAATTCTGGACCAATAATATCATTTTAAAATAGAAACAAAAAATGTGGTGTGTTGGAAAAAAAAAAAGCTCAGAATACGTGAAAAAACTTGTGCGTTCCCTTGTTGAAGGATTTAATTGTTTGAGTTTCCAATTTTTAATTGAGCATTGAATCTTTTTAAGCTTATTCTACTTTCTCGTTACTTATTTATATTACAACACAGAACACACAGATATATATTTATTCATTTATTTATATACAGAAATATAATCACGCACAATTAGATATAGATACACAATGTTGAGACAAGCAACCAGACAATCTTTAAAGACAGTTTCTTACGTTAGAGCTGCATCCACCTTAACTCCAGCTTCTATTACAAACTTAGAATCCAGATGGGAAAAGCTTCCAGAATCTGATAAGAAAGATGTCATTGATGCTCTTTCCGAAAGACAAAAATTACCATGGAATCAACTTTCACTTGACGAAAAGAAAGCTGCTTGGTACATCTCATTTGGTGAATGGGGTCCAAGAAAGCCAATACATACCGAAGAAGGTGTCAAGAAGATCTATGCCGGTATTGCAATTGGATTAGGTTTCTCAACTCTATTATTCTTAGCTTTCAGATATAACAGAAACGTTCCAGTTTCCATGAACAAAGAATGGCAAGAAAAATCCGATGAATACTTGGCTTCAAAGAATGCTAATCCATTCAGAGGTTACTCCCAAGTTCAATCAAAATAAACAATTTATATATCTAGATGTATGCGCTTATTAAATTTAGTTTAGTTTAGTCTAATATTTTTATTTCTATTTTGTTTCTTGTTTTTTTTTGTTAAGTTTTTGTTTTAGATTCTTATTTTAAGTTTTCATTTTAATTTTTATTATATTATTATTTTTTCCCTATTGAATTTATCATAACCATTACTTATTTATTTGTCGTGTCTTTTTTTTCATTTCTAGCACAAAATATAAATTTATATACAAAGTTATTGAATGTAATGTAGGAACCTTTGATATTGGAAGCCAAAAAAAAAAAAAAAAAAATTCGTTACTGTTTTTATCTAACAGTTTAAATTTTAAACTTTCCCCAATCCCTTCTTTTTCGAATTATTTAGGATAAACATTTTATATGTTATATAAAGAATGCAATCATATGCTCCATCAACTAATAATTCAATTTTAATAAACCTTATAAACCAGTCAACACGTTCTCTGGATTTTGAAATTCCGTTTTCAGAAACTCATTCTGAACGTGAACTAAACGAATCAAAGGCCGAAATCTATTCAATTTTGTTTACTTTAAACGTGATTGAGAAATTGTTTATGAAAAATAGCTTTGACTCTACTGATGATGAAACTTTCTATCAGGATAATGTGAATAGACTAATTAAGCAATATAATGTGATTTACTCGAACTTGAATCTATCTTCATTGGACAGTTTACTAAGTGAATTGAATATTAATAAGGATTTGTTTAAATTAGCAATTAGAAGGATTGACATTGGCCATGATGGTATTTTAGAAAGAAATAAACTAAAAGCTCAACAAGAAAATGAATTGAAGATTAATAACAGTAACAATAGTAACGCTGATAGTGATATTGACAGTTATAATAAAGATAATAAAACCAATATGTCAAATAATAATTCAAATACTAATATCAATACCAACAATGGGTCAAAGAGTAGAGCAATCGCTGAAGCCACCGGTTCTTTCATTACGCTAATGGATGCAATTAAATTAAACTACGATACAAAGGAACAACTACATCCCTTACTTAGTGACGTTATAACGTGCACCAACAAAATTTTTACAGAATTCAATGGTAGAGGCAAATTAGTGAAATGGCTAATCCAATTAAACGGTATGGGATTAGATGAAAGCCTATCAGAAGAAGAACTAAAAGAGCTTTTATGGGATGTAGATACGGGCTATAAAGGTTTTTTCACGTTACTTGAGTAGCAAAAGAAAAGTTTCGTTCGCATTTGGGTTGACACTGAAATTTTTCAGTTACTCACACGCTCTTCGACGTTTACATTACTGATTGAGTCATAGAAAATTTACCGAATTTCACTTCATTCCAATACGGTTTCTTTTGTAATCTTGTTGTTCTTCCTACTATTACTATTATATTATTCTCTATACACTTTACTAAATCCTTCAAATAATAAAAATATTATGTCGTTATCTGCATCAACTACCTCGATAAATTCATTGGCTACAACAGGCTGGATTGTTCAAAAATTTGGTGGTACAAGTGTAGGTAAATTTCCTGAAGAAATTTGTAATGATATTATAAGAACCTATGCTGAAGATCATAGCGTTGCCGTTGTCTGTAGTGCTAGATCAACAAACACAAAATCCGAAGGTACAACAACTAGATTACTATTGGCCTCAGAATTGGCTACTGATGACCAAGAAGAGGAATATATTAGAATTTTACAATTAATTGAAGATGACCATACTTCGAATGCAAGGGAAAAAATTAGAGATCCGAAATTGCAAGAACAATTAATCAAAGATACAATTAGTGAAATTAACGATGTTAAAAAATTATTAAATGCATGTTGTGTTATTGGTGAAATTTCAAATAGATCACTAGACTCCATTCTGTCTTGTGGTGAAAAATTGTCTTGTTTGTTCATTGCAGCATTACTAAAAGATAACGGAGTTGATTCAAGCTATATTAATCTATCAAATATTGTCAGTAAAATTGAACAACATCATTCAAATTTTCAACTAGATCCATCATTATCTTCTTTGGACCCAATTTTTTATAAATATTTATCAGAAGAAATTGCCAATGAAATTTATAAGTTACCAAAAAATAGTGTTCCAGTGTTAACAGGATTTTTTGGTTCGGTTCCAGGTGGTTTACTAAATTCTGTTGGTAGGGGATATACAGATTTATGTGCCGCAGTGTGTGCCGTTGGTTTAAATGCTGATGAACTGCAAATTTGGAAAGAAGTGGATGGTATTTTCACTGCAGATCCAAGAAAAGTTAAAACTGCTAGATTATTGAAATCTGTTACACCCGATGAAGCTGCAGAATTAACTTATTACGGTTCAGAAGTTATTCATCCGTTTACAATGGAACAAGTTATAAATGCTAGAATTCCAATCAGAATTAAAAACGTTTGTAATCCAAAAGGTGATGGTACAATTATTTATCCCGACAATATTGGTAAAAAGGGTGAAAAAACACCACCACATCCACCTGTTAGTTTGGAAAGATTACCAAGCACATTTTTTAACAATCAATCATCAAAAATCCCAACTGCTGTAACCGCTAAAAGTGACATTGCAGTTGTTAACATTCATTCAAATAAGAAAACTCTATCCCATGGATTTTTAGCTAGTGTTTTCGGTATTTTAGATAAACATAGAATGGTTGTTGATTTAATTTCGACAAGTGAAGTTCATGTTTCGATGGCACTAAGTTATACTAAAGAACGTAGAAGACAATTTGTAAACGTTATAGAAGATTTAAAAAAATGGGGAAATGTTGATGTTACAAAGGATTTAAGTATTGTCTCACTAGTTGGCATTCATATGAAACAATTGATCGGCATCGCCGGTGCAATGTTCAAAGTTCTGGCTGATGAAAAAATTAATATTGAAATGATTTCACAAGGAGCAAATGAAATTAATATTTCTTGTGTTATCGATAAAGAGAATGTTATTAAAGCTTTAAACTCACTGCATGATAATTTATTGCTAAGGCCATTCACTGGTGCTGGATCTGCAATTGATAGTAGAATTGCAGAATTAAAATTATCAGAATAAATCAGTTAAAAAAAAAAATATTTTAATTAATGTCTGGTTTAATTTTTATCATTATTTTGGTGTGCATGTTTGATTTAATTGCGTTTTTATATTTCTATTTATTCATGCTTATATATAACTTCCTAAGAAAAAAGCTTTTTTTTTCCTTGATAATAATACTTTTATTTAAAAAACTTAATCAGGATGCCAAGTATTATATTTTTTTTTTATAAAATAGAAAACGAATAAATTAATCATAAGTAAATTATGAATCAATTATAAACAATCATAAATCAATTAAAAAAATTCTAAACAAAAACTTAAAAAACAAAAATTTGATCACCAGCTTTTGAAACTGGTCTTGCCTTTTGAAATCCTAATTCGTTTGCAGCTTTCTTTAAAGAAGAAACCATTGCTGGTGGACCACAAAGTAATAGCTGAACATCAGGCTTTGGTGCTGGGAATTTTTCAGTTATAACATCTTTATTAATGAAACCAACGCCTTGATTCCAGTCGGCTGGTGGACTATTTAAATAATGAATAACGTTAATATTTGGATTTTCTTCACATAGTTGATCTAATTCAGCTTTTAACAAAATATCATGTTCTGTAACACTACCGTATAATAAATTGACTTTTGTTTTATCATCTGGATTACTACAAATTGCTTTAATTATTTGATACATTGGAGTAATACCAGTACCACCAGCGACCATACAGAATTCGGAAACCATGTTTGGTTCATAAATGAAAAAACCCTTTGGGCCTCTAACTTTGATTGATTCACCCAACTTCAAGTTATCAATGTGTTTTGAAATATTACCTTTTTCATAAACTTTGATCAACAAATCAAAATATCCTTTGGAATCCAAATCCAGTGATGTTGGAGTATACGACCTAACAATTTCTTTATTGTTAATTTCGGCTGAAATTTGAATATGTTGGCCTATTGGTAAACCTAAAACATCAGTTGGTTTTGGCAAACCGAATCTGAAAATTGCAGAATTTGGTGATAAAACAACTTTTTGAATTAAAGGGAACTCTTGATAGTTATCCTTCTTCAAAACCTTCCTTTCAGAATTCAAATTTATAAAATAATAACCAATAGCGGCGGCGGCAAGAACTGTAGCTCCACCAAAATATAATGACGAATCAGACATTTAAATTAATTTAATATATTGTGATTGTGATTTGTGAACTTAATTGACACTGTCGTTTTTAATTCAAAGAAATAATAAGTCTACACACCCAAAGAGTTGGAATTATAAAGAATTTAAATGAAAATAAGTTGAAAAATAGAGTAAGAAAAAAGTTTCCAGATCAGGAGAAAAAACACGAGTTTATTTCACAGACTGGGTTGTTTTTTAATTTTTAATTTGTTGGGGGAGGCTTCTTTATTTTCACTTAGATAGATAAATAATTTATCCGTAAACTAATAAAACAAACTGATATCAATCTGACCTGTAATTATATTAAATTAAAACTAGATTAAATCCTTAACTAAAATTAAATTGAATTTAATCAATTCAATAAATTAAATTAATTCAATTAAATAAAAAGATCTGCCAAAACAACGTCGTGTAGACAGAACCCATTATCGGCCGAGCACGTGACAATTTTGGCTGGAAGTGGAGGCAATCAGTGGTGTACTAATTTAAGATGTAAAGGGCTTGCACGATGGTTCATTACGAGAGTTATACTCTTTTGACAACATAAAAATTCGACTTGACAGTATTCAAGACTTCACTCAACCATAAAATTATCATATTCCACCACTTCTACATTTGAACCAAGGTATCCACCTTATTTGCTTGTGCTTGCATATATACCATACCATAATATTTTATCGGACTTCCCAGTCTTCACAAATTGTGCTTTTTGATTAACTGTTAACTGGTTTTCTGCTCGGCAATTTGTTCACCTGTTCATCAACAGCCATATCGGTTATTGTTTATTATTCACATATGCAATCTATTTATATTCTTTATTATTCAACAATTTAATTTCTCATAATTTTTCATCATTTGATCATTCATAAATAGATTATAATTGAACTATCAAACAACTCACCATTTTTTTACTCAAATTGTATTCCATTTCCAAATCTTTTAAAATAAAAAAGTAGTTGATTTACTTCATCTTTGCATTATCGTTATTTTTCATCATTATCATTTAATCCTCATATTGGCATTTTTTCTTCAACACAAACTATACAATCTATAAATTTCTATATACTTCAAATAAAGAGTTCTTCATAAAAAATGGGTTCAAATGATACAAGTTCTTCAAATAAAACCAGCCCAAATGTTTCAAAACTCAAATTACTTTCTTCAAAGTTCTCATTTTCAAAACACACACTGCAAAATAAACCAGTACGTAGCAATCTATCATCTTCTCTGAGGAAACAACAGTCGGTTCATAAAGCTTCAAATATATCAACTTCTTCTTCCTTAAACTCACTGTCACTTTCAAATACAAATACAAATACAAATACAAATGGTAATACCTATGCAAACTCAAGTCTAAACTCAAAACCGAAACCAAACTCAATCAAATCTCCGAAATCTTCTCCTTTAGAAAAACCAACTCTTCATGTCGTCACTAATAAAATTAGATTGGATTCAAATGATACTATTACTTTACCAAGTCCTATGATTAGCATAATTGAAGGTGATTCACAGTCCAAAACTAAAAGCTCTATTTCAAGTTCAAATTCAAACTCAAATATAAGCTCCAAGTCTGATTCTAAGAATGATCAGTATTCAAATTCAAACTCAAATTTGAGCTCTAAATGTGATTCTAAAAACGATCAGTATTCAAACTCAAAATCCATTTTGGCAACACCAAGTACTTTATTAAGTAATACATTTAAAGTTAATGACAGTCCATTGATTCCAGATTATAATCCGATTATTGATGCACTGGATTCAGACTCAGATTCAGATTCAGATAACGAATCAACCATTGAAAAGGAAAAGAAACTAAAACGGGAGGAAGATCTAAAAGATTATTGCCCTGGTGGGTATCATCCAACTTTCATTGGTGAAAGATATGGTACTGAAAATCAATATTTAATTAATAGAAAACTAGGTTGGGGACATTTTTCCACTGTCTGGTTAGCCTGGGATTCAAAAAATTCAAGACATGTGGCAATTAAAATTGTTAGGTCTTCAGCAAATTATAAAGAGGCTGCATTAGATGAAATTAAAATCTTAGAAAAAGTTATGAGCACGGACGATGATCATCCTGGTAAAAAGCACGTCGTTCAATTATTCGATCATTTTATACATAAAGGTCCAAATGGTGATCATGTTTGTATGGTTTTTGAAGTTTTAGGTGAAAACATGTTAAGTTTAACGGTTAGATATAAAGAGTTTCAAAAATTCAAAACAAAACAACTTGAAAAATCAAACAAAATTTCGGCAACAAATTCTGTTAATAATAGTAATGAAAATTTAATTAACAATGCTATTAGTAACAGTGATAGTGATTTTGATGATGATGATAATCAAAATATTTCTGACAGTTTAGAACTCCACTTATCAAATTTAAATGATTTAACAATCTTAAAAGAAAGTTATGGCGGATTGCCAATTACTTTAGTTCGACAAATTTCAAAACAAATATTGTTTGCATTGGACTATTTACATAACGAATGTGGTATTATTCATACAGATTTAAAACCTGAAAACGTTTTAGTTGAAATTCATGATGTTGAAAAATTAGTTCAATTATTAGAATTAGAACGTAAAAATAAAAAAATGATAAAACTGATGGAAAAAAGGCAAAATGAACATTCAACATTTCGTTTTGCCAATGAATGCCTAAACAAACCAAAACAACCAAGCCTCTCTAGAAAACACTCTATTCCAATTAGAGCTTCAAAGCCTTTAACATCTCCAATAGAAAATAATTCTTCCGTTGATAATTTCTTTAGATCATTTTCATTTTCACAAAAAAGGACCCCTTCTTTTTCTTCATCTTCTTTTCATAATAGTTCAGGAAATAATCTGGAGTCATCGTTAGGCAAATCGGTCGATAGAAATAATTCGTTTGCTAATAATAAATTGTCAACGACGCCGTCTCAATTGAGATACAATGTGCAAAAAGATGAAAAACAATTGTTGGTTGATGTTATAGATGAAGATGATAACGAAGATGATGAAGAATTTGTTGATGCTAGAGATATAATCTCATCTCCTGCTCCGCCGCCACAACCACCACTATTAACTCCACAACCGCCGCTACTGACTCCACAATCTACTAATAACTCAACTTTTAATATGAATTCAGTTCCATTTCCAACCCCAAAATCTAATCCTCCCGACCTAATTCCAGGATTAGGACTCGGCAATTCAACTTCGAAATCAAATAATGGTCACAGTCGAAGTCAAAGTACAACCTCAGGTCAAAACTCAAGCAGAAGAGAATCAAATTTCTCTTCTGCATCATATCAATCAATTTTAAACGAATTTGATTCAATTATAACTGTTAAAATTGCAGATTTAGGTAACGCATGTTGGTATAATAAACATTATACATCTGATATTCAAACCCGGCAATATAGAGCTCCCGAAGTTATACTTGGAGGTGATTGGGGTTGTTCAACAGATTTATGGTCATTTGCATGTCTGATTTTTGAATTGCTTACCGGTGATTATTTATTTGATCCAAAATCTTCAAATTCTTATTCTAAAAATGATGATCATTTGGCTCAAATTGTTGAGCTGTTACAAGACTGGCCATCAAAGGATTATTTACGTAAGTGTAAATATTCAAGAGAGTTTTTTGATAAATCATTGCAGAATTTTAAGAATATCGGTAAATTGAAAATTTGGACAATGTTTGACGTATTGAAAGAAGAGTATATGATTGATGAAAAATCCGCAAAACTAGTCTCAAACTTTCTTTTATCAATGCTTGAATTTGAACCGCGTAGAAGAATTGATGCCGGTTCAATGTCAAATCACCCTTGGATTGTTGATGTTTTAAGTGATGAAAATTTAGATAGAAAATTCGGTTTGAGAGGTCAAGATATTAAAGGATATACTTCTGAATTTCACGATGATAAAAGAGAATATGATGAGTGATTAGTTTACAAATTTTGCTTTCTAATTTTGTCTTTTTAATTTGTAATTTATTATTATTAGTTATTGCTAATTATCCATACATAATTTATGTACAAATTAAAATAGATTATTATACCTATTTGAGTAACATATGCGATTTTCTCTTTATTTAGTTTTTTAAAATTTTGAAAAGTTTTTACCGGAAAGTGAGAAGTTATTCTTTGTTCACGCTAAGTAGAATTCCAAGTACTTCAAAACTTAATTATAGATAAACTAACACCAAAAGCTATACATACGATAATAAAAAGGCTTGGTTTTAATAAACGCCTTTTCTTCCGCAATCTCTAGTCTCATTATATCTAAATCTTCGACTCTTCTTCCAGTGTCAACATCAATATCTTTTGATCTAAGCCAAAGTGTGATTTTAAATTTTTTCATGACTAAAAATATTATGAATTGAAGAACCATAACCGGTAAATTTAAATATTCTGAGAAAAAAGCTTCAGCACTTGGCTTTTCACCAATTGGGAATATTGCAATCCACATTTCTGCTGCCAAAATTAAGAAGTTTAGTATAATACCATAAATTGAACCCCATATTCCAAATAGCGAAGTAAATGATAATTCATCAAGGTTTCTTTTCTGAACTTTCATAGCCCTCCTAAATTTGAGATGACATAGACAAATAAACATCCAATTAACAATTGCTGAAAGCCCTGAAAGTGCCATCAACCAATTAAAAACTTCATTTTGTTTCGAAGAAGCAGCTAAGAAACAAAGTAAGCCAAAAATTAATGCCGTTGCAATACCGAAAATTGGTCTACCCTCTCGATCAATATAACCTAAAATTTTTGGAGCAAAACCTTGGTCTGCCATACTTGCTAAAGTTCTTGATGAACTATAAACTGTTGAATTTGCGACAGATAGGACTGAAATCAAAATAACAACATTCATTAAACTAGGTAAGCCACCGATACCTGCATTTCTAATAGCAATAACAAATGGAGAAGCAGCTGCATCAACGCCAGAATTACCCATTAGTCTTGGATCATTATATGGAACTAGTAAACCAACCATTGTTAAAGCTACAATATAAAATAAAGTAATTCTCCAAAAAACTTGTTTAGTTGCACTAGGAATACTTTTACGAGGATTAGCAGCTTCGGCAGCCGTTAAACCAACCAATTCTGTACCCGAGAAAGCATAAGCAGCTGTAACAAAAATATTACAGAAACCTTTAAATCCATTATGAAAAGCACCTGGATCTTGCCAGAATTTTCCTCCAATATAGCCACCTTTTGGACCACCACCGCAATTTAAAATAATACCTAAGATGATAAAACCGATGATTGCAATAACTTTAATACCGGAAAAAAAAGATTCTGCTTCACCATAAATACGAACACCAAAGATATTTAGTAAAACAATGATAACATAAAAAATGACAACCCAAGCAGCAGAATTAATTTGATTGTTCCAGTACCTTATGGTTATTGCTGCTGCAACTAATTCTAAAGGAAAACCGACCATGACTAACATGACATGATTCCAAGAATTTAAAAAACCCCAAACCGGACCAACAAAACGTGAATTTAAATATAAATATGAGCCAGCAACGGGGAAAGCAACAACCAGCTCACCCAAAGCTTGAGTAACACAAAACATCATAGAACCAATAACTGCATAACAAATGAGTAAAGAAGCTGGTCCACCTTTTGCTAATGATGAACCTGAACCAACAAATAAACCAGTTCCAATGGCAATACCAATTGCAATCATTTGGATATGACGCTTTTTTAAGTTACGCTGTAACCCACTATTTGCAGATAAAATATTTGCCTTTTCTTCTGCCGAAAGGTTTGGATCTAGCTCTGGTAATTCGGCTCTTTTAAAACCGTCCTTAAAATTTTGCCAAGCACCAAGTTTTGGTTTTTCTTGATTTATGTATTCATAGGTAGTAGTTTCAAGATTATTTGAATCTTTTTGTGATGAATGATCACTTTCTATATACTCAAGACCCATGTTTTGCGTTCAATAATGTAATACAGAATAAGCAATTGAACTTATTCATTTTTTATTTAGAACATGGATGGCACCTTATATTTAAATGAAAAACTGAGGAACTGGGTGAAATATCCACAATTTAAATATCATATTATGTTAATGGTGGTGCAGCAGACGACAACAGTAAATATAGACCAAATTAATAAAAAAATTATAGTTTTACGTAAAAGTTTCGACATCCATACTTACTTATGAAGGTCCTTGAAACATTATTGCAGATAAAAGGCATTGAGTGAGCCACAAAATTTAAAGCAAAGGACATGCCGTGAATGGTATTGCAAATTTTGGAAATAAAATATTTAGACTGGTTTTGATGCCAAACGAATATTTGCTATAGGCGACAGAAAAGTATTTGATAGTTTCTAGTTGATATTTTTGCCATAAAAATTATACATCAAATTTAATCATTACAATTCCGTATATAGTTTAGTAGTGGCTAGGTACTAAACACTATTTAACCTTATCTTTAACCTACTTTACATCAGACAGATACATGAAAATAGATAATAGGCGATGGAAGTTGCATAGCATGAATGCCCAGCAACTATAACAATGCCGAAAATAATTGCCTTTGTTAAATAGACATGATTATGCCAAAATGCAGGGCCTTACACGGCTGATGGCACTTGTTTCTGTTTCTACCGGTTTACACAATAATCTGCCACATTTATTGGCCATAATTGGTTCATTTCACGTGCATCATTTCAAGACTCTATAATATCTTAAATCTTGACAATCAAGTATACATTGTGAAAGATCAGGGGTCTGAAAAATGTGAATAGATAGATAGCTATATTCTAAGGATAAAAAAAAGCTCTTTGCTCGAATATATATTGTAAAATAATCGAAAAATAAACAACCTTGAAATTTGACAAAATTAAAACATATAAAATTTACATAATTCCAGAAAACATCTACGATGGTAAAGTGAGTGCAGCGGGTACAACACTAAAACATAGGAATACAAATAATTTTAGAAATTCTTTGATTCAGATTGATTCTGGGCCTTATACAGAAAATAAGAAGTCATATTCAAAGAGATTATTACGTTTATTGGTATAATTGAAGTGAATCTGATTACCATAGATCATATAACTACATTTCAAAATAACAATGATAGAATGAATAAATAAATATATTTGTAAAAATGGATAAAATGTGAGAAGTTATATAAATAAAGTTAAAAATAAATATTTTTTGTTATTAAACGAGTAAAAAATTAATTACCCTTGAAACCAAATAAATCTAAACTATTTTTTGGTGAATTAACTAAATCTCTCAATTTCAAAACTTCTTCCTTACCGTAAACAGTTCTGTTCTTTGCTTGAGAAGATGCTTGGATATGTGGTTTGACGTATTTGTATAACCAATCTGCTAAGTCATCTGGGACGATACCTAAATCTTTGTAAGTTAAGGCAGCTGGGTCAATAACTTGATGTAAAGTGGATCTTCTGTAAGTATCATAACTGAATGATTCCATTGATGGATTTAATTTTTCATTTAAGTAACACCAGACTTTAACAACGGCTTCTGGAGCTGGCATATAATAACCTGAAGCAACAGGAAAGAAACCATATTGATCAATATGGGTCATGTATTTGAACATTTCTCTTAACTCTTTTTTAGAATATCTTTCAGTACCGAAAAGTTCGTAAGTTTTACCAATCGTTGAATCATCATAAACCATTTTTTCAAGGGCTTGAGCAACTTGTTCAACGTGGGTTGGGTAAATTTCTTGTCTATAAATAATATTACCACCAAAGACTTTCAATGGAAGCATTTCATTTAAGAATGGAGAATTTCTACCATACATTGGAGCTGGACGAACGATAGTAGCATCAGGATAATGTCCTTTAACAACTTCTTCAGCAATACCTTTTGTTGCAAAAAATTCTGATGGAGAGTTTGGATTAGCATTATAAGATGAAACTTGAATCAATCTATCAACACCATAATCTTTCGCAATTTTAGCAATTCTATTTGAACCTTCGATATTTGCGTCGGCCATTGAAAAATTTTTGGTGTTTATATCTGAACCTAATAAATTGATGACAACATCAGAATGTGCAACTGACTCTTCAATTGATTTTAAATTTCTGATGTCAAATTCATGAAAGTTGACAACACCTAAGTCACCGGTAACCTTTAAATGTCTCTTGGATCTACCATTTCTAAATGGAGCAATTGTTAAAGTACCATGTTTGGCTAGTTTTGAAACCAAAATTTTACCAAGGAAACCGGTACCACCAAAAACCGAAACTTGATATCCAGTTCTTGAATGTCTACCACCTAAACCATGTGCAATCTTGGTTTTACCGGTTTTGGTGATGTTGATATCACTTTCTAATGGAAATCTATAAACATTTCTGTTTTGTTGGAGTTGAGGCACTGCCGATTTTGCGGAAGTAGCAAATCTAAACGTAGCTAATGGTGTTTTGTTGATAGCAGACAACATTTGATTGTGTATTCGTGTTGTTGTTGTGTACGTATTATGAGATGGTTCAACTTTAATATTCAAATTCGCTTTCTTCAATTGGAGCAAAAAAATGTTTCTTACAAATTTCCCCTCTTTCAAATTTATTATAAGAAAAAAGTAAGAGAACCAAACACACCTGTACACCCGTGTTTCCAATTTTTATATATATTTTGCCAATTCCAATTTGATTTATTAGACAATTGCCGTGTTTTGTATAAAAACAAATATTTTCTAATTGCCAGACAATATCAATTTATAATCAAATAATTTCTACTAACACTTGATTATACATTTTTTCGGAATTACTAACTTTGATTTGTTTTCCGGGCTATTTTAACTTGAAAATCTATAAAAGTATTCAACATTTGAGGCTGTGTAACCCGATATCCCAGATCGTTTTTTTTACCGTTATTTAATGTCAACGTAAGCAATACACTTGTTAATTTGTACTCACAGCTTAATATCATCATTAACGGTAGTATCAGTGCTGTTAGGAAATTGATTTTTGAATATGTCTCTTCTTTCCATAATATCTATACTGTCATCTGTTTTACTCATAACAACAGATTCGGTTTATCAGCCCATCCAGGCAGCTACTGGGTTCTCTATTATAGGATACCATACAACGACGTATCTTATTCCTAAAGTGGGAAATGCATTTATTAAACGTGGTTTATTTGGTAAAGATCTTTCAAAAATTGGTAAGCCTGTTTTACCTGAGACTATGGGTATAATACCTGCAATTACATACCTGTTTATGATGTTTTTTTTCATTCCATTCATGTTTTTGAAATATGGCTCAACAATGGGTTCAAACTTGTTTCCACACTCACAATTATCATCATTTCTAGGTGCGATGCTATGCTTAGAGTCAATGATTTTACTTGGTTTGATGGATGACCTTTTCGATATAAGATGGAGACATAAGTTTTTTTTACCTGCAATTGCTTCAATTCCATTATTAATCGTGTACAATGTTGATTTTGGAATTACATCAATTTTGATTCCAAATTTTGTTAAAAATACTTTACAATTATCTTTAAATTCAATAGATCTGGGTTATTTCTACTACTTTTATATGGCATCTGTCGCAATTTTTTGTCCGAATTCCGTTAATATTTTAGCTGGTGTCAATGGTTTAGAAGTTGGTCAAACTGTAATTATTACATTATTATTATTATTAAATGATCTATGGTATTTATTTTTGGGTGATATTGAGACTCCTGCCTATAGTATCCATTTATTTTCAATGTGTTTAATGATTCCGTTTTTAGGTATATCATTAGGGTTATTGAAATATAATTGGTTTCCTGCAAAAGTTTTTGTCGGCGATACTTGGTGTTATTTTTCAGGTATGGTTTTTGCAGTTGTTGGTATTTCGGGTCATTTTGCTAAAACTCTAATGCTATTTTTTTTACCTCAAATCTTCAATTTTATTTATTCATCACCTCAATTATTTGGTATAGTTCCTTGTCCTAGACATCGGTTACCAAAATTTAACGAAAATGATGGATTATTATATAATTCATTCACTGAATATGATGACAAGGAGAAAAAGCTTAATAAAAAATTAATTCCAATTTTTAATTATTTAGAAAAGTTCAAATTGATTAAGTTGATAAGAAATGAAAAACATGAAATTGTTAAATCATCAAATTTAACTTTGATTAATCTGGTTATAATTTGGTTTGGACCAAAAAACGAAGGTGATTTATGTTTATTGATAATGAGTTTACAGTTTATTGTTGGCTTCACCATGTTAATATTAAGGCATACACTTGCACCGATGCTTTTCGGTTTTGATAATTCATGGAATATGTTAAATAGATTCTACTAATTATTTTTTATAAATTAAATTAAATTAAACTAAAATGTAAATGGTTGGAGATCTATAAATTGTTCTCCTTAAGAAATTCATCTCTTTCAGCTAAAAGATCATCCGCAATATTTTGAATTTCTTTATGTTTAATGACACTTCTACATGCATA
Organism: Kregervanrija pseudodelftensis; assembly: GCA_030580115.1. Lineage (NCBI taxonomy): Eukaryota > Fungi > Ascomycota > Pichiomycetes > Pichiales > Pichiaceae > Kregervanrija > Kregervanrija pseudodelftensis. The sequence continues at coordinate 25,603 of JAKTSJ010000011.1, forward strand.
AAATTCATCCATTCTTTTTCGATGTAATCTTTCATATTCAAAAGTTTGAATTAGCATTTCAAATTTATCAATATCTTTAACTACTGTTGCTTCTAGATTTCTTTGATCTTCATAATCTAACCATAAATCGATTAATTCTTTACTAAAAAATTCACTATACGGTTCAACAAGTTCACTTAAGTATAAAATTGCTTTATATTCTCTCTTATTTTTTTCAACTTTATCAATCTTCTTATCATGTGGAACAATATCTCCAACTAAACTTTCTGCAATATCATGAACTAATGCAATTTTTACACATTTATTCAAGTCAGGTTTTGTTCCTTGCCAAGATTCCGTATTTAATGACATGGCAATTATTGACATTCTATACATATGATCCGCTATAGATTCTGGTTTTGGAATACCCATGTTTATCCAACCGGTACGCTCTTGCTGTTTTAATAATGAAACAATTTGGTAGAAAACATTGATGTTATTATAATTATTTTTAACCTTTTTAGTTAATAGCTGTTCAATTTCTTTTGGAACGACATTTTTTGGATCCCACTCTGTCTTGATATCTTTAGACATGATTGTTAAGTTTCTATTAAATGCTCTTCCTAACTGTGTTCTAATAAAGGAATTAAAGTTAAGCATCAAATATAGGAAGGAAAGAGGAAAAAATTTCAAACGCTTTGAAAGGTAAACAAACTAGATCAAAATAGCGCTTCTATACCTTTATGAAAAATTATTTCAAATATATTAGTTAAAAATTACAAAGCTCAAAAGCTGATGACTGATCTTAAAAACAATAGGTAAACGTTTGTTTGATTGAACAAGAAGTTTTATATTCAAATTAATCAAGACAACAACCATATATATACTACGATCAATATTGGTCACTACATTACCCACCACTTGGTGAGAAATAAATATTCTTTACATCTCTCTTTAAAGGATAAATAATATAGAGCAAAATATATTACAACCGAAACGGCAATTACTTAGACATACTTAACGTAAAAAACTTTATTAAAATAATTTTGAATTTAAAGAATTATCTTTTCTACATTAAACTTAAGCAACTAATTCAACGACACCACCAACGGCTCTGATTTTTTCTTCAGCCAACTTAGAAACGTATCTAGCCTTAACAATGACAGGAACTTCTGGAAGTCTACCTTTACCTAAGACCTTACCGTAACCGCCAGCTAAAGTATCAATAACAATAGCAGCATCTTTGTTTGAAGAAGCAACCTTTTCGTCTCTGTTTTCAACTAAAGACCATAATTTGTCTAAGTTGATAACTGGCTTCCAGAAATGGTTCTTTTGCTTGTGGAAATATCTCATACCAACTTTACCGAAGTAACCTGGATGGTATTTATCCAAATTGGTTCTGTGATGATGTTGACCACCGGCCATACCTCTACCACCTGGATGCTTTCTGTGCTTACCAACACGACCGTTACCAGCTGAATTAAAATTAAAAAGATAATATTATGTTAGTATTAAAGTTATTTTTTCAAAAATATAATTTTGTTTGAATTATTGATATTTTCAGGATTAAATAATTGAGCCAGATAGCTTGACAAAAATGGCATTATTGAACACATTACATATAGAAGAGATATCTTAAATTCACGATGATTTTTAGGAACCTTATCAATCTCTCTAAATCTTGTCTGTTGACAAAAATCTTTTGTCCCATATATATGAATCATTTGAATTTTACGAAACAATATCTATCACAATTGAAATCTGTCAATTTTCTTTCCAGTGACGAAAGTTTCTTCAAATTTCATTACTTTAAGTTATCAACTTGTAATATAAAACAAAATAATATATTCAATCCGTTATTTATCGTTAAGTGTGTTAATAAAGAGGACATACCTGAAACGTGACCTCTATGCTTTCTAGTTTTGGTTAATCTGGTTGGCATTTTGATTGATTAATATGCTATAGATAAAGTTAAGTAAACGAAAACTTTAGAAGAGTATGAAGTAAAGTGTAAGTTAAAGTGAATTTTTTTCTCAAAAGTGAAAATTGCGAGTACCTCACAGTGAGTCCTGTCACCTCAGCCAAGAGCGAAAAAAAAAATGTGACTGCTGTTTCGCTCCGCCCCAAAGACAATTAGTTGGAACAAAAAAAAATTATAAACCCTGCGTAAACCCTTTAAAAACCACGTGATATAACCGGAGAACTGTTTTGATGTCGGAGTTTCTGCTATTTGGGTTTAAATCGCGGAGTTATTAAATCCATTATTTAATATATTTTCTTACATTACCTAAACCATTAATCTAATCTATTTTCAATCCCCCAAACTTCACCATACGTGTTTTTACCCTTTGTTTCAGGCACAAACTGTTGGACGAATAACCCAAATGCAAAACAAACAACCGCAAAAATTAAGTAGACGTAACCACCAATCATGGTGTTCAAAATTGGGAACATAGATCCAATAATAAAAACACTAACCCAATTACAATCTGTTGCCCAACTTTGTGCAATATCCTTAACTTCAACCTGTGAGACTTCGCTAACAATTAAAAATGGAATTGGTCCACATCCAATGGCAAATGATCCAACATAGGTAAAGATACTCACAATTGTCAAGACCGAGCTATTTAATAGTGTACCAGCACTTAATCCAATACATGCAAATCCCATAATTAAAACTGATGCTAACAACATTGGTTTCCGTCCTAGTTTATCTAAAAATAATGATGCAATAAATGTTATCATCATGTTCCCAATGCTAATAAAACAATTAATCATGATTGAAAAATCGGGGAATAATCCATTTAAAATTTTAACACCATAAAATATGACACTATTAATACCAGCAAATTGTTGTCCAATCATGGAGAAAGTTGCAACTATTCTTGAATTCCTATAATTATTATCTGTTAGATATTTCCAAAAGTTTAAGTTCTTTAAACCAGGATTTGTTTCAACTAATAGAAGATGTAATCTTTTTTCTTCCTTCCAAATGCTAATTTCATGCCTTGCTCCTTCAGAATCTCCATTTCTTAATTCTAATAAAACTGAAAATCCATGTTCCTCGTCAGAATTATTCAAAATTAGCCACTTAGGTGACTCTTCCATTAATACAACAACAGAGATCATTGTAATTCCACCTAAAATCCAACCGACAGCCAAAATTCTTCTCCAATTTTCTGCATCAGACCAATTAATAGCAACTGATTGAGCAGCAAGAATGCCCATATTAACACTAACTTGTGTCATACTACCCAATAGCCCTCTTAATCTAACCGGTGAGATTTGATTGACATACAATGGTACAAAAACAATTGCAAACCCGCCACCAATACCACTAACAAATCTTCCAAACAACATTTCGTAGTAAGTTTTAGCTTGAGATTCAATAAATGATCCAATCATATAAAAAATACATGTAACTATAAAACTAATACGTAACCCATAGGTTATACTGATATTACTAGCAATTGTAGATGAAATCAAACCACCAATTGAAAAAATTGAAGTAATTAATCCAATCTGAGATTCATTTAAAGAAAGTGAAAGTTTAATTATACTTTCTGGGGCGTTAAGTTCTGACATATGATAACCATATTGAACCGAAGATAAGCATGCAATGGTAACGGAAGCAATTAGTTGTTTAGACCATGGAGAAGGTGTGGACTGAATTGGAAGAAGTGGCGACAAATATGATTGATTTAATTGAACTACCATCTTGTTTGGGTTTCAAATAATATCTTGATTATAGTGATTATCAACATGAAGCGTGTCTTACGTGAGGCAATATATTTTCATAGCATGCGCACTTCCATGATTTGGAAACTGTCCCCTTGAAGAGTTTATTATCGATTTATTTTCATACATATTTAACACTGCATTATACAATTTATATACGAAATGGAGATAATAGATCCAGCACAGTTGGACTCATCGACTATTAATTCGCAAACAAGCGAGAAACAGTTGGATCTTGTGATTCAAGACTTCAAAGACTTAACAGATTCAAGTTTTAATGATCGTTTAGGACTTCCTCCCCAAGTTCGTGTTGCATTATTCACATTAGCAGGCTCCATTATTGGTGGTATGGGTGGTATGATTCATGGATGGACCGAAGCATCATTAAAATACCTTGCATCAAACTCTCATCGTTTACCAACAAATTATAATGGATGGTTTTTTTATCATAAACGTAAAACATATTATTGTACCAAGGGAGCCATGGGTTTGGCAATGCGCACGGGTTGTAAAGTTGGTGGTTTTGTTGGATGTATGTTTGCTATAGAGGCAGGCTTAGATCGTGCTAGAGGTATGATTGATTTTGGTAATACCATGATGGCTGTCTGTTTACCAGGTTTTGCTTATGCTTGGTGGAATAACATGACTAAAGTTCAAGCTAAGGACTTTATTAGTAAAGGTGGTAGAATTGGTTTAGTGTTTGGATTGGCACAAGATGGCTTAAATTTTGTTAGAGGTGCTGACGTCTGGTATTTAAGGGATTTTTTGGGTATTAGGCCAATGAAGCTAAGTGATAGATTAAGGAAATACGTCGGTAATAAACCTGCCAATTAAAAAAATTAATTAAGTGAAACTGTATATATTAAAATGTTTATAAATCTAAGAATTATTATTCATCATCCTCATCCAAGTTAGGAACTGGATAATTTAAAATAACTGCAATACCAGTTAACTGGTTCAACTGCTCACCGGAATCATGCAGACTGGAAAATATAGAAACTTCCCCACCATCTTCTCTAACTTTTTCTGTAAGTTTAATATAGTGCTTCCTCTTTTGAATATTATCACTTTTAAACAAGCTATCAGTTATCATTAAAACCTTAACTGCACCACCCATATCAACAGCCTTTTCAACTTCAACATCACCGTACCAAGATTTACCCTCATCATCATTTAATAATTTACTAAATTCATCAAATAATGCCACATTACGTTGCACTTTTGTATCTGCCAATTGTTTTTTTAATTCAGGCGTTTTCATGGCTTCTTCTAAACCTTGCAAATAACCGGTACTACTATGAGCAATAATAAATCTACTTTTAGCTCTAATTAAATCTTTATCTCCTTCTTTAAGCGCCTCTTCATTAATTTTGTCAACAACTTGTCTACCTAAAAATCCAGGCGATACAATAATGATAGCTTTTAATTTAGCAACCTCCAAATTACGCAAGGCAGATGAGACAATCATATCCAAAAACTTGTTTAACGCTTTATCATGAGCAGAACTATCACCGCGTCGTTTACGAGGAATGCTTTTTTCTATTTTAGCTTTAATAACGGTCATATTATCCGTTAGAAGACAAACGTGACCAACACCTTCTTCTAAAATAACTGCACCAACTTCTGCCTTTTCATCAATAGAACATGCCTTGTTGATAATATCAAGTGCAATATCATCCCAATCCGCTTTGTTAATGGTCAGTTTTTGATGCAATTCAATTTCAGCTGTATGATAAGAACCCAATGGAACATCATCATGTTGTTCAACCGTACGGGCTTTTATACGCATAGTTGCCTCACTGGGCGTAAAATCAACAGTTTCAACTTTAAGATGTAAAGTGAGAAGCTTTCTTGTAGTGCTACTTGAATTGCTGGAAACTTTAACGTTACGGATAGTTTTGAGAGCTATTTCGTCATCCTTTGCTATAAGGTTATATAGAGCCCAGAGATCTTCTTTGTCTTCCGGAATGATTGATACAGTACCAGAAGAATCTTTGGCAAGAGATTGTTTGAGTAATTTCATTTTTTGACAGCGATTAGAGATTGTATTACCGTATGATATGATATAGTCTACTTATTATAAAACTCTGAAAAAAATTAAATTCATGATCGAACGAGATTCTGTCTTTTTTTTTTTTCAAGCCCAATTTAATTAAGCAAATGATGATGTATACATAAATACGTTCCTTATTAAAAGATGATGTATATTTAATTCCCTATTAAAAGATGAAGATTACTATATTATAAGCTATATACACTAATTAACGGACATCAGCGCCGATAATAGAATTGTTCTTACAAAGTTCACCCTTCTTGTTAATAAGCTTTGCATCTGGTTTCCCTTCTTCTTTATAGACAACCTCCAAATTTTCAGTAGTAGTAAAATGTGGTTGAACAGTTTCCCAAATTTTTTTCTTTGGGTTTAAGACCTTCTCTGGGGTACCGTCGTAACCTTCGAAGAAAATCTTATCACCAGCTTGAGAACCTGCTGGTGGATTGACAAATTCAACTTTACCGTCAGCATCAGCTGCGCACAGCACCATTGCACTAGATTTGACACCACGCATGGTGACTGGTTTAAGGTTGGCAATAACAACAACATATCTTTGTTGCATTGCTTCAAGAGGAAAGTGTTTAACTAAGCCAGAACAAACAGTTCTTGGACCTTCCTCATCACCCATTTGAATGGTGGAAACATATAATGCATCTGCATCAGGATGTTTAATTGCTTTTTCAATGTAACCAACTCTTAAATCAATCATAGATGGGCTTGGTGGAACTTGTTCAGCTTTAGCCTTAGCTTCAGTTTCAGCTCTGGCTTTAGCTTTAGCAGCTTTCTTTGCTTCCTTAGCAGCCTTCGCCTTCGCCATAGCTTCAGGATCCGGTTTACCACCTTTAACTGGAACTGGTGCAGTAGCAGCATTAGCTTCCTTTTTGACATCTTTTTCTGCAGAGACTGGGGCGGCAGTTTCTTTCTTCTTCTTTTCTTTAATTTCTCTTGGTAATTCTGTATCAAAATTAATGGATAATTTATTTGTTGAATCAACAATAGTATTTTGAACTAAATCAATCCATCTAATGATATGTCTATATTTAGCCAAGTCCTCAACACTTGACCATTTGGAAGCTAATGGAAAAACGGCGTTAAAAACAGTTTTATCAGAATCGGTAGGTTTGTTACCAACGATGTAAGTCTTTGATTTAAGCGAGTTATTCAAGTCAACCAAATGGGAGCTAATATCTGCACTAAGAGATGACCATTGGGATTCTAAAGCTTGTTCTTCGACGGTAAGGGACATGGTATTTATATATAAAAATGTATATTTGAATTATAAAATAAAAAGCTCGTCATTAAATCTCAGACAGACATAATGAAAATTCGGTGAAAAAAATATTGTCAAATTTCCATACCTATGTGCAGAAAAATTAAAGAGCGCTGGCGGGTATTTGATTACGGACTGATTGTTGGACTGTTTTATTAGTATATGGCCGGTTTAACAAAAGTATATTTTCAATATGGCGGAACTTTTAGTTAAAGGTAGGTTCGAAAAGGAACAACCACGAAAGAGAAGGAAGAAGCCAGAAAGAAAAGTTACACGGGCTTGTAATCATTGTCGGAAAGCACATATTACCTGTGACGATTCCCGTCCTTGTAAGCGGTGTGTTAGCAAAGGAATTGGTGACACTTGTGCAGATGCCCCAAGAAAAGCAAAGAAATACTTAATTGCAGATGGAACGGAATCAAGTGATTATCCATCTCCGGACTCAGTTACTATTAACACATCGGTAAATGCAACGACAGGAGGAATGGCAACTGGATTTGTTAAACCTGACATTAAACATACACCGGAAGAGGTTAAAACACCGGACAAACACTTTCTATCATCTGCTGCAAATTTGGAGTATTCTGTGCTAGGCAATATAATTGATCAAGATGCTTTGACAGACACAAGTAGAAAGTTTTTGAGTCCGCCATTAAGTAATGCATCGGATGAATTAGAATATTTAAACTTTCAACCACTAATGGCACTACAAAAACAACAGCATCAAAAACACCAAATAGGATCTTCAGTTGATTTACAGCAACCATCATTACCAGTGGTAAATAGATATAATGGAATATATCCAGGATATAACGGCAATAATAGTATCAATGACAATATGAATAACAACCACAGCAATATCAACAACGGTAACCAAAATCTTAATCACACTCAGAATAGTAGTCATATTAATTATAAAAAACTTAAATTTGACGAGAAACCTAAAGAAAAATTACGTAAAATTCAATATAGTGACTTATACCCAGTAGCACCACATTGTGATGCAAACACAAATCAATACTTTATTGGTTCTATGGCGACAATTGATGGCATCAAAACTTATACTTTTCCAGATATTGTTAAACAAATATCTAGCTTTAAGAATGAACATCCAGCAGAATTTAGGGAGCGCAATAAGAGATCTGCAATTTCATTTAGTATAGGAATACTGGATGATGTGCCGAGTGAATTACTGGATTCAACTTTACGAAAAGACAGTCAACGTGAATCACCTCGTGACGATGAATCTAGTAATAATAATAGCAATAGTACGAATAGTAATAATAATAACAATAATGCGTTAATTGGAATTGGTGGTAATAAATGCGGGTTACTGTTTCATGAACCTAGTGAAATTTACGGTAAGGTGAAAGCACCTTTCCCTTACGTTAAGCCATACCATGAATTAAACATATATTTAAAAAACAGATTTGATAAAAAAGATCTATTACAAATGTCACGATCAATGGCGGAATACAGACCATCTTTTATCGCTGGTATGATTAAATTAAAAGAAGATGACTTAATTTTTGCAGAACAATGTTTTCAAAGAACTTTACTTGAATATGATAGTTATATTGGAATCAATGGGACTCCAACTTTAGTTTGGAGGCGTACGTCTCAGATTGCATATGTTGGAGATGAGTTTTGTGTTTTAACCGGGTGGTCAAAAGATGAGTTATTAGGCAAAAGTACGTTTGCAGTTGAAATCATGGATGATAAAAGTTGTGTCGAATATTTTAAACTCTTTTCTAAAATTGCATTTGGAGATTTTAGAGGTGCAACAATGACTGAGTGCACGTTATTAACTCCCAAAGGTGAAAGTATACGAACAAGTAGCATTTGGACGTTAAAAAGAGATGTTTTTGGTATTCCGATGATGATAATTGCAAATTTTTTACCAATATTAACTTAGCCTAATGTATAAACGATATGGTATAATATATTTGATTATATAGTTGTACTATTAGTAATAATAATAATATATAAAGAAAGATAAACAATTAATTGGTCAAGATTTGACAAAAAGTAACAAAAGGGAGAAAAACAAGTAGATTACTGAGCTAAAATACTTTTAACAAATTCAGCATAATCAACCGAGTTATCATCTGTAATTTGGATACCTTTGAGCAACTCATCAACCTCATCGTCAGTCAGTTTTTCACCAATAGTAGTTAAAATATATTTAAGTTCACCAACGCCAATAAAACCTGTTAAATTCTTGTCAAAGATTTGAAAAGCTTTAATGTAGTCTTCTGGCTTACCAACTGGCTTAAAACCATTTTCACGAGACACTAAAGTTTTAAAAGTGTTGTAGTCAATTTCACTAGAATTTAAAGATGATTGTAAATCTGAAATTTCTTGTAATGTTGGATTTTGGCCAACTGATCTAAGAAGATCACCAAGTTGAGAAGATGGGACTTTCCCAGTGGCTTTTCTATCAAATAAAGAAAATGCGTCTTGAAGAGTACGTTCGTCTGTAGACATTGAAACTTATAATGAATATGCGTAGAATTTTACTTAAGATAAGACACGTAAAATTATGCAAAATGAACAAAGAAACATTTAATGTAAACACACCATGGACATCAATACGAAAAAAATAAACTTGTAGCGTCGATCGACGGAAATAATATGATTTTTTTTTCTCCTACCAAAAAATATTTTTTTTTTTTATTTTTTCTAGTTTTTCACCTTCCTGTCAATTAAATCGTATTTATTTACTCTTTCTTCTAAACCAAATAGAAGTATATAGTTTTTAAATTATGTCTCAAAAGATACCTGCATGGAAGAAACTTGGGCTTAAAGTGAAAAATTCAGTTGAAAATGATCCTCTAGCGATTGCTGCTCATATTGGATCCGCTGATACGGAATCAATCGTCAAAGAAAATGCTAAGAAGAGAAAGCTAGAGTCTGAAAATAATAGTGAAACACCTAAATCTGCAAAAGAAATCAAAAATAGAAAGAAAGGTACAGATAACGATAAAACTCAAAAGGCTCCAAAAAGACAAAAGTTACCAAAAGATCAAAGAAAACCACCTCCTGAAAAAGATCAACTACATTATCTAAAACAATTCAATGAGGATAAAGATAACTGGAAGTTCTCCAAACAAAAGCAAAATTGGATTATAAAGAATATTAGAGATATACCCGATGATTATGAGAATTATTTGTTTAATTATTTAAAAACAATCCAAGGTGGATCTAAGGATAGGTTGATTCAAGATTTGAAAAGTGTTGTTGAAGCATGGAATAAATTGGCTGAAGAGGCAGAAAAAATATTGAAAGAAAGACTGAATGAAGATGAACATGAAAATGAAAGCAGAAGAAGAAATAGATTAAATGAAGCTGAAAATGAAGAAAATGAAGATAAAGATGGGAAGGATGGGAAAAATAAAAAGAATGCAAAAAATGAAAAGCCTAAAAAGAAAGAGCTACTTAAGAAGGAATCACCTCCGGATTATGATTATGCTGTTCGTGCTAGAGAGCTATATTTATTATTAGCGGATGAAAAGCTCTTATTGCACAGTATAGATGGAGTTGGTGGAGATAAAGAGAAAGAAAAAGATGAGGAAGAGGAAGAGGAAGAGGAAGAGGAAGAGGAAGAGGAAGAGGAAAACGAAGAAACGAAAGAAGATGAAGAATCAAAGCTTGAAAATAACGGACCAGGTATTAGGATTATTCATGAAGATGTAGAAGTGACGGACTACGTAGAATAAATATAGTATTAACAGAAGAATAAAAAACGAAGCAATTTACAGATAGGGCGGTAAATGTAAATCTGTGTGGCTTTCTTTCGGGATCCCGCGACGCAAATTTTTTTTTGCTGGACTTGACATTTGGTATCCAGATGACACCTTTCTAATCTCTAAAGGTTATCAGTTCTTCTGTTTTCTTTTATCTTAGGTAATATAACCATTCTATTATATATAATATTTGTATTATATGTACTAACCGATGGTTACTTCTTTTTCAAAATTTTTCTCAGGGTTAACCAACTCAACAAAACATTCAGACTCTTCTTCTGGGAATCCATCATCATCAAGCTATAGTTACTCTCAGTTAGTTGATCAGTACCATACACCAAAATGCAACAAAACAAATCCCAAATCACCTATTAAAGTTACAATGAAAATTGAGTCTCCTCCAGTGATGATCTATGGCTCTTCGAATGAATCTTCTGGCGATTTATTTTCAGGTGCTTTGGTTTTGGATATTTTTCCCAAGCCACAACAGGACTCAAATTTATCGAATAATGCAACGCCAGTTCGCCCCTCCAAAAGTAACGGTCTGGAGCCAATGATTTCGGTTTCCAAACTTTCAAATGAACAACTCACCAATGATTATGTTACAATGAAGGAAGTAAAGATTTTTTTGATTCAAATTACAACTTATAGTAAACCGTTCTTACCCAGTTCAAATTCTTTACAAGATTGTGCAGATTGTAAAAAAAAGATTGTAGAATTAGCAAGATGGGATGTTCTAACTAAAAAAACTGCATTTGCTAAGGGTTGTTCACATAGCTATCCTTTTAGTCACTTAATTCCAGGTTCGATTCCACCAACAACGTTATTATCCAATTCTGGAACATCAATTAGGTATGAACTGGTTTGTAGATCAACTTACATCAACTTAAAAGATAAGGAAGAGATAATCAATCTCGCATTACCTCTGGTAATCCGTCGTTCGATTCTTAGAGAACACGATAGAAATTCAATGAGAATATTCCCACCAACAAATGTTACAGCAGCTGCAGTCATACCAAATGTTGTTTACCCCAGATCTACATTTCCTGTTGAAATTCGTATGGATCATGTTTCATCAAAGGATAGAAGATGGAGAATGAGGAAACTGAATTGGAAATTAGAAGAAAGTATTCGTGTTAAGGCAAATAATTGTGAGAATCATAAAGCAAAATTTGCCTTAACGGTTGATTATACTAAAAAACAACAAAAAAATAGGAAAATATATAAAAATAGTGGAGGATTAGGTAACTCTACTTTGAATTATTTTTTTGAAGCTCCAACAAGATCAGCTCCAAGAAATAGTGATACTAATGAGAATGAAGGCAGTAATGATGCTGATAATTCAAATGCTCCAGATTTAACCCCTTTTGCTTCAAATTGGTCGGTTACTGATGAACCTACTACTTCTACAACATCTGATAATAATGATACTAATAATAGTAACAACAACGCCAATAATAATAATCAGAATTCAAGCTCTTTAGATCAAATGTTAGCTTCTGTCACAAACCAGCTTCCTTCGAATGGTCAATTGGAAAATCCCGATGAAGTTGTCTTGAAACAAGAAGACAAATCTGGTTTATATGTAGAAGAAATTAGAACTCTCTCAAATGGTGAACTAAAGTCTGGTTGGAAGTCAGATTTTACAGGTCAAGGTAGAATTGAACTAGTTGTTGAAATTTCGGTTATGAATTTGATTTCTATGGGTTATAATAATGCCAATTCCAATATCACAACAATCACTTCACAAAACTGTGATTCTCCTCTATTTGATCATGATGGATATTCAAATAATGAATGCAATTGTTCTTGTGATATCGAAGATCATGAATTGGGAATTTTTGTTTCTCATAATTTAATTTTAGAAATTGTCGTTGCTGAAGAAGTTGTTCAAAGTACACAAGCGTATTCTAACAGACCGAAACAATCAGCATCCTCCAATACGAGAAATAGTAGCCGACCAACCCATCCTTTGGTCCCAGTGTCAACTAGACCAAACAACCAACATTCTGTCTCACTCACATCCACAGCCACTACCACTACATCTACATCAACAACAACAACGACAGCAAATACTAACGGTACAAGCACGACAACATCCACGGAATCTATTCTTCCGCAAGAACGTGTTGGACCTGATGCACATACTGGAAATAAATCGGACGCTCTTAATCACACTCAAGGTATTCCTACCGGTGTTGCAAGAGTATTACGGATGCAATTCAAAATCATTTTAACGGAAAGGTCAGGATTAGGTGTTGCTTGGGATGATGAAGTGCCACCAACATATCATACTGTGGGTGCATTATCACCACCAAATTACGACGTTGCTACAAGTGAACCTAATACACCGTTATTAAGTGAATTAGTTGTTCCTTTAGAAGGTGATGCTGTAGAGAGAACCGTTGTTGACATTAGAGAACCAAGTTTACCAAGTACTGCTAGAGTGCATAGAGCGTTATCTGGAGATGAATTAGGTAACATGGGCGAATTGCACATTTAATTAAATATATACTATAAAGTTCTAATTTAAAAAACTGATAAAATTTACATTCTTTGTCGTTTGACATTTCTATTTGGTACATTTTTTATTCTCTTCAAGTTTTCTCTTTCCTTGTCTGGTTCTCGGTCTCTTCTTATTGTATCTCTGCTATCTCTGCTATCTCTAATATTTCTGCTGTATCTGTCTCTATTATCCCTTATATCTTTATTATGTCTTTCTCTTGTATCTCTTGTATCTCTTGTATCTCTTGTATCTCTTGTATCTCTTGTATCTCTTGTATCTCTTGTATCTCTTGTATCTCTTGTATCTCTTGTATCTCTTGCATTTCTTGCATCTCTTACGTCTCTCATATCTCTTGCATCCCTAATATTTCTAGTATCTCTAGTATTTCTATTAATATTGGTTTTAGCAGCAGACTTCGTCGTTCTTTCAACGGGTTCAGTTTTTTTTTCCTTCGGTCCCGAAAATATTAGTTTACCCTTTTCATCGTTATAAGCAAATAAAGTTCCATCTATGGGATTAAATTTTATGGATGCTAATAATAAACCCGTAATACAATCATCGACGGTTTTAATTCTTTCTCCTGTAACTGTATTATAAATTTCAGCTGGAACAGTATATTCATAAGTAATTGAAATCAAATCACCTAATAAATCAATGGTACCAATAGGTTGGTCAAAACTATGCTTGAAATTATGAATGCAACATAACGTTTTCGTATCTATTATCAACACTTGAGAATCACTTGTTCCAATAGCTATTATGTCATCATTATTGCTATATTTTAAACTAGTGATTTTGGAATTAGTCAATTGTAAGGTTTCTAGTAATTGAACAGATGCTAGATCATTATTAGATTCAACCTGATATATTTGTACTCTACCATTTTCCAGAGCACAAAACAGACAATCAGATTTTATGTTCCAATCCATTTCATAAATGGAAGCATTTAATTGAATAGAAACCGTAGGAGTATATAATTTATTCACATCTAAAAAAGTAACTTGACGATCTGTGTTACATACAGCTAGCCAAGAACCATTTGGCGAATATTTCACCAACTTATTAACACCACCTGTTGTGACTTCTCTAAATTTATGAGCAGTTTTGCCTCGAATTTCCCAGATATAAACTTTTGAATCTCTCGTCACACAAGCAAACATGAGAAGTGCAGGATGCCAATGTATTGAGGCGATTGGTTTATCATGAGCGAGTTGTATGTGCTGGGTATCATCAATAGTCCATGGCCTCTTTTGCGATAGCTTGTAAAGCGTGAGAGTACCATCCGTCGTAGACTGAGCTAGTCTTGTTCCACAAGGAGAATAACCGAATGTAATTGTTTCTAATGCCATGTATGTTATATTAATTCCACTTACTATGCTACTTGGTACTATACCCAATAAATGTGTATGGAAAATAGAAAGAGCGATTCTTGAGGACACGTAAATTGATTTCTTAGCATTTTGTTTTTCAGAGACTTCTTCTTCTTTTCTTTGTTTTTGAACTATATATACAAGACAGACAGTTGAAATGGTATGTTAGAATCAAAGATTTTTTCAATCAATGAAGTTAGTTATTTTTAAGCTTCGAAAATTGCAGAAATGGAAATTGATTTGGAAATCGGCCTTTGTTTTGTTCAACAAATTATTTTTTAACAAGAAACCAGTAACTACGGCTAGTATACTAACAGTTTATGATTACAATCAAATTGACTACAGGCAGTTCAATCATTCAAACAGAGAAAGGCCAACGAAAAATTTGCTAAAAAACTAGAGAAACAAATGGGTAAGCCTAAACCAGCTGCTTTGAAAAAAGCCAGTTACCCAATTCCGTTACCACTTATAATTGTTTTATGCTTTGTTCTTTTAGGTGGTGGTGTCTTGGAAATCCTTCGTATTTTTTTCTAATTATTAGAAGTATGCTATTTTTCTTTTAATGTATCTATTTAATAATTCATATATATTTCTATGCTTGTAATATAAATATTCTTCAAAATTTTGTGAAATAGTAAGAAAGCGCTTTTAATTTTTCATTTGTATCCACAAGGTTTCTTTTCTTCGTTACATACAATCTTAAATTTCCAGTTAGACATGTCTGAGACCAAAGAAATCAACATACCCATAATATGCTTTCCTCCATTCAAACTACGTTCTAGTCTTATAGACAAAGATCCAGTTATCTGGCAATTTTTACTTGAAGATTACATCAACCTTTTTCAAAAATTAATCATTATAACGAAACAGAAAGACTTTAGGCTATCAATCAAATCACAACAGCAATTAGCGATATTTATGAAAGTTTACCTATATGAAACAAGCGAAGAGACCACCCGTATATTTTCATTAGGAGCTATAAACCCTGAAATTCTTAAAAATCAAAAGCTATTAAAACTTATTATTTTCCAATTTATTAAAGGTTATAATTTGATCAATTTAAAACTTACCGGTGAAGGTGTTTGGAATTTTTGTAATGTTTATTTGAAACTTGCATTTGATAATGTCTCAACTAATCAATCTTTAATTAATGTTGGAACTGTTAGGCATCTTGTTGAAGGAACAATTAAATCAAAATTAAACTCTAAATCAGATGATATATCTTTGATTCGTAATCTACAAGATCATTTGCTCAAAATCGTTTCCGAAAAAAAATTTAATAGAATGGATGTTGAAACTTTGTATATGCTACTAGGTCAAAAAACAAAGAAGGGTGTTAAACAAAAAGGCTCAAATAACTATAACGACAAAAGGAATTTTAGAATTGGGAGTAATAATGGTAGCAATCAAGGAGGCAATGATTTTAGTGAGATATTTGTTAGCAAACATTGGTTGGATTCTTTAGAGGACTTGTATAATAAAGGTGAAAGTATTCATAGTAAAACGTGTTTCCAATTAATGGTTATTTCAATGTCAAGTTTATCTACACCTAAAATTGCTAAAGTTTTACAAAAACATTTGGAAATTAATAGTAAAGTTCAATTAGTCAAACTTTATCCATTAACTGCTAAAGTAGTTCTTTCAAAAAAGTTCAATGATTTAAATCCTGATCTACAAGATAAGTTAGTCTTTTTGACTAAGAAGAAAGACAAACAAAAGAAACAAAAGGGTGCTCATTTTGATAATGATAAAATTGCTTCGGTTAGAGATATGTTTCCTCAGATAGTTGATGGTAAAATCAAAACACTATTATTAGACTACGATAATAATGTTGAAGGAATCATCAACAAATTATTGGAAAATCCTGATGATTTAGATAGAATTCAAGATTATGATGAAATACAGAAGAAAAAAAGGGAGAAGAGTAAAGTGAAGAGACCTAGTAATGTTGTTGATTTTAAATTAAATGGGGATACTCAGGTTACCGTTCAATTTGGTAAGAAAGAAGTTCAATTAGGTGAAGCGGATGAAGAACTGAAAAAGAAAACATTACAATCGGCATTGAAACTATTGTACGAAGCTGATGAAGATGAACCAGATGATACTTATGATGATCAAGAGTTAACAAAAGGAGCTTCAGAAGACAATATAAACATTAAACAAGATAGCAAATTGGCTAAAATTGAAGAAAAAATATTTCAAATTTATAAAACTACTCCTGAACTGTTGAGCAGAACAGCAAGATATACAAATTACAGAAAGCAATTGAAAGAGGAACTAAAATGGACCGATGAACAAATAGAAGGATGGGCCAGAATGTTGGAAAAAAACCCGAGACGTTTTAGAATACTTGAAGATAAATTTATTCATATTAATTCTTCCTTAAACAGTAACACCAAACTAAGTACAAAATGGAGCAATGCCAGAGAAGAAGACCAAGATGATAATAAGAAACAGGAAGTTCAATATAAACCTAAAAACCCAGATAACTTTAATCAATACATGGATAAAAAAAAGCAGCAGTCTAATAACAATAAAAATAAAGCTAAAAAAGCAAATCATAATAGGAAGAGTGCACACGACAAGAAAACGATGAAAATGAATCCGTGATCATTTTTAAATAAAAAATTAAAAATTTTTATATTAGTTATATTCTACACTATTTTTGTCTACTTTAATTCTAACTTTCTTCTTTTTCTTCTTTCCGTCAAATTATTTTCCAATTTGGACCACATTTCCTCTTCCTCGTCACTTTCTTCCTCAATACCTTCTTGCTTTAATTTCTCCTTTCTTTCTTTTTCTTCTTTCAACTTTTCCCTTTCATCCCTAACTCTGAGACCTTCAATACCTTCCTCATCATCCAATATTAAAACCTCATTAATCTGTGTTCCAACAAATACTTTAACAATACATTCTCTAGAATTGACATTAAAACATCTCACATATCTGTCTAAACCTCCAGTAGATAAAATACCAGTTTCATTAAATATTTTTAGTGTTTGCACTGAGCCAACAGCTCCTTGATATTTACCTATTAGTTCACCCGTATTCAAATTCCATTTAGCAGTAGTTGTCTTAGTATCGCTAGCTATAATTTCATTGCTGTCAAGTGTTATAAGAGTTACCAATGGATTTAAAGAAAGTTTATTGGAAATAACTGGTTTTCTGGACTTACTTGAATCATATAATCTAACTTGACCGTATCTTGTAGTGGTAACTAATCGAAAAATATCCGTTGCATGATCTGGAAGAAAGCCAACCTTTGTAATCCAAATTGGTTGTCTTAAATCTAAATGATCATTAGAAACATTTTTAGCACTAAATAATATTTCAAACTTATCTCTAGATTTATCGAGTTTAACAACTTTTAAATCCGTTTCTTTACCACCATATGCAAAGATATTTTCAACTATTGGATGTGAAACAAATGCACAAACATTGTCTTTGGCCCCGATAGGCAAATTAAGTTTAATAGGATGAACTAAGTTAAAATCTTTGGTTTTCTTAAAATCCAAAATGATGATTTCACCTTTACATGTAGCTGCATAAATTCTATCAAAATTTGAATCCTTGAATAAAGAAACAAAAGTTGCTTCAGTAAGATCAGTGTATCTATGAATTAGATCATAATTTTTTTCCAAACTGTAAATACAAATGGATCCATCTAGTCTAGTGGCGTAAATATTATTATTATGTTCAATCATTTGTAAAATTTTAGTCTTCTTGGATTCATTTTCTTCACAATAGTTTGCAACTGATGTTGGTTGTGGCCCATCTGCTTTCGAAGTATCTGTTCCCTTTAAACATATAATTTCTTTCAATGATCCTGTATCTTCACAAGCAACTAATAGTTTCATAATTGTTTTGAGTATCAGTCAGAAGTATTTCTTGTTAAAAACAAAGAAGTGAAAAAAAAAATTTAAAGAGAATTTTTTTTAGTTTCAAGGCGCAACATGAAAATTGAATCGCTTCTCATTAATTTTATTGAGCTTGTTTTGTTTATATTTAGTTTTGTATTGTTGTGGTTTACTTATCTTTCTTTAAAAGGTAGCAAGATTATTAAAAATGAGCGAACACGTTAGATATAAGGGGTTTAAAAATGCTGTAGAATATGCTTTGGAGGATACTTTAAAAAAATTCACGCTAGAGAAAATGTCTGAATGTTATCCTTGGATAGACAAAGACGCGTTGGAGTTTGTTAGAATCCAAATACTTGAAGCTTGGAAAAATCGAGCGTTTCTAGAGTTTGATAGAATGTATAAAGATAGAAATTTGGAAGTCAAATTAAATGAGTTGGATGATATAATTGAAGATGCAACAGAAAGAATGAAACGAAATAATAAAGCTAGTCGATTGTTCATAGCAGACACAAAACCAGAAGAACTTGTCTGTAATATGATTGTTTCGGAGAAGAAAATAGCTAATGAAAAATTAAAGTTAAAGCTAGATGAGCTGAGAAAATTGAATAAAGAATTAACGAGTAAGATGCAGGACATTAGAACCCAAACAAACGAGAATTTAAGTTCTGTAGGCAATCTATACAAAGAGCTAGATGCTTTGGGAGAATTTAATGACGAATTACCGGATAGTGATTTCGAAGAATTAATTGATTATACTACAAAAGAAATATATAAATAGATAAATTAATAGGCATAGGCGGCACAATTGAAAAATTATATTTTGGTATCGTTATTTTACATACCATATCAAGATATACTGGATTTTGATGACTCTGCACTTATAACACTCATACATTGAAATTTATTGGCATAATTTGCCTTATACAATCTTATTAAACCATCATCACCACAGCTACTCAATATAGTACCAGTTAAGTTCCAGCTTACTTTCCAAATTTCCCCAATATGATCGTTAAATGAAGATAATAGAGTTATTTCAAATTCAATCTCTGAACCACTGTATTTTTCAATTAACTTAAAGATACGGACAAATCCATCTTTACATGCAGTAGCAATCAAATGATATGATTTACCCATCGTTGGAGCCCATGCAACCGATCTAATTAAACCATTATGTTCCGGTAATAACATACCTTGTTTGAATTTATTTTCGTTTTCGTCTTTATAGTAAATATATGCTTGATCTAGTGCGCTAATAACAAATTTTTCCGTTGAAAACCTGGATGGACACCAAGATAAGTTAAAGTCACTTTGTAAATGGCTTGCCACTGGCGTATTTAAAATATTAATTTCTTCAATCAATGACCAGTTAGATAAATCTGAAGGGTCCATGGATTCATAAATACGTAATTTACCATCTGAACCAACAGTAACAATTTTTAAACCTAGATATGATGGAACAAAACAAGCATCATATAAAGGTCCATGTGCATCTGCAATTGTAGTCAATTTTACCCAGCGACGACCAGAACCTGTTGGTTCATCAAATCTTTCTTCCCAGACCTTCAAAGTTCTATCATATGAAGCTGATAATAGCAAGTGACCAAATTCTGGATTGGCAAAATCTACTTTTACGATGGCAGAATCATGAGCTTTCCATGAATCATTGACTACCCAAAAACAGGTAGCTAAATCAAGATCAAACACTTTGATATGCTGATCAGCCGAACAGGTAGCTAATTGTCTACCATAGTAGTCGTATTTAACATCCAACACGAGATCCTCGTGATGCGTGGAAAATGGTTTGATGGAGTTTCTCATTGTATGTTGGACTAAAGAAAGATCCATATGGAGAGGATGAAAATCTGTTTCTCGCACCATGTTTTTTAACGTTAACTTTATCTAACTATTTACCCCATTTATGTATTTATATGCTATTAACCGTTTAATCCACAATGTTCAGACTTAATACGCTAAACAAGCAAAAATTCACTTCCCGCTTTATTTTTCCCGCTATTCGTTTGCATAGAGCTAGACCCTTCAATGCTTTTGCAATGCCTCAGTTTGCAAGAAATTCAACACAAACAGCAAACAAAGCATTATCAGCTTTGGGTATTTTGAGTGTTGTTTCACTTTACACAATTAACAAGAAACCAATATTGAACGAGACTTTTGATATTCCACATAAGGTTATGAATATTCAGGACCCTACAAAACCAAGATATGATGGTGCTTTTAATGGGAAAGTTTCGTACGATCAAATTGCATTGGGGTCAGTTTCGGGATTGGTTTTAGGTTATGCACTAAGTAGATTGAGTACAGTCATATTTTTTTTAACATTAGTCTTTTATCTAGCGGGTATCTATTTGAAATCAAGAGGAATTACAATTGTTGAACCTAAAAAGCTAACATTGTCAACTGCAACAAGCGTTGATTGGGAGGGTCTAATTTTTGGTCAACCGAGCTTTAGTATTCCTTTTATTCAAAGTTTTTTGATTGCTGCTACTTTATAAATTACTTATACTATACCTATATATTGAATACAGAAAAAAAGAGAAAAATAGGAATAATTGTTTTTTATTTGTTATTAAGCTGAAAGAAATTAAGCTAAAAGTAATTAGAGTAAACTGTCTAAATTATTTGATAATAAAGTACAGGAAAAGGAAAAAACCCACATTTGTTCCAGTTGTAAGCTTTTTTAGTTTTATTTCTTTAAAATTGTGATAACATCTTCATCTTGTAAAGCATGCGATAAACCAACATATTGCGGTTGATGTTTGACAGAAGAACCATAAACTAAAGCTGTTTTAAAATCATCAATCAAAGATTTGTGAATTTTACCACAGAAATCCTGAACAGAACATTTTCCACCTTTAAGAACAACAGGATCATTAAAATCAGGAAGTCTACCCTTTGGTTTAGTAAAAACTCTAACCAAATTCAATCTATCCCACATGACTTCCAACAATTCATCTAAATTCCATTCTTGACCACTTGAAATTGGAACCGCATTAGGAATTCTGTATAACAACTCTAATTCTTCGATGGAAAAAGAATCAATTTTATTTAAAACATAAATGGCGGGAATATATTTCCTATTATGAGCCTCCAAAGTATCAATTAAATCATCAACAGTTGCATCACATCTAAACGAAACATCACAAGAATTAATTCTATATTCGTTTAAAACTGCCTTAACTTCATCTTCATCAATTTTAGTTAAAGGAACAGTGTTAGTAATACTAATACCACCTTTTTCCTTTCTCTTGACAATAATATCAGGTGGAGTCTTGTTCAACCTTATACCAAAACCTTCTAATTCATGTTCAATAATCTGTTTATGACGTAAAGGTTTGTTAACATCCAAAACAATAAAAATCAAATCACAGGATCTAGCAACAGCAATAACTTGCTTACCTCTACCTCTACCATCTTTAGCACCTTCAATAATACCAGGTAAATCTAACATTTGAATTTTGGCACCACGATACTTGATAACACCAGGAACAGTCGTTAAGGTTGTAAACTCATAAGCAGCAACTTCTGATGTTGTGCCTGTTAACTTAGTTAGCAAAGTTGATTTACCAACAGATGGAAAACCAACAAAGCCAATGGATGCTACACCAGATTTTTTAACATCAAAACCTGGACCTGTGTTACCTCCAGCACTTGTTGAATCTTTCAATAAATCTGCTCTAAGTTTAGCCAATTTTGCCTTAAGCATACCCAAATGCTTTTCAGTAGCCTTATTTTTTTGGGTCTTAGCCATTTCTTCTTCAATATTTTTAATTTTCTCAACAGTAGTCATCTTGTTAGTTGTGATATCTCTAATAAAAATCTTGCTAAATAGAGAAGGTTACATATAAGAACTGAAAAATTTGAAAACTGAAAAACTGAAAAAAATTTTGTACTCGAAAAAACAAATGCGTCGATCGACTTTTTTCACTTTTAATGTGGACAATTGGCGTTTTCAAGTTGATTCAAACAACAATCGTTTAAGTTATCATTTTCAGCAAGATAAGCTTACAATGAGTGCTAAACTACCTTTACTGGAGTCAATCGATTCAGATATTGCATTTTTTGAAACATCCATCAAAGAATCCACTAATATTGAACAATTAATAAAGCTCCTTCATGAGTTAGAAATAAGACAGAGTGAAATAGATGAACAACTTTATAAATATCAAGCAAAAAAGTCATTGGATCACCAATCCATTGTTAGGTACTTGGAGATATCAAGGGTAGAATTAAGTACTACTTTAAACCACTCTAGATCGTTGAAAAATATCATGCAAGATGCGAATGGTTTGAGCTATAAAATTACTGAAAGAGTTAGGATGTTAGATACAGAAAAATCACAGATTAAAGAGATTAAAGATTATGTTGATAATGTTCAAAGTTTAAAACTAGAGATTGATAAAGCAAATGAAGCAATAAATCATGAAAATTGGTTAGAGGCTTCCAAATCTATCTCAGTTATTAGATCTTTACCTCAAAGATTGATCAATGATTCATTTGTTGAATTCAAAGTCCCTTCGAGTGAAATATCTGAGTTGCCTGTTAATTTGTTGTTTGCTTGGATAGAAAAACTGGAAGAAATATTTGTCATGGAATTTAATAAAGCTGCACTCTCAAAGAATGTTGAACGATTGTCTTATTTTTTTCAACTATTTCCACTTATAGGTAAGAGTCAGATTGGCTTAAATTGTTATTCACGGTTTATTTGTGGTATTATCAGCGAACAATCACGTTTAATTTTAAGAAATGTGCAAAATAAACAAGATATAAGACCAGAATTTTATGCACAAATATTATTTCAATTGTATCAAACCATATCTGAAATTATTAATCAGCATTCGAGAATCATTAAACAATATTATGGTAAGAGTGTACTGACTTCAATTTTAACAGCAATTCAAACAGAATGTGATTTACAGAGTAACTTGATTTTTGATACGTATGCCGATTCAAAAAAACTGGATCAAATTTTAGCAGAAACATCCCAATATACGTATCCAGGTTTGGTTAAAGAAATTTATAACTCATCTATTTCGGAACAGGAATCAGAATCAGATAGCAATGAATTTGATGATTCTAATGTGATTTCATTGGCGGAAGTTTCTCAAATTACGGATGAATTATCTGCTATGATGAACCATTGGGCTATGTACTGTAAATATTTTGTTGTTATATGGAATGAGTCAACTGATAGTACAATTAAAGTCTACCCAAAACCTTTGATTACCTCTACTTTTACAGCAAAAATCCACAATAAAATAATTAGGTACTTTGATCAACTATGCACGTTTACGATTAGACGAACTTTAGAAAAAGCTTGTACAATAGAATCATTATCAGACACTGTGCCTCAATTAACTATTGGCGTTAAATATTTAACTTTAGTTTTCAAGAAACTTGAAAATTCCACAAATCAATCTTTGCATGCTTTAATTCCAGAAGACCCACCAATTTCGTCATTGGTTGATGATATGACAATTGCTCTAAATAATATTTTACTGGAAGTTTTAGCGACAGGTGAGTTACTTACCATTAAGAATATGGTTTCTAATATGAAACGTATAATCCTGAACGACTTTATCAATATAATTAAACAAAGATTTAAATCATATATACTTAGACCTTCGTCCAATCTGTTAACAAAATCCATGATTCAAAAAATTCATCAACAATCAACAACCGCATCCCTTAAATCGGAGTCCAGGTCAAATAGCCCAACTGCTGTTGCTTCACGTAGTGGTACGCCAGATCTTTCAACAACAGGAGCTCTTTTTATGAAAGGTATTAGTGCTGCTATTTCTATGACCATTGCAGGAGATGAAGATGATGAGCTGTATGGCACTGGTCATGCCAACGATATTACGAAATTCGTAATATATTTGAATACGCTCTCTGTTTTCCAAAAATATTTAGGTAAAATGCTTGAGAAATGTGTTGATACCGCTCGTCATGACAACTTACTCATATTAGATGATCGAGAATTTGCACATATTTTAAATGCAAATGAATCAGAAGGCGGAACAAATTTGGAATTAGAAGTCAATATGGATTCCGAAACTATGACTGTACGTGTCGAAACATTACTATTAAATTTGGGTCTCAGTTTTGATGATCGAGCTAATAGCATAATTAAGGAACAAATTCTCATCTTATTTAATAAGGTTTTGAAATTAAAAATTATCAAGTTAATCGACGACACCATTCGTGAAGGAGCATATTTAATTAATGGAGATGATTTTGAGAATAATATGGGTAACTTTATAAAGAATTGGAATTCATTGATCGTTCCATATGTTACTATTTTAAGTAAAGAAAATTTTAATAAGTTAATCAAATTAATTGTGGACATTGTTGCTCCTAGCATGGAAGAGAAAATTTGGAGTTTAGAAAGAAGATGTAATGCCTCAGGTGCAATTAAACTTGAAAAAGACATTAGTGTTATTATCAGTGAGTTCACTAAATTTGATTACTCGCTGAGAGGGAAATTTGTGAAGATAACTCAAATTGTTATGCTATTGTGCTTGGACAATGATGAAGAAATTGAAGATTTAAGAGATTTAGAATGGTCTTTAGCTCCAAGTGAGAGAAACAGAGCCAGAAACTTGAGAATTGATAGAAAATAATTGTATCCACTTAACTGTTTAATTAGTAAAGAAAAATATAGATCCTCTTAAAAAAAATCATGTAAAAATTCACTATAAATGCTTTTGGGCCGAAGTTTGTCTTTCTATATCATCTTTTAAATCCTTTAGATATACGTCATAATGTCTACTTAGCTTGTCATTAAATTGTTTATTTTTGTCGTTGATAAATCCTGAACCACTTCCATCATTATCTATATCAGTTGCTTTTCTCCTCTTATATGACTTTTCGTCTTTATCTTTAATCTGTTTGGCATATTCAGATAGCTTTCTTTTACTAGTTAGTTTTTGCCGTATCTCAGTTTCATTCAAACCTTCTTCGCTTAATTCATTATATATAACTTTCATATCTTCATATTCTTCCTTTGTTAATTTTTCCATTTTTAATAGTTTTTTAGCGTATGTTCTTTCAGCCAACTGCTTGTAATTTTGAAATTCCGTATCTTTTTCAGCAACTTTTTTCTGTTTTAGTTTTGCATGCCAAAGTGCATCTTCTTCCGCAGAATAATTCAAATTCTGAAGCTTATCATAATCAATACCTTTAGCTTCTAATTCAGCTTTATCTAAGGTTTGTTGCATTTTTCCTTTCACTTTAGATGAAACATTGGAGCTTTGTAATGCACTTTTTTTCTGTTCAGCCTCCTTGTAAACTTCTTGTCTATTCTCTATAATTGACTTGCCTCTCGCATTTTTTAATGCCTTCAGCTTGGACAATCTTTCCTTTGCTGTTAGAATTCTATCTTCTACCATTATATATTTAATGCGATTTCAGTAATGATTGTGCCATATGCTTAAAAAATGAAATCATGTAGAAAAACACTACGTCTGTATTTAGTCATTAGTGACACGAATTTGTATGACAGGCGTAGCTAATAATAAACTTTTTTTAGTTATCTAAAACATGGCTAACAAAAAAATTTGATATGGACAATAGACAGATTGAAAAAATCTTCAAACATTGTTAATGAAAAGAAAGGTATTTTTATATAAGCCATGTAGGTAGTGCCGGTATTATTAAATCGTTGCAATATCGTTATTCAAAATATTATACAGTAGATAGTACTTTTATTATACATATCAAATTATTAGGAAAACAGGATTTTTTATAAATTATATCTTAATAACCATCGTCTGATCGTTCTACTACTTTTTGGTACCCGCCGTGAATGTATTGTTCATCTGGTTTCTGATCTTCCTCTTCTTTTTCTCCATGCTGAAGATCCTCAGCAATGCTCTCCCAGTTCTTCAATTTTACATTGTCTGCTCTACTGACCTTGAAAATTTGCCCAAGTTCATTTTTATCTTGTTGACCTTGTAGTCCTTGTTGTTCCACCGCCATTTTGTTAGTTTTATTGAATTCTAAAGAGGCTAGAATAGAGTCAACTTTTTGATCCAGTTTATCGTCTAACCTTTCATGCCATTCTAAGTGCCTTTTCAAATCGTAGGGTTTTCTAAAAAGTCTATGACAGTTTTTGTATTTACATTTTAATCTTTGTTCTTGATTATTAAAAATTAAATCCATTGTATCTGGAGAGGAAGCATATCTATTTTTTTGTTGTTTCGCAAAATTATCTTTTGTAGGTTTACCAGTCGGAAAGTCATATTTAAATGATTTGTTATTAGTTCTTTTCTCATGATTTTCCTCTTTCAGATTACTGTCATTATTTCCTGAGATAGAAAATTCAGCATTTAGATCACTCTGATCAAGTGGTTTATTTATAGTATTTTCATCCTTGATTTGATATTGCAATTCTTCAGGTAACGGTAGAAGAGGATGGCTTCCTGCAAAATGCTTAACCGCATCCTCCTTTTTATGAAATTTTGCATCACAAGTACTACATTTCCAAAGTTTAATAACCGTATCATCGTTATGGATTTTCATATGGTTGTCTAAACCACTAGGACCAACACAGCGCTTACCACAAATGGTACATTCTAATCTTGGATGGTCTGTTTTAACGTGAAGCTGCAATGCTGACCAAACTTTGAAAGTTTTGAAACATCCAGGGTATTCACAGATTAATTTTGATGTCCCCCCATGCATTTTTTCAGTATGATCATTTAGTCTACCTGGCCTGGTAAATATTTTGGCACAATGCCTACATTTTAATCTATCTTTTTCATTTTCATGATCAGCTCTTATATGTGCTTTTAACGATTGATGCTTATAAAAAGATTTTTTACAATTATCATGTGGACAAATGAATGATTTTGAATGTGTCTTCTCGTGCCTTTTTAAATGTTGATTAGTATTTACACCTTTACCACATATCGAACAATGAAACGGCTTTTCTAAATCGGATAAATGCTTCAGCTGGTGTCGCTGTAAATGGTCTTTACGGAAAAATGATTCAGCACAACCTTGATGATCGCACTTGAAAGGTCTATCATCGTAATGTTTACGAAAGTGTTGATCCAATAGTGATGGACGAGAATATGCTTTATCACAGTTTGGAAAATTACATATGTAGTTTTTAGGACGTGGGGAATTGGATCGTGATGATTTCGGTGTTGAAGAGGCACTACTTATTGGTGAAGCCCTTGCAAAAGAACTTGAACATGAATTCAATTTAGGTTGCCTTCCTCTTTGACTTGTAGTTACAGGCTCTAATTTTGATTTTTTTACCAGTAAATTATTTCCTTCAAATTTTCTCTTCAATGCTGTCGATATGTGCTCCATATTATGATCATCAATGGTTGGGCCGTAATCGTCATCATCATCATCGAGTCCATGAGTCTGTGGGTTTTCTTTTGTATTGGGCAGAGCGTCAAATTCACTATCATCTGTTAAATCCATGACATCCATTTCTTTAACCCATGTAGGCCAAAATTGGCTATTAATATTATTAATCTGCTCAAGTGGTTTAGCAAGACCTGGTAATGCTCAAGCAAAGAAAAACATGTTAAAAACTTTCTGCGTCGATCGTCTCATATTCTTTACGAAAGAAAAGAAAATTTTTTCTTCATCCCAATGATGGACTTCTTTATCATCCTGCCGATTATACTGAACATTGGAAACGAAAAAGATGGCAGAATACGGCGAAGAATACGACGATAAATTCAGTGATGACGAAAGATTCAGTGATGATGAACTTCCTGCTACAACTGAAGATGGGAAGCAAATCATCACAGGCGGTACTGGTATCGAGGAGGTTTTACAAGTTGGTAAGAGAGCAAAACCAAGAGCAGTTTCCAAAGAGGACAGAATTACAACCCCGTTTATGACCAAATATGAAAGAGCTAGAATTTTAGGTACCAGAGCCCTACAGATTTCCATGAACGCCCCAGTTTTAGTGGACATTGAAGGTGAGACAGACCCTTTACAAATCGCTATGAAAGAATTATCAGCGAAGAAGATCCCCCTAGTTATCAGAAGATATTTACCAGATGGCTCCTATGAAGATTGGAGTTGTGATGAATTAATTATAGATTGAATCCCTCCATCTGTACTTTCATTTTTTCGAATAAAAAATACGTCACTACATTTGGTCTCAGTATCAAAAATAACATAACCCTTTATATTTAGAAAGTTCCATTTAATATAATATTTGTACATTATTAGAAACTTGAATAGTAATTAAAAGAAGCAAAAAAGTATATTCCCCAACCTAGCATCATAACCTAGTTATTGCTTAATAATGTCGATAAAATTTTCAGCCAAAAACTTCCTTTCCCCTGTAATCTTATTTTCTTTTACAAATTCAACGATCGTTTTTTGGATATCTCCACTGGGGACATTCAACTCTTCAGAATCATCGTTGGCAAAGCCGACCAATATTTCGGAAAGTTCTTTAGCATCGACACAGTTCAAATCATCCTCTTTAGTTTGGAATACGGTAAATGCATCTTTGAGATCTGATTCCTCTGAAAAGCCTGAGAATTTAGCAGCTACGATTTTCAAAAACGTATTAAAATTAAGCTTTCCTTCGTTTGATTCTGGAATCATTTTTTGAATTTCATCATCTGAAACAGAATCCAAACCAACTGAAACTATAGTAGTTTTCAAATCTTTCACAGTTATGTATTCATCATGATCTTGATCAATAATATTGAACATCATTTTGTATTTCTGGATCTGTTGTTTGGAAAGTTGATTCACGGAATACTTAAAACTCTCTTTATTGTTATCTTTGTTAACTGGAGTCTATTTTGCATATTTTATAACAAGTTAGTAACACTTTAAGACTATTAACGTTTTCAATGACACATACCATTTTTACTCAGTAAGATTAGTTATTCTAGTACACCGATAAGGCGTTGAAAAACATGACAGCTAAATAAAAGTACACAAACATCTCTTTGGACACCCCTGCACCACTCTTATCATGTTTTCGTAAAAAAACTTTCTTTGGCTTGAGTCCTACCTGGCTTCACCTATTCAAAGTGCCAGTATTTACCAACGAAGTATGAGTGATAAGCAGAAAGAAGTTAAGAACTTGCTTAAATCTGCCAAAAAATGTTTAAGCGAAGGTGATGTGGAAACCACAATTGAAGATTGTGATTCGGTTATTAAAGACTATGACGGGAACAACTTTTTCGCATATTTATTTAAAGGTAAAGCTCTTCAGATTTTGAACGAAGATAAAAAGGCATTGACTTGTTATAGAAAAGCTTCCGAAATAAAACCAGATATGATTCATGGTTGGAAAGGTCAATTGACAATTAGAGTTAGAGATGCAAATTTCGTTGACTTTTTTGCCACAGTTTTAGGGTTAGCTAAAGCTTTACAGTCTAATGATGATTCATTAACCGAAATCCCGGTTTATATTAATGAATATTTACAAGAATTTGGCTCGTCTCATAGACCATTAAATATTTACTATTTAAGACAAGTTATACCAGGATTATCCGAATTAGGTGATCTTATTGGTTATCAGATGGCCAAACCTTCTGTTTCATTATCCACTTTAATTTCAATGCTATTTGAAAAAGAGAGCTCTGAAATAAAAGATGCTACACAAAAGGCTAAATTAAATTTATCCGTTAATGCATCGAGCAAAGTTAAATCTGACTTCTTAAATGCCGTTTCCTGGAAAATTTATGCGAAGTCCGAAATTCCAAGTTTATATGAAAAATTGATCGATATGGAAGTTAAAGATGATTTGAGGTATTTATTTCAAGAAAAACTATTAGCCTACAAGTACAATATGTTATGTTGTGCTCCAATTGCAGACAAAAATGCTTTAAGAGAAACTATATTTGAACTCTGTTCAGGAATGGTTTTAGTTCTGAACCCATGTTTAACCGCTTGGAATTTGTATTTAGACTGGTTGGATCCTGTTTCTGTGTCTGATATTGATTTACAGGTAATTACAAACTATATTCTACTATTTGGCAAAAATAAGCAGTATGGTGCTGTTTTGTATGCTTATCTTATTTCAGAAGTTTCCCCATATGATAAGAAGAGGATTGTTGACTATTTAAAACCTAACAAAAAAAATACCAGGAAAAATAATAAGAAAACCGATGGTAAGTCAAAATGGGATGATAAGAAAGATATTAAAGGCCAAATTGCTTCAAAAAGCAATAAAATTTTGGAGGAAGTTAAAACAGAAGCAGAAGAAGATAAACATGAAGAACAGAAAATATGCGGCGTGGAATGTGAGCAAGAAATAACTGACGCTGAAAATAATACCCTTAATAATACAATTGAAGTTGAAGGGGAGGAGATTACTCAAGTTGATGAAATGTTTAAGGTTTCATCTCAAGATGTTTTAAATATGATGGATGTTGGAATGTCGAGAGCAAAATCATCCATTTTATGTCATAGAATTGTCTTTGATTATTGTGTTCACATGAAAGATTATCAACTAGGCTTGGATTATTCACAACCTTACATTAAATTAATTTTAAAATTTAAAAATGACATTGGGACTAATTTTCCAAATTCTGAACTGGAATATACCTTAAACCTTGCTATTATTTATACATATTATGAGTCGCCAAAAAATTTTCCTAAAGCAATCAGATTGTACTCCTCAGTGTTGAAAAGTGATCCGAATAATATTAAAGTTAAAATTGGTAAAAGCTTGATCCTTATGGAGACGGGTAAATTCGAAGAATCAAAAGGTTTATTAGAAGATGTTATTGCTAATAATCCAAATGATTTTGATGCTTTACAAGAATATGGTTGGTGTAATATTCAGCTACGGAATTATGAATTAGGAAGAAAATATTTGCAATCTGCATTAAGTAGACTGACAGAAGGCATGGCCACAAATACATTAGAGATTAGATCGAATTTATTATATAGACAGGCAAAATCATATCTTATGGAATTACAGTTAACAGAACAAGATGAAAAAGTAACTGCAACGTTGGTTAAAACTTGTTTTGATTTACTAATTAAATGTTTGAAAAACTCACCCAACCATGCGTTGGCATTTACTGCTTTGGGAACTTTATATTCTGAATATATAGGTGATCAAAGCAAGGCAATTAAATGCTTTTACAAGGCTTTCCAATTGGATCCTGCTGAAGTTCATGCATCATATGAATTAGTTAAAGACTTCAGTCTTAAAAATGATTGGGAAATGGTTGATGTTATTTGCCAAGGGGTGATTGAAAATGATCGTGCAAGAAAGTTGTTTACTGCACTCAATAGTGACGTTGAGGATTCCTCTTGGCCGTATCGTATGTTAGGCTGTTCAGCAATGGAAAGACAAGATGACGGTAAAGCTATTGAATACTTTCAAAGTGCGTTACGTATTGTACCTATGGATATAGAATCGTGGCTAGGATTAGGTGAAAGTTATTTGAGTGCAGGTAGAATGGAAGCATCTGTGAAAGTTTTTCAACATGTTTTAGAATTGCAAGAGAAAAACTGGCATGCTACTTATTTGCTCGCTATTTCTCAAACTGCAATGGTTAATTATGATGAAAGTATCAATTTATTAAAAAGCCTGTTAGTTGAAAGACCTAGAGAATTATGCGTACTTTCTTCACTTAATGAAGCATTAATTTTGAGAGCTACAAAAGAAGTTGATATTGGTTCAATTATTAGGTCATTGGATACATTATTGGATGCTTTCAAATATATGAAGGAGGAATACAGTTTAAACAAGAATTCTTTAAAGTTATGGAAAACTTTAGGAGAGGCGTTAAACTTATGTTTGCTTGTTCAATCTCACCTTAAAAAAGTTCCTTATGAGGCGATTATTGATATGTTTATAGAAGTTGACGATATTCATGAGGAAATTGTTAATGAAGTGACAATAATAAGTGGATTAGAATTAGTTTCACCAAACGAGTTACTGAAACAATGCAAATATATTCATTTGATTCATTATCTTTTGGTTAAGTCGTGTATATCAGCAATTACAAGTCTTTCAGAAAAGGCAAGCAAACAACTTAGATCATCTCTAATTTACAATTTGGGAATTGCATATCTATCATGGTATAAAGAGATAGGAAATTTCAAGTATAGAGATTGTTCGATTTTATTGTTAAAAAAGGCACTTCAACTCGAATCAGGTAATCCGACTTATTGGAATGCTTTAGGAATCATATCATTGACTAGAAATCCACAAATTTCTCAGCATTGTTTCATTAAAGCTTCCAGTTTAGATTCTAAATCTCCAAGCATTTGGCTCAACTTAGGTATGCTGTACATGCATTATAAGGACTACGAGTTGGCAAATCGCTGCTTTATTCACTCGCAATCTTTAGGCCCATCAGCAGCTGGTTCATGGGCCGGTCAGGCATTGGTTTCTGATGCTTTGGGTGATGAAGATGGTGCTAAATCATTATTCACGCATTCTTATGTTTTATCAAATGGTAAAAATCCAATTAATACACTACTCTACTCTTTATCTGTTGTTAAACAACTAATCACAGGTTCATTTGAAGAAAGAAATCTAGACATGGGACAGAAATTGACGGCTGCTAATTATGGTATGTTAAATTACTTGAAGTTTTATCCCCATGACGAATTTGCTTTAGGTTTAACTATTACTATTATTGAGCGTATCCATGGGTATAAAAGAGGCACCCAATTAGCAGAAATGTTGTGTGGATTATTGGAAAATAAATTTGAAGAGGCAGACACAGAAAATAACAATAAAATTTTAATGAATTATTCTAAAGCTAAATGTCAACTAGCTCGTCTACAGTTAGGTGAAGAACAATACGATAAGGCTTTTGAAACTTGTGAAGAGATTAATGGGTTGCTAAATGAAATTGATGAATTGACAGATGAAGTTCAGAAATGTATATTGTCATGTTTTACTGTTTCAGGGTTAGCATTGTATTTTAAAGGTGATTTTGATGGTTCATTGGGAGAATTTAAGAAAATTTTGGAAGTTTTCCCAGAATCCAAAAGAGTTATTGTTTTAGTTTCACAAGTTTTGTATGCCTATAACGAAGCAGAAACTAAACAAGCAGCCATTGAAGAATTATTTGGAAATATTGAACAACAAGGTACTTCGTTATTGGTGGCTATTACTATTGCTGCTATTTCTATAGTTGAAGATTTACAAGACTATTTACCCGCTGTTAAAGATGAGCTAAGCTCCTTGCCACTGGATACCTTAATCCAAGATACATTTAAAGAGATTCCATTACTACTAGATGAAATTTCTAAAAGAATGGCTATAAATGGTGGAGAGGAAGGAAGTGCCACAAAGTATCAAGTTTGGCAAAGGAATGCCATATTGTTTCCTGGAGAAAATGTCATCTGGGATAGGCTAGATAAAAAGGTTGGATTGGATGTGGCCATACATTCAAATAACATTGACGCAGGTACTCTGGGTGATGAATACATCAAATCGGGATCATTAAGAGAGATACAGAGAGGTATCTTCTTGAATCCAGGTGAAGTGACAGGTGCTGTGGCATTGCGTGGTTGCAATGTGGCGGGTGTGGCAGGGGCGGTGTAAAGATGTAATAATTTGTTATTATTGGCTGTGCATTGTTGAGGGCAATCCCTTATCATTTAATAGAAAATAAATATTCGTTTGTTTGAACTGTATTGGTTTACTTGTTTATGTTTTTGCCCCTTTCCTGTAATCAAAATTAATTAAAATTAATTTACATATATATTGTCTTATCAGCAAGTGCCATTTATCAGGATTAATTAGAAACAAGGGATACTACAGCCATAGTTATTATTGACTCATATCCTGTTTACCTGAATTTATATATAGGCTTGAATTGATTATCTGATTTGCTCATATTTACTGCATATCTCTGTTCTATTTTACCATTGCATAAAACCGTATTACCTAACACAACTAATAAAAAATTTGACGTTTATCACATATACATTACTATTGCACAAATTCATCCCTTCAATACGTCTGATCATCTGAATCTTAGGTGAAGCCAGATAGACTCATATCCGCTATTCTCCTACATCAAATGCATCTTTAAGTGGTATTACTCGATTTATTTTGATAACACACTTACACAGCTGAATATAAATATATAATGACATCAAGAGCAAAATCAAGGTTACTCACTGATAAAGAAACTGATAATTTGTCACAAATTATACAAAATTTTTTTTTAAAATCTGCACAAATCATTGTTGGTTTTAGGTCATTGACGACCACACCAACATTATCACAATCAAACATTTCATTGAATTATCTAGATGAAAATTATTCCAACAATATTGATAACGTTTTAAAAGATAAAAGTCAATCTCCCTCAAATTCTGAATCAAATAATAATAAAAGTAATAAGAACAGGAATAAAACCAATAAGTGGTTTAATATTAGTTCATGTGATGTTGATGGATTAAAAAATGATATGATTATTTGGAAAAATAAGGATATTACGTCCTTACCGCCTTTGGTTATTGAAACTGTTTTGGATCTACGTGGTTTGGATAGTAGTCAAACTTTACTTATTGATGGTGATATAATAAATACTCATAAAAAATCAGAAATTGTCCTTGAAAGATGGTTAATCCAATTGGATTTGAATAAGTATGATAATGATAATATTGAATTACCAGGAATTTATAAAAAGCTAATTGTCATGTTTAGATGTTTGTATATGTTGGTTAGATTATTACCAGCTTATAAATTAAGAAGTAGTATATTACAATCTAAATTGAAATCAGCTAATTCAATCAAAGTTAATACTAAACTTTTAAATGGCTCCAGGACCATTCTTTCAAAGGGTAGATTTGGGTTGAGTAAACCTTTAATTTCTGAAAAGGCAAATAAAGAAATTGTGGAATCGAAAGACTTGGTTCCAATATTAACTCCAATTGGTTCATTACGTTTATCTGTTTCATATAGAAAAAACTGTGATTTTCAATTGAATGATACTGAAGAAATATTGTCATCACAATTTATGTTGGCTAATAAAGCTTCTCCACAAAAATATCATGTTCATCAAGATATCAAAACGGCATCGTTAAATACGTATAATGATGATTTAGATGAACCCCAACCAAATCATATTGCATCATCACCAATGGAACATAATAAATATAGATTTTCTAGCGCCTCAATCAGTAGTCACAATTCTAGAAGAAGGTCTTCGGCAAGATCAACATCTATATTTAAAGTTGGCTCTTTAGCATCATCTTCCCCTCCACCATTTCAACCTCAGGCTCATCGTCCTTCCAGTGCATCCCCTCATACTCATATTTCGAGCGGGTCTTTCTCACCTTCTAAACCAATCCCAGTTACTTTACAAAGGAATAATTCTAATGCTAGTATTTTGAGATATGGTAAAGACCCTTTACATTCAGTCGGATCCAACGCAAATTATGCTATCAGCGGTAGTGGTAGTGGTGATAGCGGTAATGGTAATGTTGCAAGAAGAAATACAGATGATTCTGTAAATCAGCAAATTGCTGTGGTTATGTCAACTTCAGGTAAGTTCGCATCTTCATTTGGATCAAGATTCAAGGCTGGATCTAGTCGTCATAATAGTTTAGATGGACAATTGGTTAATACTCCAACTAATCCAATCTTGCAAAATTTCAAGGCTAGAAATAGAGTATTTTCATCTTCATTTTCCGATTTAGAACCGACAAACTCAATGTATTTAGATGACGATTTAGATAATTTTATGAAAATGTTGGACTCGAAACCAAATTTAAGAATTTCCTCAGTTTCTTCAGGTATTTATGATGATAGTTTGAATAATTTCAAAAACATCCAAAAAAATAATGAAGAATTTTTTCATGGTATTGACTCTCCTTTAAAACAGAGTTTAGCAGACTCATCTACATTTCCACAGCCACCTCCTCCTATATCATCCCAAAATGATTATAGACAATCTGCACCAATGATGAAATTATTATTACAACACCAGCAAAGATACTCTGAAACAGCATCTCTCTCTCGTTCACGTTCCTGTTCTGGATCAGGATCGGGATCAGGATCTAGGCCGTCTGTATCAGTTTCACCTTTTAAACGTGAAGGTAGTTTATCACCAACAAATCCTATAGCATTTAATAAAAATATTGACAAAGGAAGTAGAGGAAATTCTTTGTCTTATTCACCATCAAGCCGTTCAATTTTAAAAGCAACTGCAACTTCTGGAACTATCGTCACTCCTGCCGTTACACACGGTAGAGGAATCTCTGTTTCCTCCGGGGAAGCTTCCTTGAAGGAAATGCTAAGACGCGGATCACAATGCTCTAGTAACTACTCACCTATCTCTCAACCTATGGAACTATCACAGACATCAAATTCAAATAATATTCGTTCAGGATCAATACCGAAAACAAAAACCACGTTGAGAACTTTAAGTTATGGGGGTAATAATACTCCCGGAAGTCACCTACGCCAGGCCCTGATCAATGCAAGTAGACGGAATTCGTCTATTTCTTCAAGTGTCGCATCTTCCAAGGATGACAATTCGAGTTCTATAGATACCGAATTGCTCAAACTGAGATCTTTTAGTGAAAAAGTATTTGAATCAGATGATGAAGACGATGATCATCATTTGAGAACAGATGATAATAATTCTTCCTCTATTATTAAGAAATACAGTCAACTGAAGATCAATGATGATCCAAAGTTGCTGCTACAAGAACAGAAATCTTTGGAATTACATTCCCATTCGCAATCACAATTACAGCTGCAATCACTATCTGAACCCCAATCAGAATTGCAATTACAGCCACAGTCACAAATTCAATCAAGAACACAATATATGGGTAACACCCTCCACAGATATGGTAGTTCAGGCCCGGTCGTTTCAACTGCTGCAATCCATATCAATGGCAATTTAGGGACAACATCAGGCCGCAATGAAGATGATGAGGAAGAGCTATTATTTGCAATGAGTGATATGACTCTAGCTAAAAACAATGTTGATTTTTAACATTTAAAAGGAAAAAAATAAGCAGAGATAAATTTTTTTAGATGACGAGAAATAGATACATAAT
The DNA here is from genome assembly GCA_030580115.1 of Kregervanrija pseudodelftensis. Lineage (NCBI taxonomy): Eukaryota > Fungi > Ascomycota > Pichiomycetes > Pichiales > Pichiaceae > Kregervanrija > Kregervanrija pseudodelftensis. Next base: position 63,139 of record JAKTSJ010000011.1, read on the forward strand.
CAATCAACACTAATAATAATGCTATAAGTGCTATACGATTTCAAAGTTTAATTCAATCTTTTCTTAGTTATTTGCTTATGTGACTTTGTTTTCATTAATGATATATAATTATTTTGCATGGATTTTGTTATACAGATATAAAAAAATATAAATATAAATTTAAATATTTTAAGATTAAATTAAGTTGATCTAATTTAAAAATTGGAAAATTTCAGCATAAGTTCTAAGCCTATGAAATTTAGCCAAACTTAATTTTTCAGCTTCATAATACTGTTGTAATTGAACTAATTCAGTTGTTAATAATAACTCGTGTTCTTTACCTTTAACATCTTTTCTACTAATTTTATCCAGTAAGATTTTATTTTCTAATTTCATCTGCTCTAGACTTTCCAAAACTTCACCCATATTAAACAATAAACAATTTTTAAAGATGTCCAAAGCTTTTGGAATTTTACAACGAAATGCAAATGCAGCTCTTATTGCAGAACGATCTTGAGTTTTTGGAATTTCTTGAACCTCAATTATATTAAATTTCTGCAATTTATAAGTTATTGTTCTTATGTCACCTTCTTTCATTAAAACTAGTTTACTCAAACCTTTTTCATCGATTAATTTTTTTTCTTCAATACAATTTATAATTCTTAAATATTCATTACCAAAAACCTGTTTTATAAATTGTTTAAAGACAAATGTTGGTAGAACTAGTTGTAAATCGGTGAATGGTATATAGAATGATCCAGGATTTGTTTCTTTCAAAAATGGCAACCTATTATCTGAAGTCAATAGTCTTAAGTGACTCAAAATGAGTAATGAAATTTTCGGATCTGCAACAATATTTGAATTACTAGATTTAAAAGACTTTTCTTCACTTTCATTTTCAGTTGTAATATCATCTTCGTTATCCTCATCATCTTCTAATTTAATAGAATTCAATTTATGTTTCTTGAACTTTTCATTATTTGAATCATCATCTGATAACTTACGTTTCAAATTTGAAGTGATACTACTATTTTCATCGTTGGGATTTGCAATTGTATTCAAAAGGTCAGCTTCCTTCAATCCGACAAGGTCGCCACTTTTTTTTAATTCTTTATAAATATCCAATACTGTAAAGTTCATACCACGTTCTTGATCTTTTAGTTTTAGCCTTTTTATTAAATCTTTATTTAAAGCAGGATCTAAACCGGTTGTTGTTGTTGAACCCATATTTGAAAGAAGCTTATCAACATCTAGTTCAATATTTCTAACAGGTCTTGAATTTTTTTCCATTTTTATCAAAGCTAAATGATAAACTCTGGAAGTTATTTCTCCAATTCTATTACAAGCTTCAGATTTTAGATGGCTTGATCTCATAAATTTTAAATATCTGTCAAAGTTTATAGTTAAAGATAGCTTGTAATTGATTTTTTTCAAAAAACTTGAATCGATATCGTCTTCGTTATCAATATCGTTATCAACATCATTGTCAATATCAAAATCAAAATCATTCTCATTCTCAATATTATCCTCATCGTTATCAGTGTTACTGAACACATTGTTATTATTATTATCCAAATTCTTCAATAATAAATTCAAATAATTTTCTTTCGTTTTTTCTTTAATAATTAATAATTTTTTGGATTGTGAAATAGACTTTGATGAATTTTCATTATTGAATTTCGTTGACTCATTTTTAAAGATTTTCGAGAATAAATCGAAACTGGATTTAAAATTCAAGTTATTAATTGGCAATAACCAGTTATCATTAATTAATTTTATAAACGCATTTTCAATTTTAATAATTTGAGACTTTAACTTGAAATTATTTTTGATATAATTCGAGATTGTTAAATTACCTGAAATAAGAATATTTTGTATAATGCTGGCAAAAACATCATTTTTGTAAATTGATTTAACTGTTGAAATTATTTCATCAGCATATAGTAATTTTAAGCATCCTTCATCATTAATTGAATAAAATGTTAAACTTTTTTTTAGAGATTCTGTATTATAAACAACACAATTTAACTGAATCAACGAAACTAGGATTTTTTTTAAATTCAGAGGTTTTAAATTTGTTTGTTTTAATAAATTTGAGAAGTTTAAACGGCCATTGGAGAACAAAATCGTAAAAACATATGCAGCTTGCTCACCAAGATAATTTTTGATAATTGAAGTAAATATGAACGATTTTGGCGATTGGATTTTCGACGATAATGGTAATGAGGACGGTATACCGGAGAAATTTCTAGTAGAATTGAATCCCATTACTGAAAGGGTATATACATAAAGTAATTACTTGAAGTGGCTTGATATATAATTTTTGATTCAATTACAATATATTTTTTCTTTATTAATCATGATCCTCTCTGAAAAAAAAAAATTATTTTATACTTTCTTGAAAGGAAAACTTTTATGTAAACCGTACACGACCTTTAATGTTTCTCAATCGACGCGTCGATAGTCCTTGGACCTACATATGTCACGTGTTTTGCGTCTAAAAACTGCCAATTCAGAAAACCGTGTCACTAACTGCACCAGCCAATGAAAAGCGTCGAATTCAAAAAATGTTCGATTTTTGTTATTTTTTTTTTTTTGATTTTTTTTGTCTTTCTGTTTTTTTCACGGCTGTGCCGGTTTTTTCCCAGCCAGAATCAGTACGCACCCGTGCACCGAACAGCAGCCAATGATCTTCTTGCCATCTCAAAGTGTTCTTACTATGGTGTTTTAAAGAGATTGATTAAAGAGTATTACGGTGTGTTATGCGGTACCTTATGTTACTTTTTGAGTTTTTGTCGATGTGTATTTAAGCGTAACAATTAAAAATAAGTAATTTATGCTATACAGCAATGACAGCAACAGGATCAAACACCAATGACCTTAAATTCCTAATAACTTCATTCCACAACGGACAGACAAATATTTTCGTAGAAAATGAATTTCTCAGTAATTTCCCCCCAATTCGCACAACTAATTTTAAAGTAAGTGTTTCGTTATTTCAACTACCATAATAAATAATCTGTTTTTCTAATTTATAATTTACATATCTATTCAGTTATTTATTATTATTATTATTTAAACTACTAAAGTCATGTTGTCTAGAAATTCATTAAGAACTTTTTCCACTTCCATTCCAAGAAGCGTTAAAATTTCAACTGTTCCAGCTTCTTCATCCCTTGTTTCATCATTAAAAGTTATTGTTAAAAATGCAGGCTCAAAAGATGGTCCAACCGGTTTACCACATTTGTTAGCAGCTTCAACTTTCTTAGATACTCCAGCCAAATCCGGTTTAAGATTAAAAAGAGAATCCGAATTATTGGGTGGTGAATATTCTGCTAAGATTACAAGAGATTCTTTGGTCTTGGAAGCTAGCTTTTTGAAAGATTCTTTACCATACTTTGTTAACGCTCTAGGTAATGCATTAACCGACGCTTCTTACAAACCACATGAACTCACTGAGATTGCTGTCCCATATGCAAGCCACGTTAACCAAAAGGAAAACTCCTGTCCAAAATTTAAAGCATTAGAAGAATTACATGCAGTTTCTTTCAGAAATGGTTTAGGTAAACCATTATATTTTGATGGTACCAAACAATTTTCAATTGAAGATGTTTCAAATTTTGCAAAATCAAACATTTTATCCGAAAATATTGAAATTGTTGCAGATAATGTTGATGAAACTGATTTATCAAAATTCGTTAGTGAATCTTCATTTTCTAAAATTCCAACCGGTAATGATATAATTGCAGCTCCACAAAAAACCTACGTTGAAAAAGAATCCAGAATTAGACAAGCTGGTAAATCAACTGCCGTCATTGGTTTACCAATTGGCGTCAAAGACATTTCAAAATTTGAATTAATTGCAGCTGGTTTAGTTTCAAAGGCTCCTGAAACTGTCACATCAGCAATCGACGCTAAAGTTTTACCATACAATGAAGGTGCATTATTTTATTTCTCTGTCACTTCAGAATGTCCAAAGGAAGTTTCAAAATTAGTTTCAAGTGCAGCTAAAACTTTAAAATCTTCCCATGATTATTCAGCTTACAAATCTTTTGCAGCTTATTTGAATGGTAGACCAATTGAAATTTCAGAATCAACCATTTCTGTTCCAAATTTCAATTACGTTGTTGTTGGTGATGTTGATTCAATTCCATTATATTCTGAACTTTAATTTAATCTATAATTAAAATTATGTTAAATATATTTTTTTATTCATATATTTGATTATTATTTATTTATTCATTCATTTTTACTTCTTATGAAAAACAAAAAAAAAACTTCAGAAAAAAACAATTTTTCCTTTAACTCTATCTATCTCTCTATCTGTCTCCCTTATCCATCCATCAATAAATCATGAATGTTAACTTACATATAGAATATAACAAAAAAAAATTTAACGATCGATCATATATAAAACAAAATCATGGGATTAAACATAATTGGTAAGTTTTTTATTATCTTTTGTTATATTATTTTCATGATTTTTATAATACTTTTTTTTCCTTAAAAAAATTCATTTTACCATTTTTTATTTATTTAACCTTTATTTATTTATTTATTTATTTAAATTCTATTAACAAATATTATATTTATATTTATATTTATATTAAATTAACATTATTTATAATTGTAAAATAACAAGCTGTAAAATAGAGGAAGAAAAAGCGCTTATTGATAATTGAAAAAATTATAATTTTTCCCATTTATATCAATTAATCTATTCAATTAGTTAAATAAATCTGATAACTTCAACTAGCTACCATGTCCTTCCAGCCGATTAATCCAAAACCATATTTACAATCGCTAATTAATTCATCTGTTCAAATAAAACTAAAGTTTAATGATATCGAATATAAAGGCACATTATTATCCATTGATAATTATATGAATTTACTATTGGATAACAATGTTATTGAAATAAATAAAAAAACTGGTGAAGAAAATAAATTAAATAACGAACTATTCATTCGTTGTAACAATATTCTATGGGTTGGTAAATCTGTTGAATAAATGAGGTTTGATTTATTTGTCTATCAATTGTATTATAGTTCTAGTTCTACTTATAGTTATAATTTAATTATATTTATCTATGGTGTGTTGTATCTATTAAACCTGTTTATTAGCATAGTTTGTTCAGTCTTTAATTTTAATGATCTGTATTGTTTAAATAGTTTAATATAAAAATCAAAGTATAAGAATTCAATAATCCGGATGCTACAAAAGTTTTTCAAAATTAAAATTAATTCACCTGTATTGCATATATAATATTACATCTTGCTTTATTGAATTACATTTATAAAGTTATTAAAACCGTATTCCCGTTACTAGTTACGTTTTTAAAGCGATGATCGCTAAATGTAGCAGTGAATCATTAACATTGAATGAATATCTCAATTTGTTAATTTCGATAAATTTGATATGTAATTAAACAACTAAAGAAAGTTAAAATTTGTAAAAACTACTTCAATTATTACTTTTTACAAAATTAAAATTAACAAAATTAACAAAGTTATAATAATTATTAAGAATAAAAATAATGATAGCTAAACGAGACTTTAATCAACATATATAATTAACAAAAGGATGCTATACTAATAAAATAATAAATAAAATTAATAAACTACAACTATGACAAGTAAAAAGTGGTTAACGCGATAAACATGATTTTTTTTTAAGAACGGAAACTTTTTTAAATTGATAAAATACAGTAAAAATATAAAACAGACATAAAGATAATTAACAAACACTAATATAATGTATAAAAGAAGGATTTAATGCCATCTATATTAAAATAGAAGCAAAAAAAATAACAAAATAACAAAATAACAAAACAAAAATAGAAAATAAGATGTATGAATAATAAATAAATAAATTAATAAATAAAAAAATGAAAACAAATCAAAGATGAATGATTAAACAACTATATTATGCTAATTTAATGATTTCTTTGAGCGTAAACATCCCAATATTTTTCGACATCAAAACAACCAATAAATTTAGCTAGCTTGAAAATTTTTTCCTGCCTTATTCTAGTATTATTGGCCAAATTACTTATACCAACAACTGATAATTCGTAATTATTTAAAAGTTGATCTAATGTCATATTACTACATGCAAAAATTGTAAAAACGTTGTATAGTAACGGTAATCCTTGTTCATCATTGGCAGGATCTGATCCATTTGCAAATGGTAACAGTTCAAATTGCTCATCAATTCCAGAACCTCTTGCAGAATTAATTGATCTTGCTAATCTTTGTTCAATTCTTACAATTGATTTTTGTTGCTTTTTCAACTCCTGTTGTAAGGTTTGCTGTGCTTGATGTAACCCTTGAAACATCATATTTAATTGAGAAATTTGATCATGTGAATGTGACAGAGAATTAATAATATTATTATTAATACTAGTTGATTCAGATTGGGTCTGTGAGTGAGTTCTTTTATGTGATTGAATTTTATTCGTTGTTGGGTTTGTTGATTCTTGAAGTGGTATTAAGAATTGTTGCTGGGTTGAAAACAGCTGTGAATCAAATTGATCAATCTGCTTTTGAATACTACTTAATGCATTTACTGTTGATGATAGATTTTTAGACTGATTATTTTTTGTAAAGTTTCTTTGATTTTGTTGCAAATTTGGTGAAGGGTCTGTTAGCTGTTGTTGTTGCTGTTGTTGTTGCTGTTGTTGTTGCTGTTGTTGCTGTTGTTGCTGTTGAGATTGTGATTGCTGCTTTTTTTGCTGCTGAAGTGTTCCGTTATTATTATTATTATTATTATTATTGCTATTATTGTTATTATTACTACTACCATTCATGTCTAATCTATACAATGGTAACATATTAACATTTCTATTAATATTATCATTTGAATAATCTGTTCTTGTTGATTTACCAACATCATTGTTCATAATCATCCCATTCGAATAATGATTTAACATCGGAGCTGTAGACGAAAATGAAGGCGGCGACAACCCATTCGAATTGGCTAAATCTAAAACATTTGCAGTTGGTTGAGTATTTCTTGCAATTTGAGTAGCAAGTTGTGGTTGATGTTGTGATAAATGCGGCAAAGTCGAAGGAGAATTTGGATTGGCGCTTGCATTCGAAGCTAATAAATTAGGATGTTGTGATTGTGGTTGCTGTGATAGTGGTTGTTTCTGCTGTTGCTGCTGTTGTTGTTGTTGTCTGGCTTTCAATGTTGGGTCTAGCAATGAATTTTCTTCGTTATCTGTATGTGAAGATCTTGAAGCCGGTCTATGATCGGTATGCAAACTTGAGTTTGGAGAATGGGAATCATCATCTACACTTATTCCAGATCCAAGGAGCTTATCTGCTCCATTGTTTGAAGTTTCTGAATGTATCTTTGAGGTTGATGATTCAAACGGCCGTCTTGTAATATTGGATTCTGGTTGTCCAATATTATGAGATTTTGAAATATGCCGTGCCAAATTAGTCGGGCCATTTCTACTTGAATACCTGAATGTTTTATCACATATTAAACACTGCACATTTGAATGTGATTGTTCGTTTGAAACATGTCTAAAATGTTGCCAAACCCAACTATTAGGTGGTCTGGCCATTTTAAGATGTAGTAGTTGTAAACTGAAAGAATGTCCCTTAAAAATAATCCAGCAGTACTTGATAATTATTAGATATAGCTATATATATATAATTAAACATATATAAATCGAATTTTGGTGATTTGAAAATAAAACCAATAACGAATCAAACAATTGTCTAGGACCGGTTATGAAAATTTGTCGTGTAAGTCGGTTTGATAGAATCTTTTGCTGACAGGAAAACAAGTTGGTGATTAAAATAATTGTAGTAACAGCAATGGTTATGACAACAATAATAATTTATTTCGGAACGCTTGTGAAGATTTATTGTGTATGCTTTATAAACTATGTATTACAATTCAGGACAGACAAGACGAGACAAGACAAATCAAGACAAGCAAACATCCATCACTATAAAAAAAATATAAAGGTCCACAACAAAGAACGCCGGTTTTACCGCCAGTTTCCGGACCACCCGGAAACTTTTTCTATTTCAGTTTTATTTCAGTTTCTTGATTGTACTTTCTTGCAAAAGTTCTCTACGTCTTTTACTTTCTGTACTCCAGAATTGATTACGATACAGCTCCCACTGTTCTCTTGTTGCTGTACTAAACACACGAGGATTGAGTATAATTTTCACATCGTCAACTCCACGACGACCAGTGTTGGATTCCAAACGCATTTCATACTCCATTAACCAATTCCTAAATCTCACGGTTATCCCCATGTTAATCCAATTGCAAAGTTGAATCATTATATACTTCAACAATTTAAATGGAATCATTAAAATCCATTCAGCTAAACCAAAGATTCTATCCGAGGTCTTCACTCTGACTTTTACAAGCCTTATGTTAAGTTGCCTAATACCTTTATTTGTAGATACTAGGAACTTTCTTGGCCTTGATATGGTTCTATTGTATTCACCACTCAAATAGAATAGAATTAACGTGAAAAAATTGATAATGGAAATAATTTGACTAATAATCTTAACATACCCACCTACATTATCTTTTTCAATAATTAAGTTATCATCAGCATTATTGTCATTCAATGAATCACCCAAAATAGGCAAATTTTCCAGTCCTTTTATAAATGGTTGGTTCAATGAATTATCTTCATCATAATAAAAAAATGAAGCGTAAATCGTTGAAATTAGTATTAATAGCATAATGACTAAAAAAATTGTATATTTGTATCTTAATCTTTTTTGCTGCATATGTTGCTGTCTCATTGATTCTTCCAAAATCAATAGATTCTTAAATATCTGTGCAGTCTGTGATATTTCAATATCCTTTTCACCAACATTACTATTTCTAGATCTACTTCTTGATCGGCTTCTAGATCTTGGCCTTGGAGAATTCTCATTATCTGTCGAATCTTCAACAGTTAACATCATTTTCATCATTGTTGACATATCATTGCTTTTATTATTTGAAGCACCTTTGACTCTAGGAGACGATACATTACTTAATCGACTAGTATTACTGCCCTTCTTCTTACGTTTATTAGACGTTGGTGTTCTCATATATTCATTATCACTTTCTGTGTGATAACTGCCAACACTACCCGCATCAGACCTAGCAGAAACATCACTTGTTCTTCTATTATTAGTTCTTCGTATACTACCATTGCTATTTGTATCTTGAAACGTGCCACGATGATGTGAAAAGTATGAATCTGATGAAATTGTAAACATCGAAAAATCTTCATCCTCATCTGCACCTCCATTACCACTGGAGGATCTGATTTTTGAACTTTTACTTATTTTGTTCGATTTATCGTTTGAATTAGAATTTGTGATCGGATTATCTGTGCCATTATCTACACCGTTAGGCTTCTCTTCATTATTTTCGTACGTCCATGAATTATCACCATATGATGGTGTAAGTGCAAATTCATCAATCTTCTCATTGGTTGAAGTAACTCTACCTTCAACAACCAAGCCGGGAGAATTCGGCGGCGATTGTGGATCAAACTCTGGACTTGAATCTATATTATTACTAGACATTCCAATTGAAACTATTATAATACGCAATTGAATTAGAAGATTTCTAGTGGTAATTATTAATTTTTTAATTGATTCATGCTGAATTTAAAATAGCGAAATGTTTACAATACTCTATTTTTTTCAACATGTTTCTTATTTTATTTCTTTATAATTAAAACAATGATTACGTACATGGATTATATTCAACGTTGCTTTTATAATTCTAGTAATTGGAATGAGGATAATACCTATGAACATATTTTAAGAACCCCAAGAAATTTACTTGAATTCAAAGTTCCAAATGATTTTAAGCTTTCAATATCATCCAAAAATACTGAATATAGTTATTCTTCAATAACATTATCTCAATTAAGCAGATTATCCTGCTCCCTATCCTATATGTTTTCATCAATTGATCTTGGTAAAACTTACACTCCTTCCAAAGGTATTTTGCTAGAAGACCTTTTGCAAGATTATAGAGATATTTTGCATTCAGGTAATAAAAATACCAAGAGTAGCTATCAATATCCTTATCTTTTATATGGTAAAATGTATTTTCCATCTCAATTTCTAGAAGGTATGCTTATCAAAAGATTGTCTGAGCATTATCAGCTTATTGTGAAATTTATTAATACCCCAAAACTTAACAAATTGACAAATTCGTCGTCAATTTTTACGTTTTATCTACAAAGACAACATGATAATTGTGCACATGATTTTGTGTATTCCACAAGAGAAGCTCTTATGGGTTACAGATGCATGTATCATTTTACGCCTCTTTCTTCAGTCACTCCATCGAATGATCCCTCTCTCCTTTCAATTGGTTGTGAAATTTGGTATGCTACAAATTCCATGTCACCAGGTGTTTCTACAACTGCTCGTTATACAACACAAATGGCATCCGCAGGAAACAAGCCACAACCTCTAACTATGACATTAGCTGCAAATCCTTTATTAGGTACTGTTGAATCTACTTACGCAATTAAAACTGATTTAGGTACAACTTTAAGTTCTAAATATACTTTTAATATCTATTCTTATGAATCTGACCTCTCCATTGGTGCTCAGTTTTTGAGAAAATCTCACGAGTTACCAAACATAAAAGTTGAAAAACCTAAACATATAAATAAACCTCTTGGTAGGCATGCAGTTGATGGTAGACTACCAATTGTTCACCATGTAACTGATAGTGAATTCGTTGAAAAATATATTGAAACTGGTAAAGGTGATCAGCAATTTGATCAATTTCATGACATTCACAATTACAAAAATTTTAATGATAACATTACAAAAGGATCAACTGAAAACAAACAAGAAAATCAAATTGCTGAAAGTAGTAAAGATTATGTTTCGAGTCTGAAAATTGCAGGTAGTTTAGGGAAGAAAAATGTTATTTTTGCATGGGAAGGAAAATTTAAAGACTGGATGGTTGCCTCTGGCGCCAGAGTCGATCTTAAAGATACTGTTCCCAAAATTTCAGGCTATGGTCTTGAATTTCAATATTCTTCTTAATCGATGTATATTTATGATAATATAAAATTAACGAAATAGATTATATTAAATACAAAAGATTCTAAAATTTTAAAATTAAAACAAATTAAAACTAAAAAGGATAAAAAAAGCTTTTATTCTATTATTCGTTCTTTAGTTCCGCTACGATATCCAAAGCATCGTGGAATTCAATAGACTCGTTACCATCAGCATCTATTAAATCCTCTCCGGGAATTTTGATTAGTTCAATCTTCTCATTCTTGGCTTTATTTTCTTCAACACTTTTTTTTATGGATTTACCATTATTTTCCACTTCATTTCCTCCAGGACTTTTCTTAATGAGTTTACTATCATTTTTTTCATTTTTTTCAGTGGATTTACAATCATTTTCCACTTCTTTTTCTTCAGCATCTTTCTTAATGGATTTACTATTGTTTTCAACCTTACCATTTTTCTCGGTCCTAGTATTTGCGTTCGGATCATAAATTTTAACCTTAGTCTCTTTGTCCCCTGTTTCTTTTACAACTTGTACAGCCGAAAGAGTTTTTCTGTCCATGGATTCCGGAACAAAAAGATTTTGAGAGTGAACGATACAATTTTCCGTAGTCATCTTACCATCTTTCTCACAATCTTTGACTTTTTCTTCAACTTTCACAAGTTTGGGTGGCGTTGCAGTGGATGCTATTTTAGACAATTTGTTTGCTATGAATTTTACATCAGATTCTGCTTTAGTCATTAAATGTTTAACCATAAAAATAGTTTCACGTGAAATATTGTCTTCAATTTTAAATGGCACTAAATTTGGAGTTTTATCTTTTGTTACTTCATTCGTAAAAATTGGTCCACTGTCAGAAGTTGGATTCGGCATCGTAGTGTTTACAAGTATATCCGGTTTTATTGCTTTAACTTGGCCAGCAAAAGGTTTGGAAATTATCATCTTAAGTTTCTTTTCTGCATCAGAATTCGTAGGATGTTTTTCATCATCGAGAGATCTTTCTGATTTAGACTCTAATGTCACAGTAGAGTTAATATCAAACTCGGGATCTTTATTAGAAGACTTCAAATCACCTGACTTTTCTTCCCCATCATCTCCTAAATGGATCACATCACCATCATAATAGTTAACGGATTTTTTTTTCTTTCTTAAAGAGCGTCCATTTTCATCAGTCTCATCAATTACTTTGGTTTCACCTTCCTTATCAATAATAACCTGAACATCATTTTCATCAACTTGTTCTTCCAGTGGTAAAACAATTGGAGCTTCAAAGACGCTTTCAGTTTCAGCAACATTTTCAATCTTTGCTTGTTCTTGCTCTTCTTTCTTTGATTCGTCTTCTTTAGCTGTTAACATATCTTCAACAGTTTTTAACAAAATATCTTCTACGTTTTGACCTTGATTCATCATCGAATTATCTAATTGTAATTTATTGAAAGCAAGCTGCAGAATGTTCTCCTCAATAGAATTTTTACAAACTAAACGCTGAACAAAAACTTCCTTTGTTTGACCAACTCTATGTGCACGATCTTCAGCTTGTTTATCATCATGTGGATTGAACGATTGATCATATATGACAACATGGGAGGCACAAACTAAATTAATACCAAATCCACCCGCCTTGGTACTTAATAACATGACAGGAATTGTTTTATCATCATAAAATTTATCAATGATGGTTTGTCTGGTATCAACTTGTGTTTGACCATCCAATCTCAAAAACTTCCAATTCTTCATACTCAAAACTCTTTCAATAATATCCAACATTTGAGTAAATAAAGAGAAAACTAGTATTTTTTCCTTTTTAACAATAACTTTTTCTAGAATTTCGACGAGTTTATCAATTTTTCCACTATCAAGATAACTAGACTGCTTCAAAACAAACTGCCCCAATTCGTTAGGAAAATTAAGGCACAGCTGAGTTAATTCAAAATCACTCATAACTGTCATATCTTCATAAATATAAACTTCATTTGCATTATAATATTCTGGAGATTTCATAATCTTTTTGGCCATAACCTTCAGCATAGCATCTGTGTAATGATACCTGAAAAGAAGTGGGTGCATGCATGCTTTACGTAACACCATTAAAATATTGGAAGATTTCTTCTTCATTGGAGGCAGCTTTTTCATTTCTACTTCGGTTAGTTCCTTTCTTCTGTCCCTCTCTTTTCTATACAAATTCAATTCTTTCAATTCCAAATCATAAATTTTTCTTTGTGTAGGATGTAAGCTACAATATTCAATTGATGTGTGTTTTGTTGGCAATTCCTTCATAACTTGTTGTTTAGTTCTCCTCAAAACAAATGGAGCCATCATAACTCTAGCTTTATTAATAGCTTGTTGAGATAGCAACGGATTAATTGCTTCGCCTTCAACTTTAGTTTCATCAGTTTTTGTTGTTGCTTTTTGATCAAATAACAAAGCTAATTGCTCTAATTTTGGATCAAATATTTCAGGTAAAATAAAATCTAATAGTGAAATCAATTCTTTCAAATTATTTTGTAAAGGAGTACCTGTTAGTAATAACCTAAAATTGGCACGTAGTTTGGTCAATTTCTTATACCTATCACTCGAAGCATTTTTTAACATATGACCTTCATCATAAACAATAACATTGAAATTTAATGATCTTAAAAAAGGCTGATCTAATTTACCAACAGTAACAAGATTATACGTGGTAATAATAACATCATAATCTTCTTCAGCTAAAACAGCCCTCAATTCTTCTCTATCTTCAATACTACCATAATATGGGACAACATCTAGTGTTGGAGCAAATTTATTAAATTCTCTTAACCAATTTTCTAAAGTTGAGGATGGAACAACAATCATATGAGGGCCTTTATAACCCTTCTGTTTTAGATGAGCCAAGAAACCAATGACTTGGATAGTCTTACCCAAACCCATTTCGTCTGCCAAGATACAAGAAAGATGTTTTTGGAAAAGTAAAGTCAACCAGTTGACACCCACTTGTTGGTAGTCTTTCAACTGCACACCTTTGCCCATTAATTTTGGTTGTTTACTAAAATAACCGATTTTGGTGTTGACTCTTGAATTATCCAATGCAGATTTATAAATTGGTTTTTTGTGACGAACAGCAAAATCTTCATCATCTTCATCACCTTCTAACATTTTTATTTTACTTCCTCTACTACCAGTGATTTTAAGATCCATAAATTTTGTTTCACGATCTTCATGATTATCATCGCTGCGTTCACTTTCAACATCGCTATAGTCACTTTCTTTAACATCAACATTAGTAATTGCAATTTCACCATTTACAGTCTGGCCTTTAATATCAACACCCCATTTCTTGATTTCTTTGGTGATAGTTTTACTATAATCATAACATTGTTTCACCAAGGAGTCAACGGCATCGTATGAAATTAATTTGTCCGCTGCATAATCCACTATTCTCTCACCCTGAGATCTAAAATTAGCACGACGCTTTTTTACTACTTCTCCATCAAAATTGATATTAACAACATCATCTAGAGTTTCAAATGGTCGGTTCTCGATAAGAATTTGTGCTATTGGACCTTTAATGTTAGCAATATCGACAATATCCCTGATATCTGCACTATTCAGAAGTTTCAACACTCTGTCATCTAATTTTAAACCTGAGTCTTCGTTACTTTGGTAATCAGGTAAATCATCATCGTCATCAATATCATCATCAATTTCCATCACTTCAACTTCCTGTTTTTTAACTTTATCTGTTCTTTTTTTCTTCTTTGACAAATTTCTTTCTTTGTAATTATCACTTAACTCAAGTTCCTCATCCAAATCAATAACTTCCGTCTTTCTTCTTCTTAAACGACTTCCTGACTCTTTATTAATTTTTTTATGGTTGAAATCCTCTGCTTGTTCCTCTTCATCATTTCTTTTCGATCTATTAGTTTTCCTTCTCTTCAGGATAGGCATCTCATCCTCAGAATCATCCGAAATACTCTCTTCATTCTCAGAATCTAGAATAATTCCTTGGGAATCATTACCATGGGATGGTTTGGAAGTATGAACATTATGTTTATCGGTAATATATCTCTCCAAAATTGATTTTTTATCATTTTTGAGTTGAACCTTGGAGGATATAACGTTTTCCCTCTGTGCTTTTTTTCTAGCTCTCTCTCTATCCTTTTCTTTAACAAATTCGTACTCCTTTTCCCTTTCTTTTCTTTGTTTGTCACCAGAAATTTCTCTTGCTTTGATTGGAGAAGAAGAAAGGACAATTTTTTCAGCTCTACTTGGAGCATGAATACTTGCCAGTCTTCCCGACTTAGATTCTTGATGACGAGCTTTGGATCTTGAGTCATTTTTAGTAAAATAAGTATTTGATCTTTCCTTCGGTAAGGTACCTAGGTATGCGGAGGCATGTTTAATTGAGTCTTTAGTTTTCAAAGCTGAAAGGATAGTGGATTGGGAAAGATATGGAAACTTATTTTTCAATGCCGTAAAGTTTGTTCTTAACTCTGATGATAGACCAGTCCTCCTTGAATTTACAGAGATAATATTCTGACTTGAAATTTCTGTTAGTTTCCTAGTCTCTTTAGTTTCTCTTTCTTCATTTTCTTTATTACTTTTATGCTCTAGATTTTTTTCCTTATAGGAAAAAATATCTCTCAAATTCGGCAATCTTGTAGAAACTTTTGCTGGTGGAGAAGAATCTAAATCTATAGAGCGTGCCTTAAATGTAGATTGTTTAACCTTTCTCATTGGTGACGAATCAGGAACTTGAATGGAAATGTCATCACCAGTTAGGTCAACTTCAGAATTATATTCTGAATCTACACTATTATTCTTAGCATTTTCAACATCTTTAACTTCTTGAATAGAATTTGAATCAAGGTCTGAACCCGAATCGGATTCTGATTCTAAAGCTGAGTCAGAAGCTGGATGAGCTTGTTCCTTTTCACTTGAAGATGATTCCAATTCAATAATATTTTTCCTTTTAAACCTCATTGCCAGCCTATTTTTTAGAAAAACCCCAATATATTTGATTATTAGATGAGTGTGAATTTGAATGAAACATTTATTTTTTGCGTTTTCCTATACAGTTGACGCGTCAAGGAATAACGTGCCACAATAACTATTTTTTAGGGAAACCAAATATCTGGACAAATAATGACATATTCTGTTTTATCCTGTGGATCTAACGGGAAGTATCAACTTGGAATACCCAATGACAATTTGGATAGTAATATAGTGCAATCGATACAATTAGAATCGTCTACAGAGTTTGAATATCTACCGATTGATATCGCTTGCGGCGGTAACCATTCGTTGATTTTACTAGAGAGTGGGGATGTTTATACTTGTGGTGCTAGTATGAATAAATTAGCCAATTCAGATAATGGTATTGTAACACCTTTTCAGAGGATAAATTTTGAAAACGATGATAAGATAAAATATATTAGTGCTGGGTGGGAATTTTCTGTATTTGTTACTGTTTACGATGAAATATTTATACATGGTATTGGATTAAGTGGTGAGTTGGGATCAGGGAATTCCATAAAGAAAATTGATAAATTGCAAAGATTACGTGTTGATTGGAAAAGTAAAAAGGGTATAAAGAAGATTAAATCATCTATTCATTCTATTATCGTGCAAAGCGGAAATGATGAGCTTTGGTGTTGGGGAAACAACAAGAAAGGTCAACTTTTTGATTTTAAAGCCGAAAAAAGTTTGAAAATAGCCTGGGAACCAATGGCTCTGACTTTCAAGGAAGGTTTTAAAGTTATTGATTGGTCTATGTCAAGAGATTTTACAGTTTTCTTGTTAGAAAACGTTAAAACTGGAACTAAAAAATTTGAGCTTAGAGGCAAAGATAATTTTGGAATAAGAAATGAGCTGTCAAATATATCAGAAGCCTCCAGCATCATGTCAATGTGGTCTTCGGTTCATATTGTTAAAGAAGATTCAAGCCTGGTATCTATTGGTAACAATTCGCATGGGCAATTGTTCCCAAACAATTTGAAATATGATTGTTTTGCCACTGGTAGTGAACATGGTTTATGCTTTTCTAGAGAATACAATAAGGTGTATGCTTGGGGATGGGGTGAACATGGTAATTGTGGTATTCAGAACAGTGGAAAAGAACATGACGATGTTACATTTGATTATTTGAACACTTTATACAGTGTTTCATCAAGCAAAAAATTTATAAACTTTTTTGGAGGTTGTGCTACATCATGGATTGTTTTACAAAATTAAAGTAATAAAAAAACTATAAAAATAAAAAAAATCAGGTCATAAAAATAAAAGTAAAAAAAAAATGTCACATAGGTACTTCACCATATTCATCTATGTCATTACTTCAGAAAAGTCACGAATGATGGAGAATATGTTCTACGTATTTATCTTGGGCAGTTGTATCGATTAATAAGAAATTGAGTATTCAAAGATCCATAGAGTTCAGAAATAAATCTTCAATCATGGACACAATGGCCCCGCACTTATCCATCTTCTTTACCGCCCATTTTATCCCTACTAAATACAGAAAAAACAGAAAACCTTTTCTGATGATTATCATCCTGTTATTATTTAATAGAATAAGTGTAAAAAAAAGTATGAAGAAAGAAAATAGTGTAGAGGGAAAAAATCTGCAGAAAATTTTCAAGCGCATTTTAAGTTGAGAGGGTTTTCGGAGGCCATTTTCCCTATCTTACTGGGTTCAGGGTATTCGACAAAAAAACAAAGATTTATTACATCATAAAACAGTAGTTCTCTAAGATTACACAGTGGTTTATTCTTCGACCATTCGAGAAGGAGATCTGGATCTATCTCTTAGCACTTTTTTGCCTTCAGGGCCATTACTTTGACCTTCTTTATCTTTGAAAAAATCAGGAAATAAATCACCTTCTTCATCTCTATGGCCAGTATTTGTATTGCTATTGCTATAACTATCTCTGTCTTTTCTACTTCTGTTATTCCTTCTACCGTTGCGATTGTAACTGTTGTTTTCATGAGCTCCATGATGTCTCTCGTAACCTCTTTCTCGATCAATAAATTTATCACTAATCCATCTATCCTCAGACATATAATTTACTTTTCCTCTTCCTCTTCCTCTCTCTCCTCTTCTTCTATAACCGTCTCTCTCCCTATATCTCCCTGTTGATTCACTCTTATTATTTAAACTACTCTCATCTCTGTCGGCTTTATAACCAAAAATGCCTTGAGTTTCCTGTTGTTCACCAGTAATCAAATCTGGGCCACTATCATAGTCCTCACGATATATCTCTTGTCTCACTCTAGCAGCGGGCAATCTTTCACTTCTTTCTGGCTCACCATGCAACAAATAATATCTTGAATAAGCTCTAGAATCTTTAACCTTTTTATCACCCCAAGTACTTTGTCTAACGTATAATTCAGCCTTTTCCCCATCTTCTTTAACTAAATCAATGCATGGCTTTTCCTCTAAAGCGCCTATTAAGTTATAGTCTGTACCATCTAATTTCTCTTTATCTGTTAATAATTCCATTGTTTCCATTGAACCTTCTGGATTTTCAAATTTTAAATTTAATGATGAATCATTCACCCAATCTATCTGATAATCAAACTTACTGAATTTTTCCTTTTCTGCAAAAGTATAATTGGGTTTAATAATTTTATCAATGTAAGTCTTAATAGTACGGGTATTCAAATCATCAACACCTCTTAAAAATAAAGAACCAGTCTTTGGATCATTAACATCATGTGTTTCTGGCTCCTCGTTGATAGTGTCATTAATTGGTTGCTGAGCTTGTTCGATTTCTTGATTAAATTGAACATCGATCACGGCATCCTGATTTTCTTGCATATGTGGGGGTAACGAACTTGGCGTTTCTTCAATTTCCATATTTTCATCCATTATTTGATCGTTGTTCTAAATTATAGATTGTATTTTCTTTAAATATATTAATACAATTATTATTATTATTCTTATTTCTATTTTATTAATCGTTAATATAAATAATTATTGAGGTAATGAAATTTTCAAATTTCGCTCTTCGAAGATTTAATCAATATTCAATCTACGTTGTTTAAATGTTTTATTAGCTGTAATAAAGTAATAATTCAAATATATATCGTGAACTACGTAAATATGGCCCAATAATTAAATACAAATAAACTACTATTTTGTGGTAAGACCCGAATAAAAATATGCTAAACAACATAAAGAATACACTGTCACGTGATAGTTACCCGGCCTACAAAGGATCCAATTTCTCAGATTTATTGAAAAAAACATCAAACTCCAATTCATATCTTGTTAACTGAGTGAATAAAAACCAAGCATCACATAGATCATACTATATTTAGCAATGTCAGACGTCTCGGATACAGAAGAGAAGAAATCGTCTGTCTCCAATCTACTTGACGATGCTGCAGAGCAAAGCGATGAGGGGAAAAATGGTTCTGGACTAGTTGACTCTTCAGAAGAAGATGATGACGAGGACGATGATGAAGATGCATTTAGAAAAGTTAGTGAAGGTTTTATTGTCGATGATGATGACGATGACAATGCAAATGATGAAGATGATAATGAAGAGGGTGAATCTTCCAAACGTCGTAAGAAACACAAAAAGAGAAAGAGAGAACAAAAATCAATTGGTGACGAAAATGAAGAACTTGATGAAGATGATTTGGATTTACTTAGAGAAAATGCAGGTGAGCTACCATCTCATATAACTGAAAAATCTAAATTTAAACGTCTTAAAAGGGGTGGTGCCGCTGAAGAAGATGAATCAACAAATAAAGGATTAACAGATATATTTTCAGATGAAGAAAATGAGGTTTCAATTGATCATGAAGATAGAGACAACAATATAGGTGATGATAATTTGGACGAGGATGTAGAAGATGATCTATTAGAAGCATCAAGACAAAGATTTCAACAACAAAGATCCAAACCTCAACCTGACGATATGGTGGGTGAATTTGATGATTTTATCGAAGATGATGAATTTTCTGAAGATGATGAAGATAGAGATGAACGTTTAGCAAGAATGAGATCTGCAAGAGCTAAACAAACCCAATTCGCACAACAATCACAAATTGATCAAGATAAACTAGATGAATTATTTGAAATATTTGGTGATGGTGAAGAATATGCATGGGCTTTAGAGGCTGAAGAAGTTGAAGAGGAACAAAAAGAAAAAGGATTAGACCAGCAAGAGGAAGAATATGATGACGAAGGTAATTTAATCATCCAACCAAAAACTGATTCTCAGTCGTTAACAAATGTTTTTGAATATGAAGAATTGAAGGAACATTTATTAACAGACAAGGATCAAGAAATCAGAATGACTGATATTCCTGAAAGATTTCAGGTTTTACGTGAAGGTATTACAAATTACGATCTTCCAGATGATGAATTTGTCCAAAAACAACAATGGATTGCCGACACTCTATATGAAGAAAACTCAACTACATTTGATGAAAAACTATCTTTGCTTCAACCTTTTAAGGAGGCCGTTGCAAGAATTGTGGAATTCATTTCTAGAGATAATTTAGAAGTTCCAACTATTTGGAATTCAAGAAAAGATTATACTCTATATACATATCATGAAGATGATCAATTAAAAGTTCATAAATTATTAAGCGAAAATGATCTTTGGAGAATTGTTCAGCTAGATATCGATTATCATGCGATTTTAGACAAAAAGAAAACTGTTCAAAAAATTTTCGAGTCTTTGGATACTGTTGATCTAATTTATGATGAATTCTTTAAAAATGCTAAGTCAATTGTTGAACTGCAAGATTTATATGATTATTTACAGTTCACTTACAGTATAGAAATCAAAAATATTCAAGAAGCTGATAATCCAGCTATCAAAGGTGAAAACAAACAAAAATCGCATTCAAGATTCAAATTTTATGAAAGAATTAAGAGTGACCCAATATACAAAACTGTCAAAGAAATTGGTATAGACTCGGAAAAATTTGGCGAAAATGTTAGTGCCGGGTCCAAAGTTTATTTAACAGATGATAATGCAAAAAGTCCATTACAATTAATTAAAGAATCTTTGCCTGATTCATATTTCTCTACGACCGATTCTGCCATGAATGCAGTTAAACAAATGTTCTCTGAGCAGTTAGTTCATAATCCAAAATTGAGAACTCATTTAAGATTGGCTTTTCAACAATATTCTATTGTCGACATTGAATTAACTGAAAAGGGTAGAACCAAAATTAATGATAGCTCTCCATATGCTGATTTCAAATATGCAATCAATAGAAATGCTGAATCGTTTATATATCAGCCTGATTTATTCTTGAGAATGCTAGAAGCCGAATCATTAGGTTATGTTAATATTAAAATAGGATTAAAAGGTGCATTTGAAAATTTCTCAGAACATTTATTTGGTTTTATGTCTTCTGATGGTACTTCTGATGTTTCCAATACTTGGAATAAGTTAAGGAAGGAATGCTTAACAGTGGCATTAAAAAAATTGATTCCCTCTATTGCTTTCTCAATAAAAGAAAAACTTGGTTCAACGAGTGAAAGATTATTATTTTTCCGCATTAGGGATAGTTTTATGAATAAAATTGACCAAGCTCCATATCATCCACTCCCTGGTGTTAAGGGTACCGTTCCAAAAGTTTTAGCATTATCTAACGGTGAAGGTAAAAGAGATTCTGCAGTTTTAGCCATTGCAATGGATTATGATGGCGCTATCGCAGAACACATCAAATTTGATGAAAATCATAAAGATCCAGAATTTGAAAGAAGGTTTATTGCTTTAGTTAATCGTTTTAAACCAGAAGTTATTGCAATTTCTGGTTATAATGTCAATGTTTCGTACCTACAAAAACGGATTGCCGAGATTGTTACTACCAATAAACTATTAGTTGAAAGTGATGAAGATGAAGACTCTTCTGATATTGAAATACCCGTTTTATATATTCCAAATGAAACTGCTAGAATGTTTGAATATTCTGAAAAGGCTAAAGAAGAATTTAGTGATAAACCAGTTGTTGCAAAATTTTGTATTGGTATTGCAAGATATGTCCAAAGTCCGTTATTAGAATATATTGCTTTAGGTGATTCTATTACATCTATTGCGATTAATAAATACCAGAGCTTACTTCCGGATCATAAATTAAAACAAGCAATTGATTCGATATTTGTGGATGTTTCATGTTTAGTTGGTATTAAGATTAACGATGCTGTCAGATCTACATACCAGGCCTTAATGTTACCATATATCGCAGGTTTGGGTCCAAGAAAGGCCAGTAGTATAGTTAAAGGTATTGAAGGTAATGGAGGTGCTTTAATTAGAAGGGATGATTTGATTTTAAAAAGTTTAACAACGAAGAATATCTTTATGAATTGTGCACCATTTATGGAAATTCCAGTTCCTGATAGATATGATAAAGATGTCGAATTATTAGATGCCACTAGAATTCATCCAGAAGATTATGAATTAGCAAGAAAAATGGCCAGTGACGCATTAGATTTAGAAGATGAAGATAAGCAAGAAATTGAAAATGAAGAAGGTGGTGTTATTGGTAAATTGTACGAAGAAGGTGCATCAAAATTGGATGATCTATTATTAGAAGGTTACGCTAATCAATTAGAAGAACATGGTCATAAAAAGAGAGCTACTTTAGAAATGATTAAAGAAGAATTACAAAATAACTACGAGGAATTAAGAAAAAGTTTTCATATTATGACTGATGTTGAAGTATTTGAAATGTTAACATCTGAAAGTAAGGAGACATTTGAAAGAGGTATTGCTGTTCCAGTTATTATTCAAAGAGTTGACAACAGATTTTTATTGACTGTTACACAATCAGGAATTTCTGGTAATATCAGTAGAGCAAACGCTGTTCCATATGGTGATAATACTAACTTATTGGCCAAATATACAACTGGTCAAGCCATTCAAGCTGTTGTTAAAAGTGTTGAATATACCGATTTTAAAGCTGAACTTTCATTGTTAAAAGAAGATATTGTAAGAGCTAAAAGTTTAAAGAAAGCGGAAAAACCAAAAGGATTCTGGAATTTTGATGCTGAAAATAAAGATATTAAAAGAGAACGTGAAGTGGAGATGAAAGATAACAAATCAAATAAAAGGTTATTAAAACATCCATATTTTAGGAATTTTGACGCCAAGCAGGCAGAAGATTATTTGGCATCAAGAGATAATGGTGATTTTGTTATTCGTCCATCATCCAAGGGTAATGATCATTTAACAATCACATGGAAAGTGGATAATCAACTATTTCAACACATTGATGTTGTTGAACTTGATAAACCAAATGAATATTCATTGGGTAGAGTATTACAGGTTGGTGATTTCAAATATCATGATTTAGATGAATTGATTGTCTCCCATATTAATGAATTATACAGTAAAGTTGAATCCTTGAAAAATCATGAAAAATTCAACAATGAGCCAGTTAATGATGCCAGGAATTATTTGATTAGATATTCCAAGGCTAATAAGAATAGATCATGCTACTGTTTCTGTTTTAACCGTAAAGCTCCTGGGTGGTTCTTTTTATTGTTTAAGTTAAACGATACTACCGAAAAAACATACACTTGGAATGTTAAAGCGTTACCTACGGGCTACCAGTTACATGGTAACGTTTATCCTGATATGGTTCATTTATGTAATGGTTTCAAGAAAATGTTACAAAATCAAGTAAGTCGGTCACAACAGAGACCATCTTATGGCTATGGTGGTGGTTATTAAGAAGGTTTCAAAAAGGGTATAATATGTTGTTATTTTGCTCTTTCTATTTTTGTGTTTTAGTTGTTTGAAATATCACATCTTTTGTATTTATTAGATTATATTATAGTGTGAAAAGAAAAATAATTTGTAATAATAATGTAAGTATAACAGTCTCAAACATCCATACGGGAACGCGTATACGCGCAAGTATGTTTCTACTCCCATTAAAAAAAAATCAATGAACAACTAGTTTTACTTTATGTCCAATAACGACTTTAAGAAAAATGTTAGGTTCAATTTTACAAATGAAAGTGTTAAGGAGTATATGTTGGACTATTACAGTCTTATCATTTCTTTTGAACCTGTACATTTATACGTACCCTTCCTTAGATTCTGGAAAATGTAATTGGAAATACCAATACAAAGATGTAAAATCGTTGCATCCGCTGGAACAGTCTATTCTATTAATACCTTATCTTGGCGATTTATATTCACAATATTTTGTTGCTGAGAAAAAAGAATTGGAGCCATCTCCAAAAGATATTAGATTACTTGCAATCGGTGATCCTCAAATTAATGGTAATTGGCCATCAACTCCTTATATTAAAAGATTGGATAATTACGGTAATGATTATTATTTGGGGCATATTTACAATATGATGAAACCAAGATTAAATCCAAGTCATGTGGCACTTATGGGTGATATTGTCTCATCCCAATGGATTGGTGATACAGAATTTTATAACCGTACAAAAAGAATTTTAACCAGATCATTTCCAAGACCCTATGAACAATGTAGTGCTGAATTAGAATTTATTGACGAGCAAAAAAGTATTGACTGGCAAAAAGATTATGATGTTTTTCAAAAATGGGTTCAATTAGGAATGTTTGATGATCCAACTTTTTATCATTTTGAGAATGTTTATGATTGGAATAATTCAGGATTAGAAGGGGTTGAGCCATTATTTTTAAATGTCACAGGTAATCATGATATTGGATATGGCGATACTACTTATCAACATATGAGTCGTTGGAGAAAATTGTATGGTAAAGATAATTATTGGATTGAATATGATAATGATACTGACCATCCATGGAGAATTGTTATGTTAAATTCTTTGGCATTAGATGGACCATTATTACAACCAGAATTTAAGGATTATCTTTGGAAATTTGTTGATGTGCTTGACAAAAGAGAATATAACGGCTCAACTATTCTATTAACGCATATTCCAATGTATAAAAGGGTTGGATTATGCATTGATGGACCAAATGTTGAATATTATGCAGCTAGTAATTGCCATGGTTGTGATCCGAGTAGAGAAGGTTTATTGAAATCAGAAAATCATTTGCAATTTGAGACTTCACAAAAAGTTTTGAATGCAGTTTTTAAAAATAGTACATCCGGTATAATTTTAACTGGACATGATCACTATGGTTGTGAGAATTATTATAATTTTGAAAGAGAATCTGGATTATGGGTCGCTGATAAAAATATTAAATCAAAAAAATGGATTAAAGAAGTTACAGTGAGATCTATCATGGGTGATTTTGATGGTGTGACGGGTTTAATGACTGGACATTTTGATAAAAAAGATAAAACCTGGGAATTTAGTTATACTACATGTTACTTTGTTGTTCAGCATGTTTGGTGGGCAGCTAAAGTTTCTTTAGTATTGGCTCTTTTACTCCATTCAATTTGCTTGTTTTATTAGGCTTTGGATAAAGATAAAATGAAAAGGAAAGAAGAAGATAAAAAACCGCTAACTAGCAATCTAGAAGTTTTTTTTTTAATTGATATAGAAATTAAATTTTTTGAATTTTATAAAAATATATTAATGTTTAACATGAAACTAGAATTTCATGGCTAAAGGAGTTTTTAAAATCGAAAAAAGAATTTATCTTGTTAGAACCAAAATTATACGAAAAATAACAAGACAATATAATTGAGAAATTGAATAGGTAAGAGGCGACGAACGTAATTAAAAAGAGAAATTACAAAAAAATGATTTGGAACTCTTACTTTTGAAGTCAAAGTAATATGAGATAAACCATATTACTTTAAAAAGTTGTGGCAGTTGTTGGAGAACCCGATAAACATTGGTAGTAATATGGATTCATTGATGAACAATGAGAGTTACCACAGCATTCAGTAGCACCAGAAAAGTTTATACCACCACACTGAGCCCACATGGTGGCGCACACACCTTGTGTAGTAGTTGAGGATGTTGAAGATGATGAAGTGGTGGTGGATGTAGATGGAGCACCTGGAATACACTGATAATAGAAAGGATTCCAAGATTCACAATGGAAATCGGCACAGCAATTGGTAGCACCAGAATAGTTTTCACCACCACATTGACCCCAAGCGGAAACATAAACAGCTGAAGAGGAAATGGAAAGAGATGAAGTAGGAGATGAAGTGTGTGAAGTTATTGGAGCCGTGGCTGAAGATGAGGATGAGGATGGAATAGTTATTGTTGTCAATATTTGACTTGATGCTATTGAAGTTGATGGATATTGGTAGGTTGAAGATGATGATAAAGAGGATGATGAAGATGAAGTTAGCGGCAACGAACCTGCACTCCAGCAATATTGTGGGAAATCAGCCTGAGCATTATTATTGTTATCTGCATTGCAAGAAGCTAAATATTCATAAGCAGAGTTATATTTCCAGGAAGAAGCTTCATTATTGGCAGCTTTTCCAGAAAACCAAGCGTAATGAACTTGAAACTGTGGAACACAGATTTGAGAGCCAGTCTTTTCACCTGTAACAACGAAAGTTGCGTCCCAATCACAAGCATTGGAAATTTTCTTGATATTTTGGTTTGAATCATATAAAATATAGTCAGAGTTTTCCGGTGATTGAACACCAATGATTTTGGCTTGATCTAAATTTGAAATATCGGGACAATCAGAAGCAGAAAATTGGAAAGTGATTTCATAGTCATCATTGCCCAAATCAGATGCCGCTATAACGGAACCAGCAGCTGATGGATAAGAGCCGTGGTTTTTAAAATTGAAGTTTAAATCTGGACAAGAAGCAGTTGGAGTAACTGGAGTACTTGGCAAATATGTTCCTGTAATGAAATCAACAGTAGAAAATGAAGAAGTGTTGGTGTATTGAGCATTGGCATTTGATGCCATTGCCACGATGGCAATTGCAACGGAAATTAAGGATTGACACATTAACAATGAAAGTTTATATTTATTGATATAGTTGATGACAGAAGTTGCTACACCGTCTAAGTATGGGAAACATGTCTCTATTTAAATTACCAATAACCAATTAATTACGCACAAGAATTTTTCGGAATAATATTTAATTTATTATATGGTACCAAAAAAAATGAGCTAAAACCCCTCTAAGATGTGATAAATTAGTGCCATATTCAATTCCCTATTATTAACATTTTTTAGATCAGCTCTATAAAATCCATCTATATTTATGGCCCAATTAATGCAAAAACTTTTTTTGAGATTTAAGCAAACGCGTGCGATCGGCGATAGGAGAATAGTTTATAACTTAGCTCCAATAATGTACAGGTACATGTATTTTAGTGTTTCCGCTACGCTTAGTTTCGGTTCAGCAAAATTTGTTAGAATCATGTGTTGACCAGTAAACCAGGTGCAAATTTTCCAGTGCAAACATTAATATTAGACTGAAGAATACAGGCACGTAATTACGATTTGCATCGGAAATTTCTAACTATACTTATCAGGTTGCACTTGGAATTATAAAAACGCATTTACCTTTTACGGGAACATTATACCGGTGTTATACATAGCCCTCTTGGCATGGTACCGGCGTAATAAATTGTAGTTGTATTTGTGTGAGGTTTGGGTACTTGCATGGTGCTTCAAGTAATATCATAATTTTATTTAAAAATACATCGTACTATTCTCAGAGAATACATCAGTCCTATTATAATCGAGCATATATTATATTTTGGTCTGAAAGTTATTGTTTCCCAGGATACGGATGGTCAAACTAAATTAAAAAAATTTTGGATGTGTATTGTATTGTAGATGCAGTGCATATCTACCATGATACGACTGGCCGAGGACGAGTTCCCTATTCACGCCTTGTTTTTTAGTATATAGAATTACAATTCCTCCAATCACTAATAATGAGGTGTCCATAGTACATATTAATTATTCCCTGAAAAGAATTAATATAAGATTGAGCCATTCAATCGTAAGATTTTGAGTTTCCTACTAATATTTTATCAAATGTATACTATCATTGCATAAAGGCTTGTACAGCCTTAAATGCGAAAAATTTGAAAACCATTCTAGTTTCTTAAACATTACGAGACCGCAACAGTCTAGTTGCTTTTCCTTTCATGATTTATCCCTGTATGTGGGCATTGATCTTAGCATGTTCTGACAAAAATTATGTCAGTTTGAAAGGTGCTAAAACTTACGCTTGTTTTTGGCCAAATTACTCGCTAGTTACTTTCCGTATCCAGATATTGCCATTTAAAGTAATTACGGATCGGATCAGATCTATTCATTCTCGGAGCAACCATTTCAACCATAACGAATTGATTTTTCGGCGTCCACAATTTGGTTACTACTGATAATAAGAAAATTGCCGACAGGTTGATTATATGGATATTTGACTTGAAAGGACTTATAACCGAGTTAAATGGCCTCGATAAATTGTGTTCACAATTTCACCATGTGTATCTGCTTACCTCGGATCGTATATGGTTTTGTTCTTTTCTTTCTCTTTATAGTTGATGAGAATGTCATTTCGCACTATTGCATAGACCTGATCTGTAAATCCAATTCAAATGGAAGTTCCTGAGAGTTAAAATTGTTGGCTAAGAATCTGAAACTATAAGCTACAGTTAATGAACATAGGTAATCTTGCAATTGTACTAGTGAAATATTTACTGATAATGCGTATAGAACAGAATATTTTTTTTAGGAAGGTGTGAAAAATATGACAAGAATTAACGTTGTAGTGTATTTTCAAATGTTTTTGTGGCCTGAATTTGATGAATATAAGCCAATAAAAGGAACAGTAACTATTTTATGAAGATTATCACCCATTAGAAAGATTAATTGATACAGTATTCAATTTTCAACATTTTAAACTTTTCCAGTTTGTATGAACAAAAGAAATTTAAGAATGAATCTTGCAAACATCAAGTCACATGTTACTTACTGAAAAAAAGTACTTCTTTAATTGATCAGTAAGACAATAAGATCAGTGTTTAGTAGATGAATTATCTTTTTTAAACTTATATAATCATTTGATATCATTTAATTTTAGTTTAATGATCAGAATAAACTGGTGTATGTTACCCGGCCTCAGCGACAAATGCAACCACTATAACGCGTAGGCTTACGTATATCATTTGGAACAGCTAGGTTTTACATCATATTTTACACACGGTCATTAGTGACTTCAAACAACTATCAGTTAACTAATAAAATATGATTACAATCTATAGTGAAATCTAAACATGGTGCTGCCTACTACTTTTCTTTGTGGAGTACGTCGCTCCACCCTTTTGTATCAAATTCAATACTTATATAGCCCGCCTGTAAACTAGTCACGGCAGCTTCAAAATTTCAACAATCCAATCCTCCAGTCGTTAGTACGATGTCTATCTAATCTACAAAGATATCACAAACAGATTTATCATATTGTGACATATAGTAAAACTTCTAAACATTAAGATTTCCTGAACCACGCGCATGTAAGCAAAACAAAAGAGCTGAACATTTATTAAAAGGGGAAGAGAAGGAAAAGAAAATATTAAATTCCTGATCAGATAGTAAAAGTTTTCTCTTTTGAACCATTTATTGCTTTCTTTTTAATACTTCTTTCATTAAACTTTCAAACATTATTTAAACCATATTATTAAAAAGCAATATATTATGTTTGGTAAAAAGAAACATGAGCCTCCGATGAATAAATTGAGAGAGATTTATAATGATCTTGCAAATAGTTCATTATCAAATTTAAGTTTAGAACAAAATGGTCATTTAAAAGAAGCCTTAGTTGGTTGGAAAAATTTACATTTTCATGCTGAATCAAAATTAGAGAAGTTAAATGATGATATATCCGATCAATTATTAACTGAAGAAGAATCGTTTCTTTTTGACGAAATTCATATTTTAAAGGCCCAAGCGGATGATAATATGATGAGGTTAAATAGATCTTTAGAGCAAACTGCAAGACGGAAAAAACAACAACTTCTAGCAAAACAACAAAATGCATTAAACAGTGCTTCGCCTTCACCAATTGTACCTACATTAAGATCAAACATCCCTACCACAATGAATTCTAAAAAAAATTCTGCAAAACCTATGATGAAATCATTGAGAAGTGGTGGTGGTGGTAACTCAAATAATTATAATAATGCCAATGGCTCATCGTCAAATATAACTAATAATATCACAAATTCTTCAACGTCATCAGTATCATCAACGTCAGCAAAACATGCTGCAAATATGATTTGGTCTCCTTCAACTTCTTTAACAACAGGCAAATCTTCCAATGCTTATAATGATGAACAATTTACAGATTTTGCTACAGATTATGGAGAATACTATCAACAAGAAACTTTAAAACAATTACAACATCAAGGACAGTCATCGAAAAATTATCGTGGTACTTCGCCTACTTCACCTTATGATAGCCAAGATGATTCAGATTTTACCGATCAATTTCAATCAAGTTTAAAGATTTCAAAGCAACAACAATTAATGAATAGGAAACCTTCACCATCGGATCGTGCTAAAGCTGCATTGAAAGCATCTGCAGCGGTTAAATATCCATCAAGGCCGACTCAAAGGTCAGCAAATAAAAATAGATCACCTGTTCGTCAAAC
This sequence comes from Kregervanrija pseudodelftensis, assembly GCA_030580115.1. Taxonomy (NCBI): domain Eukaryota; kingdom Fungi; phylum Ascomycota; class Pichiomycetes; order Pichiales; family Pichiaceae; genus Kregervanrija; species Kregervanrija pseudodelftensis. The sequence continues at coordinate 93,656 of JAKTSJ010000011.1, forward strand.
AAAAAGTTCAACACAAAAGAAAAGTAAATCAAATAATCGTAAAGAATCCCCAAGTAGAGTTCCAATTTTAAGTGATTCACAAAAAGACACAGAAACTTTAGATAACGATTCAACTACCGATGAAGATATAAGTGATGATGAAAAATTAATCAGATCATTAAAAGGTGTTGATCCAACTGCAGCAAAACAAATTTTAAACGAAATTGTTGTTAAAGGTGATGAGGTTCATTGGGATGATATTGCAGGTTTAGAAACTGCAAAAAAATCTTTAAAAGAAACTGTTGTTTATCCATTTTTAAGACCTGATTTATTCAGAGGATTAAGGGAACCTGCAAGTGGTATGTTATTATTTGGACCTCCAGGTACTGGTAAAACAATGCTGGCAAGGGCTGTTGCAACAGAATCCGAATCAACATTTTTTTCAATTCAGGCTTCATCGTTAACTTCAAAATATCTCGGTGAAAGCGAAAAATTAGTTCGTGCATTATTTCAGGTTGCAAAGGCAAGAGCTCCATCAATTATATTTGTGGATGAAATTGATTCCTTACTAGGCACAAGAAGTAATGAAGGTGAAAATGAAAGTTCAAGAAGAATTAAAAATGAATTCCTGGTTCAATGGTCAGATTTAACTAAAGCAGCTGCAGGTAGAGATTCCGGTGAAGAAATGCAAAGAGTTTTGGTTTTGGCTGCAACAAATTTACCATGGGGTATTGATGAAGCTGCAAGAAGAAGATTTGTTAGAAGACAATATATCCCATTACCAGAGGCTGAAACACGTAAGGCACAATTTATAAAATTATTGTCGCATCAAATTCATACATTAACAGAAACGCAATTGGATGAGTTGATTGATTTGTCAGAAGGATTTTCAGGTTCTGATATCACAGCACTTGCAAAAGATGCTGCAATGGGTCCATTAAGAGAATTAGGAGACAAATTATTAAGTACAAATAAAAGTGAAATTAGACCTTTGGGTTTAATTGATTTTATCAATTCACTGAAATATATTAGACCAAGTGTTTCTCAAAATAGTTTGAAACAATTTGAAGATTGGGCTAAAAATTATGGATCTTCCGGTGTTTAAATTATTAAAATAGTGCTTCATTATCGATTCTTATTTTCTAATAGATATTTATTTATTTTATTTTCATTTATTTTTTTTCGGTTTGGTTGTTTTATTTAAAAAAACTTTTATATATTAATTGAAATTTTAAAAATACTTTTTTCTTAGATGTACTAATTATTTTTAAATGGTAATAATATATAAACAAAAATTTCATGTATGAGCATAAAAAGAGGGATGAATAAAAATGATATAAAAATATAACTGAAAAGGTGAATAAGATAACAATAAAAATGAATTTAACAATAAAATTTTTGACACAGAATAAGAGTTGAAAATATCTAATAAATAGATGAAAATTAAAATGGTAAGAATAAATATACAATTAAAATGATTTAAGAAAACAGTTTTTTGAGGAAACCCTTTTTCTTCTTTCCGTCAGAAGATGGAGATGGAAATGAGGATGAAGATGTTGATCCAGGCATTGATTGTTTTGAAGTCTCTGCCTGCTTTGGCACTTCATTACTAGTAGATTCATCATTCGTATTACTAGATATATTAATTGATGGTTTCTCAGCTTCAGTATTAACATGTAAATGCTGATCTTTTTCCTTTTGCATTGCTTGTCGTTTGATATCTCTTGCCTTAAATTCTCTTGCGTCTTTCATCATTTTTTCAAAAACTTGAGCGTCATCATCATCATCAGAGTCTCTTTTCGCATTAAGAAATAGGTTACCCATTTTGATTAAAATACCGGCACGTAACTTACGAACATCACCAGAAACAGACTTATCATTCAAAACACTGTTACAGACTTGATATAAAGTTTGCTCAATCTCAAACTTTGATGATGCCCATGCAACAGAAATAAATTTACCCGTAACAGTTTGTTCAAATTTAGCCTTTTCATATGGATCCATTTCAGAAGGATCAACATTTTCATATTGAGCCATTGCTTCTAAAGTATTTTGAGCTTCCGACGCACTGGATAACATATCCATCATTCCTTTCATTGTTTCCTTACTTTGCTTGAAATTTGAAGAAATCTTATGAAATCCACCGACAAAGTGTTTTTTTGATTTTAAAAATGAAATACCTTTAAAAGTATAGATTTTACCAATTAAATGACAAATATCAATACCAAAAGATTCTAATTTCAATGATTCAATTTCATGATTAATTTTTTCTTCAAATTTTTTCCACTCAGCTGGATCTAGCTCATCATTTTTTGATGTTGCAACTAATGGATCAATTTTAACGACCAATTTTTCGGTTAATGCTTTAACTTTTTTTAATTCTTCCTCTCTTTGCTTTTTAATCATTTCAGCATCTATGCCCTGTTTCTTTTTTTCGGCAGTTGACTCTTTACTTTGCTCATTCAAATCGTTCATTGAAGTTTTATTACCATCATGCAAGGTAACATGAGTTGAGCTAGTTTTGTTTTTGTTAGTAGTCGATGCTTCATTGCTTTCACCATTTGCTTCTTCCTTTTCTTCCTGATCAAACATTGCTTGTAAGAAATTTAATTCACCAATATACTCTTTGAAACCATCACCTCCAAAAATCATTGTAAAAAATTCCTTTGGATCAATGTTTTGTTCAGCTCCAGCACCTTGATTATTTAATTCCTCCTTACCAACTTCATCATAAATAGTTCTTTTTTGTGGATCACTTAAAACCTGATAAGCCTCTGCAATATTTTGAAACATAACTTCAGCATCTTTATTTCCGGGATTTTTATCAGGATGATATTTTAATGCCATTTTCCTGTATGCTTTCTTAATTTGAACGTCATCGGCATCCGTCTGGACACCAAGTAAATCATAATACTCTGTATCTTTAACCATGGTGAGGATAAAGAGAATGAATAGTTAATGAATTGAATAATTGACCACAAAACTCAAATGTTAATTCCGGATATGCTTAAACTTTCATTTCGTTTACAGATTTTCCAAAAATTCCGCATTTTTTTTAATTTTTTTTCTATTTATTTTTTCAAGAGGCTTCGGTGGGTTAATCACTGCTCAGCTAAAGCTAACATGAATTCAAAAATAAATCAATTAATGCAATGTTAGCCAGGAATATAACTAAATTTAATTTTGGTATAAATAATGTTATTTTAAAATGTTTTAATTCCACTTTGACTAATCAAACAGTGAAAAAATTAAGAAAGAAGAAATCGTTTGAAGATGATATATCATTTGAAGATGTAAGTAATATTCTAATTGAATCATAACTAGACTTTTTCTACTAACACCATGTTTTAAAATTAGTTCGTTTTAAAAGGTCAAGTTTTACATGTTTATAGAGATATGATGAGAACCATACGAAGTAAGTACGGCATATTTAAAATATACAACCATATACCAAATGAATTTGAATTTATTACTAACACTTTTTAGAAATTCCTGATAATGTCTTAAAACAAGAAATTCTACTGTTTGTTAAAGGAGAATATAAATCTACAATGAATGTCTCAGATTTAGGAATTAAAAGATCATTATTAATTGGTGGTATTAAACAATTCAAATCAGTAACAAATAATCTGGGATTATCTTATACAGATATTAAATTCTAAATATTAGTTTATAAAAATATATTTCATACTTATTTTTATTTTTATGATATATACACGATACATAAATAAATAACGAAATTAACGTTTAACCCATGTAGGCATTTTTCTAGCCTTCTTTTTACCAGGCTTCTTTCTTTCGACAGATCTTGGATCTCTATGTAAACAACCAGCACTACTCAATCTTTGTTTAAATAATGGATTGTGGATACAGATTGCTTTTGAAATGGCCAATCTTAAGGAATCAATTTGACCAGTTGAACCACCACCTCTAACTTTAGCAAAAATGTTAAAGGAACTTTCTGATTCAACAAGTTGTAATGGATATAAAACTCTCAATCTGTCTTGCAATTTTGGGAAAACTTCATCGAAGTTTTTACCATTTATGAGAATCAAACCTTCACCCTTAACAACGTAAGCTTTTGCACTTGAAGATTTTCTACGACCAACTGCAATTGCCTTACCATCTGCATCTAAAGTTTTAACTTTTCTATTTTCATGGGTTGAATTTTTTGAAGATGCATAAACTGATAATAGATCGTCTAATTCTTCACTTCTCAATTCCGGGTCAATTGCATCTAGTCTTTTCAATAACTTAATTAACTGTTCATATTCTGTTTCTTTCAATAAATTACCGCCCGCTTTTTCTCTATATTCTGAGAACTGCAACCAAGATGTACGGGCAGATTTTCTATCAAATGGTAAGGTTGCATTTTTATTCAATAAATCCATTATTTTACCAACATTCGATTCATGATATGGATTTTTGGCATAAAAAGTTGACATTGTTGGTATGATTCTTGTTGCTTCAAGTTCGGGAATCATTCTTGACAATAACGGATCATTATACAATCTTGATTGTGGTTGGAAACGTATATTAGGAAACCCTCTATTTCTAAATGAATCAGTTTTTTCAATCTTTAACTCTGAATCCTGTTGTGGTTCTTCAATAGTAATTTTATGTTCAGTAATAATTGATGCAGAATTTGCTGCAGCTGCATTTGCAGACGTTGTTTGCCATCTGACAAACTGTCTAGTACCACTAGTCAGTCCGGTTCTAAGCTTTAACATTGATGTTGGTTATGTTGAACTCAATTTCAAACTATTCACTGTTGTTAATAGAAAGTACAACAATCTTGAAAAAGTTGTCCATTTTTTGCGCTGAAAATTTTAAATTTCAAATTACGTGCAAAACACAAATTTATATCTTAACTTTATGACTTTATTAATTTATTGCTTTATTACTTTATTATTCTATTAATTTACAAATAATCACCTAAATCACTAAAAGAATCTTCATCTTGATTAGTCTCAGTATTAGCAGCATTATTATCCGTTCCTTTGCCATTATCATCCCCTTTTTCTGCCTCAGCTTCCAGCTCTTCCTTTTCCCTCAGTATCTCTTTTCTCTTTTTTTTTTCTTCTAATTCTATTAAATAATCTTTAAGTATCATACTCAATCCTTCATTTCTTCTAACACACATAAACATATCTTCAGGTAATATGGTTTTTCTGTTGCCGTGTTTGGCAAAAACTGATAAATCTTCTCCAATCATGACCAATTGTCTGTAAACGAGCTCAACTAATCCTGCTGTGAATTGTGGTGTTGCCGTTGTACCTAAATTTTCAGTTTCCTGTTGTATTTGTTGATGTAATGTATGCCATATTCTAGCTTTTAAATTCTAATAAAGTTGGATTGAATGTTTTTATTTGTTAGTAAGGTGAATTTGTTAGAATAAAAACATAGATAACGTATTCCACTATAACATTATTTATGCCCAGTTTAAGGTACTTACCGCAGCTGTTTCCTTTTCATCCGTCGTAAGTATTCTCATATTATATATCTTATCTATTATCAGCAAAAATTAAGTTTATCAGTTAGATAAAGTAATTCCATTCCGAACTGAAAATGAACAAACGCGACTTTTACTTTATTTAACCCATACTGTTACTGTTATTATGTTTATAAATGTTTATTACGTTTAATTACTAAAATTCCTAAATTATAATAAATTAAACCATTGGGTTTTCATTATACCCAGCAGCTAACCCACGAATCGTATCAACAATCTCTTTACATTCACTTGCATTTTTAGCTTCAAGATAATATTTCTTAACAATTCCATCCGCATTTTTATTAATAACAATCTTAAAATAATTTGGCACTTTGGCATTTTGCTTGACTTTTAAGATTTGTGAAATATTAAAACTATAAGTTTTGGATTCATACCATGATCCTTTGAATTCGTTGAATGGTAAAATGTAAATTTGATATCCATCAACTGCTAGGGTTTTTGGATGTTTATTTTTGAATGTCATTTGCTGTCTTCTCCAAACCGTCCATCTATGGTACATTGTTAAGTTATTCGCATTATTAAATTCGTCAATTTCATTGGCATTCGGATTTCTAAATAATTCTTGTCTCTGTTGTTGATAATAACTTGCGGTATTATGCAGAATCGTTTGAATAGTTTTGTTGTGATTCTTAAATTTGTTTAATTTGGAGTCTTTTGGTGTTGAGTTGAATTTGCTTGTAAGATAGTTATATTTTTTATCATTGCTATTATGTTTTTTATCATGGTCAGAACCATGCCCATCATTGTCACCAATGTTTCTTCTACTGGTTGAGTTGAATTTACCATCATTATTGCCATCATGATTAGCGTCGTCTTCTTCTTCTTCTTCCTCTTCTTCCGAGTCATAGTCCTCATCAATGATTAATTTTTTACCGTTCTTTTGTGCTTTTTGTTTATTATATAACTGAGGTGAATTATTATTATCAAATGCTAGTTCCGAAGTAGGTGTCAAATTTGATGGTAACGTAGCAACTGAGATATCTCTTGTATGTCTAACTTGAGGTGTAATTGACTCTAATATTGTACCATTGTTATTATATCCATTTCCATTATTGATAATCGGACTTTGTTTATTGGTATTATAGTTATTATTATTACCATTTTCTAATGGTGATGGCGTTAGCTTTTCATTTAGCTTGATTTCATCCTTTGAACATTCAATTAAAACAAACTCATCGGCACCATAAGATTTAACAATTCTAGTTCTATCTAAAACCCCTAAATCATCTTCAACTTCTCCATCATCATCTGCTAAATATAGTTTCCAATAATTTGCTTCAAAATGCTTTTCACCATTTTCTTTTATAACATTATCAGTTAATTTAAATAAGATATATCCAATTAACTCAAAAACATGAACAGAATCATTTATTTTTAAATTTAGTTCGTTTTCGTAATTGATATTGAACACAGGAATCATAACTTTAATATTAATTAAAGTATCAAATTCAGATTTTTTTATTTCAACATATTTATAATAGTCCAATGAAATGGTTTTTTTATTAATTAATAATGTCAACTTTGAGGGGGCATTATTAGTTAAATTATCATTATTCTTATTATTCTTATTATTATTATTATTATTATTATTATTATTTTCATTTCTTTTATTTTTAATATCATTTAAATCCAGTTTTTCAAATACAAATTCCTTTGTTTTATTACTTTCACTATCATTTTTATTTTGGTGACTATTACTATCGTAACTCAAATCAGTTTTAATTGATATTAAGCTATTAGAGCTTTTGACATTTCTTTTTAAACCTTTTAAGTGATCATGTGATAACTGCAAGTTTTGTAGATTTTGAATATTTGGAAATGACTTTTTCCATTTTAAAGATGTACTCCTATGCCTTGTAGTACCCGATGACACTGGTCTACTACTAGTAAAGTTAATTTTCGAAACTAAATTGGCATTATTAGTATTCGGATTATTATCAATTTCAGTCATGCCTTGATCATTTAAACTTTCACCAACTAGGTAATCTGAATCACTTAAATAGTCATCAGAATCTAAATCATCAGAAAATTCGTCTTCACCAGCAAATGAATGATCTAAATAAGTCGAATTAAAATAATCATAATCATCATCAACAATCTCGCTCGATTCAATAGAGTCAACAACATCAGAATCATCATCTTCATCATCATATTCATCACTCTCATCAATCAAATTATCAGGTTTTCTAATATTTTTATCATTATCATGTCTGTCACTATGATTATTACTAACACCAGCACCTATATCATTAATGTCCCCATCATCATTGTTATCAGAATTATTATCACCATCATCATCATTATCGTCATCCTCATAGTCATCATCATCGTCATTTTCATCTTTGTTTCTTGAACTTGTGTGAGATTCTAAATCACGACGATCATGTGACAAATTAGATTTATGACGATTATGTTTGTTAAAATGCTCTTTTTCAAAATGATCAATTAAATTACTTTCTGAATATGATTTATAATTGCTAATCGTATTTTTGGACTTTAATGATGAACTGTCATTATTTTCACTAGAGTTCCAATTGGTATTCGAAAAATTCTTGTCAACCGATGATTCAGCACTTGAAATTGTTTTCTCTTCATCGATAATATTCGAATGATGTTGCAAAGTTGAAGTAATATGCTTGGGACGAATGAATCTACCCAATGAAAGTATACCTTTATTTTTACTTTTGATTGGCGGTTGTGGTTGTGGCAATGGTTGTTTACTTGCACCAGAATTTGAGGTATTACCATTACCATTACCATTAATATTGTTATTACTATTGCTATTGCTGTTATTACTATTATTTTCGGTTAATAATTGCTTAAAATTTGATCCATTGGATATTCCTGAATCAATGGAATCTGTAGTACTTTGCACGCTTGGTTTTCTGATCGAGTTATGGCCTAATTGTGGTCTGGCCGGTAAAGGAGGCGTCATTTTAGTGGTTGAATCATTTTTTGAATTATTTGAAATTAAAGATTTGTCTTCTGATTTAATCGTTGTTGATTGTGAAATATTTGTCAATGAATGTTCAGGTATTGGTGGAGGTGCAGTCTTTGGTATTGAAAGCAGTGATCTATCTGATTCTGACGAGGAAACTGACAATTGTGATGACAATTCGGTTGTATGAGGAGGTGGTGGGGGTGATTTAGCTGGCGGTGGTAGTGGTGATGGAGCTGGGGGTGGAAGATGCATTGCTGATTCTTCATCTCCGGTTGAAGAATGCATTAATTTTGGTCCGATATTCTTATCATCAAATATAGATTTCGATGACTTTTTAACAGAATTTACGGTACTTGAAGAGTCATTAGTAAATCTTTGTTTGAATTGATTATCAAGTATATATGGAGAAATTGGAGGGGATTCATTCAATATTGAAGACAGCAATGGGAATTGTTTATGTGTGTCAATATTTTGTTCAATATTTTCAGCATTATAAAACCCACTAATAATTTTATCCTGAGAATTTGGTACGGCAGATAAACACGTTTCCCTCAGATAGTTAATGAAAATATCTGTGTCTAGGGGCCAAGCCATTATTCAGTGTTTATGTAATTAACCGAATTTACTTGAAAAAGATCAAACATGTTATCACAATAAGAAAATACATGCAAAGAAAAAAGTACACATCCGTGCACCGTCTCTCCTCCAATGAGAAATAATTTAAATTTTCAACAACTGCGAAAGTTCGAATCCAAGTTAACAAAACTAGTTTGACATTGTACTTCTTCACAATCAACCATACATACAAATATACACGGATAAATTCATAATGGGTGTTGCATATAATATTTTAGGTCGTTCTATTCCTCCTCATCAATTAGCTTTAGGCACTTTAGGTTTAGTTCTATTGGTTGTTTTACCAAAGCCATGGAACCCAACTCCAAAGAAGGAAGCTAAAATTGAAGCTACTTCACCAGCCGAAGAAGCTTTCATTAAAGAATACTTAGAAAAAGCTTATAAGAAATAAATTATTTAGTTTATTTAGTCTACTTTAATTTAATTCAATTTATTTATTTATTTATTATTGTTATTACTATATATTTTCATATTATTATTTATACAAAATTAAAAAAATTTGCTATTCATGAGAATAACATAGTTACTTATTCCTTAAACAAAACTCCATTAGATAATGGATCTTCTTTTAAAACTTGATCTCTTTTTCTTAATTTTCTATCATCAGATTCTTCTTGTCTCTTTCTAGCTTGTTCAGCGGATTTAAACTTTAATTGTGATCTAACAATATTTGGTGAGACATATTGTTTATTTTCGTAGATTTTTGGTCCACCAAATGATCCTTCTAATATAATAATTGGCGTAAGAACGACTCTTGGACCAATTTCAATTAATGTTAAATCATTAACTTCGTCGATTTTATTAATGTCATTGATTTTATTAATTTCAAGCTCTTCATTGTTTATTAATTCTTTACTTTCATTAATTTGATAATTTCTAATCCAAATTTTACCATCAACAATTGAAAATGTCATCACATGATCAACAAATGGCTTACTCTTTCTAGCTTGTGGTGGGACACCAAATTGTTGAATAAATAATTCTTTCATTAATTTCCAATGATCATCTAATTCAAATGATTTATCAAATGATAAAATTGGTCTTGAACCCTTCAAACAATTACCTGTGAAATTCAATTCATCTAATGTATGCAAATTTTGAACAAAAAATTTAACTGTTGGACCATTTGGTGGTTTTGATAACCAAAGATATAAATCTTGATGCTTTCTACACTCAAAATACATTATATTATTACAGTTATATAATTCTGCAATTTCATTTAATTCATATAATGTTTTTTTAGTGTCCAACTTTGGTTCTTTACGTGAATGTGGCAATAAAGATTGTAAATCATTGATGAAATGGCGATGACGATAAGTTATACCACGAGATGAAATTAATAGAACACGTTGTCTATTTGCACGTTTTTTGAAAACTTTACTTCCTGCTGTGGTTGATGCTGATCTTTCATCACCTTTACTTGATTTTTTTAATGCTTTATAGATTGCTGACATTGCTTTAACCAATAAGTTCTAGTAGGAAAATTTACCATGAAAAATTAAATAAAAATAAAATAATTTAAATTTTTTTACAGTGAAAATTTTTTAACCTGAGAAATCATAAATGGTGTAAGGATGTAATTATATTGATATTTTAAGATATTATCTAATACTTGATGATCTGTCATGAATTCGAAATCTTGTTTCATGTTTTTTTGCGCTATTTTTAGCTATGAAGAGACATTTTAAGGGTAAAGGAGATTATGAAGAGAATAAAGACAGTTCAGATTCAGAGTTGGAAAGTGAGAATGAAAGTGGGAAAGGAAGCCAAATGAATAATAGCCTACGAACGGTAAACATTAAGCAAATTGAAAAAAGACAAAAAATATCAAAGCCAATAGAAACATATAACGAAAAAGAGGTAATGGAAACTATAGTAAGCAAAAGCGAAGATAATTTGACTGAAATTTCGAGTGATGATAGCTCAGGTTCAAGTTCAAACGATGATAGTGCTAGTTCTGATGGATTCAACAATAAAAAAATTGCATTTGTTTCAAAGACCAAAAGATCCAATGCTAAAGCAATAAAAGATGATATAGATGATTTTAAAAAAAAGTCAATTAATATAGTTGAAAAAAACTTAAATAAATTTGAACAAAATAAATTAACTGACAATTTGAAAAATTCATGGGAATATAATGAAAATGAAATATATTTAGGTTTGGATGATTCAGATAATGTTGATCCTGAAAAGGAATATATGGCGTGGAAATTACGAGAATTGAAAAGGTTAAGAAGAGATAGAAATTTTATGATTGAACGTGAAATAAGGATAAATGAAATGGAATTACGTAAAAAAAGGTGAAAAAAACATTCATTAAAATAAGTTGTGTATATAATAATGTATATATGCTGAACAGTTAATTTAATCAAACGAATCAAGGTTTTGATTTTCTAAATCATCGTGTCCATTACTTGTAGCAACATAATTATTTTCTGATAATTCGACATCGTCATAATAATCATGAGAGAAATAGTTATTTTCATCACTTTCGGTTTCATCAATTAAAATGTATGGCACATAACAAGCATTATGAGTAACGCTTGGAAATAATCTACGATATGACCAAAAAGCAATTGAAATACCTAATAAAGAACCTAAAATAATATCAACAAAATGATGTCTGTAATCCTGTGTTCTCGATAACGCAACATATGCTGCCAATAGTGAGGGTAAGATTGCAATAATTGATCTCCATGCTCCTCCATGAATATGATAACAAGTTAGTTGTCCTAGCAGCCAAAATGTTAAATAACCAAATGCTGCAAAACTCATCGATGAATGTCCAGATGGTGTTGTTCTATAACCATCCATTAGCATGGGCATATCTTTTGTGGTACAAACTTCACTACCATAATATAAAACATTTGGTAACGCATCACTCCTCGGTATACAACGAGCCAAAAAATCTGGTCTACACCTGCCAATCCAATTTTTCAGAACATCGGTTATGAAAATGCAGGTACCTAAGGAAACAAACAGTCCAACAAACGAGATAAAAGTGACATAAATTTTGTATTTACGTGGTGTTAATAGAAATGTCACAATCAGCATAGTTGCTGTTGGAATTGTAAATGTCCAAAGTAATAAGGTGTCGCCTGGAACCCTTTCGTGCTTTGCAAATGGATGTGAAATTGTTATATCATTAATTGTAAATTGTCTTTGATATGGCTGAATTGTTTCAAAATAAACCCAATCAAGTGTAAAACTGAAAAAAATGTAAACTATATCAGACAATCTCCATTTCGTAACAAAGCGATGATATGAGAACTTATCCAATCCAAAGTTTTGTCTATCAATTGACAGCTTCTTGATATTAAAAGGCATTATTAGTGTATTGACTTCAAGTAAAGAAAATAATTTTTATGGTTGCTTTGTTTATGATAATGAGAGCAATTCAATTTTTTAAGTGAGAAAGGATGAGCAAGATTTTTACTTTAAAGGTTATCATATCTATCACATTTAGTCCATAAATCATTAACTAATTTTATCAGATTTATATATATATATATATATATATATATACCTTGTGCCTTATACCTTAATTTTAGTTATTTTATTTAGTATTTTCAAAATTGTCAAATATTTGCTTGTTTTTGAGTAGTATATCTAAAACAAATAAATGACCGCCATTCAACCTCAAAGTAATCATTAAATCACAAACAAATTGATTAAATTGATCCAATTGAATTGAAAACAACTCTTCTTCGATTCCGCCCAACCCAACATTAAGTTTTTCAGGTTTAAATTTACTTAATTTTAAGAATAATTTACTTACAGATTTTAAATCAGCAAAATCATTATTTTTACCTACGATTAACTCTCTATAATGAATTAAATTTTTATAATGCTTCTCAATAAATTGTGAATCATCCGGTAATTGCTTATACTCTTTTGTGAAAATATTGTTATTCGGAGTTTTCTCTAATTTATAAAAATAATTATAGGCCTCAATTGCAGAATTTGAATTTTTAATGATTGAATTTAAGATTAACTTATTACCTTGAATACCATTATTAATTTTGGCGAACTGATATGAACATTTATTAAAACTTCTAATGGAATTTAAGTTTAGTTTATTGTTTATTAGGCGCAATGTCATTGTTTATAAGCTAAAAAGAAAGACAAAGCAAGAGAAGAGAAAGGAAAAGAAAAAAAAAATAAAGATAAGGAAGGGGCTTAACAGCGATAAATAACTAACCGAAATATTACTTGTTCGCTTTATTTAGACATATTTCCATAATCTCCAACCGACAATGGCCGTTCTACTTGATATGAATAAGATACTTCCCAAAACACACGTACATCCAGCAAATATAATCATATGATTATAATTACTAACTGTTTGAACATTAATAAATTGTGAACCAATTGGCATTGAAACTAGATTACCAAATGCAACAATAAAATATGCTGTAGCATATCTTGAACCGAATTTCCTTGTCTGTGAAATTTGAGCAAGTGCAACCGGTGTAATCGTATAGGCAGCACTGAAAACAAACCCATAGATACAAACAAAGATGTAAAGACCGGTTTCGTTATAATATGGTAGCCAAATTGCAAAAATTGAAATACTCATTAAAACCGACACGGTAATCAACATATTGAATCTACCAACATAATCACTTAAATAACATGGAATCAACTTACCTGCTATACCGGTTGTATTCATAACTGTAACCATAATATAAGCAGTTGATGAACCCAAGCCTCGAACTTCAACATACGTCGCAATATATGTGATTATTAAAATGATTGAAAATTCACTGAAAAACATTGCAGAAACTAATAATGTATATCTTTTTTCTTTGAAACTATTGAAATCTAAAACTTCGACCACATTTTCCCAAATTCCACGTTTTTTAAGAATTTCTTTATCATGTAAAATATGTGATCTATCGCTAACACATAAGAAGCATAAAATACATAAAAAGACGCAAATAGAAGCAACAATATCCATTGTTTGTTGGAAACCCAACTTTGGGAATAGTGATCTAAGCATTATTGGAAAAAAAATACCAGACACTGATCCACATTCTGAAATTCCATTTGCCAAACCTCTTCTTTTCAAAAACCAATGATTCACAACTCCAACCAACGGTGTCAGCATTAATCCTGATCCAAGTCCTGTTGCAATTCCAAAACTTAAAACAAATTGCCAAAGTTTTGTACAATATGCTGTAGCATACAATCCACCACAATTTAAAATCATACCAGGTATTAAAACTTTTTTAATACCGTAAATATCAAACAGTGGTCCAGCGACAATACCAATTGATAAATTACAAAACATGTATAATGAGAAAATCCAGGAAATTGATGAAACCTTATCATCAGTTAAAATATGACTTTGAATGAAAAGTTGAATTGATGACATAGTATCCATCACACCAAAGACAGTCATTAAACCAAACGCTGAACCTGCTACAACCAGCCAAGCTTTGAATCCGCCGTCAGGAAAGTTATCTTCATCTTCATGTCCAAATGCATTGTAGTCAGCTCCTGAATGATTAGATAATAGCCGTGATAAATCATTCGCAGTTTCTGTCACCAATCCAGTGTCGGTGGTATATTCCGGTTTTTCATTAGTCAAATCTTCAACTGCACTTGCTTCTTTGTTTCGAAAATTTTCTTGCCCTTGATATCCCTCTTGATCGGCTTCTTGATAGTCCTCTTGATATCCATCTTGCTCTTGATTTCTTGCTTTCTTCATCTTATGAAAAAAGAATACCATGTTGTCTTTAATATTGTTATCTTTACAAAATTACAAAGAAGCCAAGACTTGGAGAGAAATTAGAAAAAAAAAGTTTTTTGCAAGCGGTTGGTTTATTTGTTTTATACCTTTAGACATTTAATACAAAAATCTAACAATGTCAGACGGTTAATCGTATATGAGATTATCATTATTTGAATCATCTAATTTTTCTTTACCAGTTTCCAGTCCAAAATCTTTCGTGGTTTTTTTACGTTCCTGTTCTAATTTACGACCCAATACACCACTTTCATTTTTTTTTTTTAAATTATCAAACCTCTCTTGAGCTGCTTTTGCAGCTAATTCTCTTGCAACATTTTTATCTGTATTGGATGATGTAGTGGTACCCGTAGGTAAAGTTTTAGTTGTATTTGTTGTTTTAACTGCAGATGATGCTCTCATTTCAGTGTTATTTTCATTAATTTTACTTTCTTTTTGTTCAACCAAAGAGTCTTTCTTTCCGACTAATTGACTATTTTTTTCAATTTCCTTATCTTGTTGGCTACCTAATCTACGACCCTCAGTATTTTTAATTGGTTTCTTCGAAGTAGTGTTAGGTTTAGTAGGCTTAGGCTTGGAACTCTTAGGCCTAGTGTTTTTGGGATCTGTTGTTGCATTGGCTTTTGGAATTGATTGCCGCTTTGGCTTTGGTGACTCTTTTGATGAACAGGCACCCATACTGTTAAGTCAATATTTCTTAGCAATTGATATATATGTAATAAAGTATACTGCTATTGAAATAGTAATAATTTCCGTAGTTGTAAAAGAATAATAAATATCGCGATTTAAATTACAAATTATTATCTAAATAAAAATTAAAATATAAACCAATTAGTTATCCCAATGTATATAGAACATAAAAACATAAAACGTTAAACGAAACGAAACGAAACAAAACAAAACAAAACAAAACAAAACAAAACAAAACAAAACAAAACAAAACAAAACAAAAATAAAATAAAAGCAAAAGCAAAAGCAAAACATTAAAATCATTATATATATTTTCAAGAGTTAAAAAAAAATCTGATAGATTTGACACCTATTATTATTTACAAGTCATTTTTTATCTTTCGTCTATATTCAAATTGCGATATTTCTTTGATTGAAATAGTTTTCAATTTGTTCATTTCTATTGAAAAATTCTAATTGTGATAAGTGAATGTCCGAAACATCAATTCTATCAATTTCCTCAAAAATTCTACTGTATCTTGAATCTAATCCATTATCTAAATTCATGTAAAGTCTAAAGTTTTTGAAATTTAGAAAGTAGGGGCAACAAATTTTGAACAATTTGAAATATAAATCAATTTTATTACCCGTTAAGAATTTTTTCGAATGAATAGTTGCATCTCTTAATGCAAACCAATCAGCATTTGTAATGGAATTTGAACCTAATTTAACATTGGATAATAACAGTTGATTAAATAAATTAAATGTTTCATCAATAGGTAAATTAACCGAACCCGAAGTTTTCAATGCACATCTATAGTAAACATTTGTTTTAGGGAAATTATATAAATCTGCAGCTTTAATCATTGAATTGAAAACATCAACATTTTCCCAAATTTTCGATTTGGTTAATAAGCAGTTGAAAAATGGTTCATCAATCTTTTTAATTTCACTGTAGGTCTCTAATAAATTCTTTAATTCGTTTGCAGAATTTAAATCAAACTTATCAAACTTTTTAAAGAAAATTTCCAAAAACGAATCATTTAAGGAAGAAGAAATTGCCGAAGTGGATTTATTATTTTTCTCGAAATATCCCCAAGTTAAAATCCAAATATTTTTAACTTTTTCATAATCTTTTGTGTTATTCCAAGTATTCTCCATAAACTTCTTGATATAATTAATTTGAATTGGAGTTAGATATGGCATTTCATTTTTGAAAGAGTTTCTAAAGAAAACATTTGCAGTTTCAAAATCTTGACAGTAACCAATAAACGATAAATGAGCAATTGACATATAGTTTTTAATTGCAAACGGAGGATTCACTTTCTTCAACTTATAATAGTTGAAAACGTTCGTAGTAATTTCATTAAAAATTTCCAATGCATTTTCAGTCTTATTTTTCAATAAACAAGCTTTGATCATCGAAACCTGTAGTTCACTATGAATGATTTCGTTCTTGGTTTTCGAATTTTTAATTTTCAAGTAGATCGCCCAGATTTCATTGAATTCAAATTCATTATTTTCGATCAATAAAGTGAAAACCGAACCTAGAACAGATTCGGATGTGAACAATTTGAACAACTTTGGATGCTTCTTACCGTTATTCCAGATTTCCGTCGCTTCATTAATCAATTTCATATCTTGAAATGCCTTGAATAAATTAGTTAGGCCCTTGGAACTAACGGAAATCAAGTTCGAGTCTAAGTTATTTGGATTAATAATATCATTACTGATTTTCAAAATTGATTCTTTCAAATTGTAATTCATTTTTTGTAATGGAGAATTCACATCTTTATCGAAATTCTTTCTGAATTTCGATAATTCGAACCGATGCATTCTTAGACCATTTCTCAACAAAGAAATCATCTCATCCATTCTTTTTTCATTTAACTCACCCGTTATCAAAAGCTCATTATACAGTGGTACAATTGTTTCAATTGAGTTCCAAAACTTCGACGTATTATTACCCAAGATTTTACCAGTTTTTGGATCAAAAAATGAATTGTTTGTTAAACATTCATCAAATGCCAATAGCTGGTGGTAATAAGGCAGAGATTGTTTTGGAACATTTTTTGAAAGCTCTTTCAAAGATGGTATCTTTGAATTATTTTGATTTTGGGCATTCAAGTTAAATGTTTTCGTTGAGTAGTGAAACTTTTTGTGCTGTTTAATATGATTAATATTATTATTAGTATTGGTATTGTTATGGGGATGCTGAAACACATTATTCAACGTTAAGCATGACTGTAATGTCAACTTCGATGTTGAAGATATGTGAGGAACGTTTCTAATCATTATTTGCACCTGGAATACATCAAAATCACTTGAAAGTATAGGAAAAGTCTATCAATTTAAGTACTTGAAAAAGATTTGCCATTGCGTGAAAGTCAAAAAAGAAAAAAAATATATCCGGATATAAATCAGAAGTATCTCCGGACGGAATTAATGACACAAAAAAAAGGGCAACAAATGTCGACGGTGCTGCGCCACAAAAGGGGCAACAAAAAAGAATATATAAGGAAGCGAAAAAAAAAAAAAATATATAGAAGTAACCGAAAAATTCCTTGAAAAAAGATTCTAGACCGCAGCACTCAGCCACATGTACATTCTTGCAACTATGTAAAATCGAGAACAGCTAAAAATTTCGTTTTACTGCTGTGATAAAGGAAAGTCAAATGAACTTTGCTGAACCAACTGGTCTTTCTCAACTCCCTTCCCTTCACATGAAGAGTTAATTGCTTTTTGCTTAATGTATTGCTTACTTATATGTTCTTGTATTTAATTCTTTAATTCGAACATTTCTTAACTCGTTAGTTCTCTTGTTCTTTTATTCTTTTGCTCTTTTGCTTATTGTTCATTTCTTAAGTTTTATAACTATTGTTAATCTCCGTTAGTTAATTGATTGATTGTCTAGTTAGCTATGTCTAAATTATTGCCTCTACCATCAGCATTGCCAGAATTCTTATCACCTTACTTGCCACCGGACTCGCAAAGCGATGCTTGGAGTGCCGAAAAAGATATAGACAATTCAAACAATGCAAATAATGCAAATAGTTCAAATAGTTTAAACAGCTCTCATCATCGGTCATATCCGTTCATAACTCTAACGTATGCTCAATCATTGGACTCTAAGATAAGCGTTGAACCAGGTACCCAGACGGCAATTTCACATTTAGAAACGAAAACAATGACACACTACTTACGTTCGAAACATGACGGTATATTGATTGGAATCAATACTTTTATTGATGACAATCCGTCACTAAATTGCCGGTATAGTTTAGAGCATAAAATAAAACCAATCATAATCGATCCACATTTTAAATTATTTAATCTATATAAAGACTCAAAGTTATATGAAAATTCAATAAACGGAGTTGGACTATCGCCAATTGTTGTAGTTAGTGAGCTGATTCTAGATAATAATAGAGTTGAAATTGAGGAATTTTGTGATAAATTTAATATCGATCTAGTTGCAGTGAAGAGTAGCACTGATTATAGAATGAGTTGGCCTGATGTTTTTAAGACAATTAAGCATTTAGGCATTCTAAGTGTTATGGTCGAAGGTGGTGCTAGAGTTATAAATGATTTGTTAATTGAAAAAAGTTTGGATTTAAACGAATTTTTGATAGATTCTTTGATCGTTACAATTGGACCAATATTTCTAGGTAATTCAGGCGTTGGCGTAAGTCCTGATAAACCTGTTAAATTAAAAAATATCAATTGGTGGACCGGTATACGAGATTCTGTAATGTGTGCAAAGCTGGAATAGCCAGTTTACTTACAAAGTACAACTTTAAAATATTAATTTTAATAAACATAATATATTAATGAAAATAATACAGTGAAATGACAAACCAAGTTTTTTTTTAACAGTTCTAAGATATATAATAATTAATTAATTAATCACCAGTCTTCTTCTTATCTTGTTTACAAGCAAATTCTATACGAAGCATATCTACCAGAAGTTTCGGATCTTCTAATAATTTTGACAACTTGACCCCTTTTTAAACCTAGATAACGTGCAACTGGATCTTCACTTTGAATTCTTGGTAATTGTGACTCTTTTAATCTATATCTAGTTAATAAATCTTTCTTCTCGTCGTTACTTAATCTAATATGTTTTGGAACTAATTCATGATGTGTAATATTGACAATAATATCAGATTCTTGGAAAATTTCGATACTTGCTGGCTCTGCAACCGCAATCGCTTTTGTTGCTGATGGTGTCAAGTTTTGTTGATAAATGAAAATACCAGTGGAAAAATTTTTGTCTGCAATATGTGCACAAAAATTCTTCATGGTTTGAATTCCGACTGATGGTTCATCACAGAATTCAACCCATAATGGCCCTAAATCTTCATATTTTTCTAACGATTCTTGTCTTGGATTAGCTTGAAATGACATTAACTTTCTCTGTGGAATACCCATTGAATCACACATTTTTTCACGAAATTTATCAAGACCCATATCAAGTTCTTCCTGACTAATATAATATCCTCTATCACTGACCATTTCTTTAACAGTACGATACGCTCTCCAAAGTCTTGATGTTATTCTATCAACGTCTTCCATTATTGTGTTTATGTTTATGTTGGGTTAACTGTTGGATGACGATAAAGCAAAATAACAAATTAACATAAATCAACGAAAGTAGAAACAAAAAGTTTTTTTTTTTTTTTTTCATTTTTTTGAACAGCGATTTTTATTATATTTTACATACATTAAATTCTATCAACCTTATTTTACATACTTACAACTTTATAATAAAATTCAATATCACCACCGCGTTTCCAAACTCTAGTCTTAACTGTTCCCAAAGTCATTCTATCTTCTAATACTTTGTCTTTACAAATTAATTCAAATTTCCATTGTTTTTGAGATTCATCATCAAGTTTTTCGTTAACAAATTCTAGAATTTTTTTAACTCTTATCATACTTGTTGCCGTAAGTTTTGCATTATCAATTTCTTTTAACTCTTTAGAGTTACTTTTATCAGGTATTAACATAAATCCGATTTTATTTGAGTTACTTGTAACCTTGTTTGCGTTACCATTATTATTAATTGGATATCTATTCAAAAATAAGCAATTCATAATCCAAGTTGGCAACTGTAATTGTAAATGATTAATTAGATTATTTGTAGGTGAAATTAAATCTTTAAGTGACATTTTAACTAGATTGTTATGGGAAACTTCCTCATTAATTAAAATCGAAACGTTACTTGCGTTTGAGTAATCAAAAATTGGTTCATTTTTAGAATTACTTATTAACTCTGAATGTGTTTTTAAATATGTCAAAAACTCAAGATTTGATTCAATAGTATGAATGGAATTCATTGAATGGTCGGTTGTATTTGAATTTAAGTCAGATTTTGTCGTGTGTGCCGATGATTTTTTAGTTGTTGTTGAATTGTCTTTCGACTTAAATCTTCCTAAAAATTTATTACGCTTAGAATTTGATTTAGTTTCCTTTTCCTTCTCTTTTTCCTTTTCCTTTTCATTTATTGATTTATTAGGTGAATGATTTGAATTTTTTTCAATTTCACTATTGATGGATAACATACTTAATCTATTCATTGATTTATTTTTAGCATCACTAACATTATTAATCTCTGCTAAAAAATTTTCGACAAATGAGTTAAAAAAAGATTTTAAAACAATTTTACCAATGTTAAATCTAATTAGTTCACTGTTAGGGCTATTAGCATCAGTATCAAGATTTTTAATAAATGGATAGTTTTCGAAAAACTCATCACTATAAATTTCACATGAGGTAAATTTATTTTCTTCTAATGTTATAAATAGCTTACCTGCTTTAGTTTCCACTGAACACCAATTTGATAAAGTTTCATTGGTTTGAAATTCGTTACAAATTGATTCAAATTTATCAGAAATATGCAGTAACTTATGTCCCATAGAATTTAAATCATCTTTCAAATTACTATTAGCATTAGTTTCATTAGGTTCAATTGATTTGACCGATAGATTTGTTTCAATTTTTTTAATTAACAAACATGTTAAAATATCAAAAATGTATATACATCCAGTTTGATCCATTGCAATAACATTTCTTCTATTATTTAAAATTTTTGACTTGATTAATCCATTTTTACCTTTAATATTTTGAATTGGTTTCGAATTAAATGGAACTAAATTAATTAAATTATCTTTGATATCGTCATAATTAATTATAATGGACTTATTTATTACCGTGAAGTTTTCTAATTTTTCATTTTCACTTTCATTTTCATTTTCATTTCGGTTATCCTGATTCTTTAATTTTTGGTTACTGAATGGGTCGAAAGATTCCTTAAAGTTATTATTAAATGGATCCAATTCTGAATCATTTGATTTTATACTTCGTGTCTGCATTCTTGAAGTTTCTTTCTCATCTTCATCATCATAATCAACATTTTCATCATTTACCCCTTTATAGATATCTGTATCATTCATTTCATCAACAATTAAAAATTCCTGATTTGGTCCACCATTTAAATTAACAAAACAGGTTTCATTAGTTTCCTCACTATTATCTATATAATTACCAATACCATTATCATCGTCATTGTTTTCGGCATTTTTTTCTATTTCATTTTGAACTTTGTCTAGTGCTTGATTTGAAGATTCAAAATAATCATTGAAAATTTGATTTTTTGAAATGAGTGCATTGTCAATTTGATTTAAGTCATCACTTGATAATTGGCTCATTAAATCAAATGTATCTTTAATTGAGTTGTCTTCAGTTGATCTAACAACTTCTATTGAATTTTTATTTGAATTATCAAAGCTATATTTATTGCTGTTGCTTATAGTTAAATTGTTATTAGTATTATTATTATTATTATTGTTATTTAGTGCAATTAGATTTCTATTCAATTTAACGCCTTGATATATTGCTAATTTCGATGTTTTGGGTATTGACCAACTTGAAATAAAATTTGTGTCTATTTTTGAAATTGATGATGAAGTTGCAGTCCAAACTAAGGAGGAGTCGGAAGACACAACTATACTATTTATACCAGATAAAGAGTTAATTGAACTTAAATCACTACTATTAGGTGAATTAATATTTGCTATAATTGTGGAAACTCCTAATGATTCATTAATCTTGTGATTGAAATAATTATAACTATTATGGCCATACTGATTACTGTTATTATTAGTGGAACTATTATTTGTCAGTGATAGATCTGATGCGGTTAAATCTGTTTTTAATAATAAACCTGATTTGTCACCGGAATAAAAAGTGGAAAAATCATTATCTTCATGGCCATCATTTGTTGATTCTGTGAAAAGTGACCAAACAGGCGAGTTATGCATATCAAAATTTCTTAATATACGTGTTGTACGTAAATCCCACAATTTGATGGACGTATCTGAAGAACCAGATAAAAATAAATTTTCCTTTAGAATTAATGATCTGATATTGTCTGTATGACCAATAAAGTGTTTAATTGGTTTATTCAAAGTTCTGCGATCAAATAATGTCACGGAGTTTGTTGGACCACCTGAAATTATCATATTATTAAATGAATCAATTGAATAAATTGATCCTCGCTCGTCATTGGAAACGTAGTTTGAAATAACACACTTTTTGGTCAAATCCCATAATTTAATTGTTTTATCTAAACCGGCAGAAATTAATTCGTTATTAAACTTTTTATTGAAATTAATTTTTTTGATATAGTCCTTATGAGCGCCCAATATGGTTATTTGATTTGAATTATAATTCCATAGCTTAATTGATAAATCATTTGAGCATGATGCAACCGTTGAAGAATTGATAAGTGATAAATCACTAATCCAGTCCAGATGTAAATTGGAACTTTTGGAAAGTTTAAAACTTTTATCTTCTTCCGAAATTGGTTCAGATTTTAAACCTTTTCTGATACTTAATTCCAAATTCAAGATTTCTGATTCATTTTCCAGATTTTTGTTAATAAATTTTTTAATTTTCTCTCCACTATTAAAACCATCGTAAATATCACCTGAATTGTAACGATAATTTTCTCTAGTTTTATTATCGTTACGGTTATTAGTGTTACAATTCCAAACTGAAATTTGGCCATCTCTACCGCCCGATATCAACGAATTGTCATAATTATTATAAACTAATGAATTAACACCAATTGAGTGGTATCCTGTTAAATCATTGCTTTCCAATGAATTGTCTAGAATGTACGTTAGACATTTCTTTTTCGGTTTAATATTATGGTTAATCGAATTTGTACTAGAGTTTGAATGAGAATTTGCATTAAATAAAAGATTCTTCGAAGTCATAGTAAAACTTAACCAACAATAATTTGTAAACTATAATTAAATAAACGAAACCGCCACAATACAAATTGCAATATATTGACAACGAATAAACCAAATCAATATCAATATCAATATCAGCTTCAACTTATCAAGCTTATAAATTTCTTAATCTTATTCAAGTTGAACAGTTATCGAAAAAACAATCTGTCAGGATACAAACACGGGTGAATAAGATAGTCCACTTCCGTCTTTTTTAATCACGTGACTGCGTCGATTTGGAATTTTCACATGTCGATAGATTTTTTTTTTTCTGTTCCTTTTTCCTTTCGATTTATATCAATTTGACAACGTTAGACTGTACCAATTTGTGTTATTGTTTTTACCAAATTATTGCAACAAGTAATTTATTTATCCTTTTTCTTTACTTTATTTTAAAATTATAATCAGTTATTTATTATATATATTAATATTTGCATATATAATATATATATATATATATACATACATATACACGGTCAGGAAATATGATACCCCATAATACATCAAGTTACTGTTTATTATCAAACGGAGACCTACATTTTTTACCCTATAATTACTCACACGATACAAACGAACCAATTCCAGATGATTTAGATAGCAAACTATCTTCATCACTTGCGCCATCGCCTTGTTCATCATTATGTCAGTCACCCTATAAGATAACAAGCGAAAATTTAGACCAAATCAACTTAAACTACCCATTTTATTCAACATTTTTATCCAATAAAACATTATCATCACTGTCTTGTAATATATCTTCCGATGCTGAGGCTGAGTCTTCATCCTGCTCTGAAGATGAAAATTCTAATAATAATATGAACAGCAACGAGTTATTACCAATAGATTCAACTAACAATATTGAAACCAATCAGATTTCGAGCATGCTGAATAACTACTGTTCACACGCAATTTATTTACCTGATTACTTTATAACCATAACAAGTGAACTAAGTAAAAATAATGAAATCAAATCAATTTTATTAAAGATTTTCCCCCATTGGAGAAATTTTAATTCAGAAATCAAAATCAAACAGTTAACAGGTGGTATTACAAATATACTGTTAGAATGTTATTGCTATAATTCAGTAAATAAATTTTTTGAAAAAGTTTTAGTCAGAACTTATGGTAAGAAAACTGATTTGATAATCGATAGAGATAATGAATTCGTTTCACATTTAGTTTTAAATTCTTTAAATTTAGCTCCACCAATTTATGCTAGATTTGGAAATGGCTTAGTTTATGGTTATATAAGTGGAAGGTCATTGACATTTGATGAACTTTCAAATTCAAATTTATATCCTTTAATTGCCTCAAAATTGGCCGATTTACATAAGTTAACCAGTGTTCACGTTATTCAAGACAGTCTATTAAAATTAAAACAAAAATTCAATGGTAATAGTAAAGCTCAATTAGATATTTGGTCAGTTTTAAATAAATGGTTACAGAATTTACCAGAAATTCCAAATATGTTAAAAGTTTGTGAAAAATTTGATGATATTAAAGAAACTAAGTCATTAAATCATAATTTAAAAGAAATTTTAATTGAAGAATTAAATTGGTTAAAATTTGAAATTGGTAATAAATCTCCAATTGTTGCATCTCATAGCGATTTACTTTCGGGTAATATTATAATACCGCATGATATAGCAAATGCTTTAAACTCCTCTCGTGAAGAATTTTCAAATGTTTTAAAAAATTATAAATCAAATCCGGTCTCCTTTATAGATTATGAATATATGATGCCAGCTCCACGTGGTTTTGATATTTCAAATCATTTTATGGAATGGCAAGGCTTTGATTGCAAGAAATCGTTAATTCCAAACGCTTCCATTAATGATCCAGTGATGTTTAATTGGTGTAAGTCATATTTATCACAATTTAGCGCCAGCAACGAGAATAACAACAAAAAGAATAATAATAATAAAGAAATTAATGAAAATGAAATATTTGAATTAATCAACGAAATTAATGCTTATTATGGTATGCCAGGATTGTATTGGGGTATTTGGGCTGGCATTCAAAGCACCATTTCATTAATTGATTTTGACTACGCTAGCTATTCTTGTGAACGACTTATAGAGTATTGGAACTGGAAGAAAAATTATTTGGATAGTAAGTGAATTTTATTATGAATTCGTCTTTTCTATGTTATCTCAGCTTTCTATTTATTTGCAGTTGACTTTTCATTTAATTTTTTTTTTTTTTGTTTTTCTTAACCTGGTTACTTTATTATGGTATTGCATTTTCATTTTCATTAAAAAACTATTAGCTTTTACATTCACTATTTATAGAAATTATTTATATTAAATATTATATATATTATGTATTTAATTATTTAAAATTATAATATTCATTTCCTAAAATGAATTATAAATTTTTATGGTATAAAATATTTATGAAGCATCATTCATTGATTCAACAACATTCTTCAAAATGTGTGTTTTTTCTACTAATCTATTTGACTTGGTATTCGAATCTGTGTTTAAATATGAATTTGAATTTGAACTCGGAAAGTTATCTTCTGAAAAGTTGGTTTCGAAATGATCGTGTAACTCAAAAATGCCTGTATACATTTTGTCAGCATTCTCGGGTAACTCTAGAAACCACTCTTTGCTTTTAAATAATTCAACGAACCCTTCAAATTGTTTAACGTCTTCCATTATCTTTTTTGATCCAAAGATAATTAGTTTTTTTTTTGCACGAGTCATTGCAACGTTAACTCTTCTCCATTCTTTTAATAAATCTCCCATAACATTTGATCTAACCAATGAAATTATAACAATTTCTTTATCTCTACCTTGAAATCTATCTGCAGTTAAAATTTCAATATCTTTAAAATCTTTTAATCCCTTATAAAAATGTCTTAGTTGACCTTTATAAAATGACATAACCCCAATATCATGTTGTGAGATCCCACAGAACAATAACGATCTAATTAAAGTTATAATCAATTTAGCCTCAATTGGATTCTCAATTTTGTCTCCAACACTAATCTCTTTAGATGGAACAATATCTTCATTAACAAATATAACTTTCCTGTTTTCTTTAAATATTTCATGCAGCCATCCACTTTTAATTTTTGTAATCTCTAGTAACCTTTCAGAATACGGAATCTTTAAGCTTTGATTCGCAATCGTTTCAGATCCACATTTCAATCTGCCATTATAAATTAATTCATTTGAAACCGTCATTATATCGGAGCACATACGATATTGATGTGTTAGCTCGATTAAACTTTCGGGATGTGCATCACATAAAATTTTAAATAACGATTTATCTAGACCCTGCTGACGTGCATCTGGATTTAAAACTAATGGTGGTAATTGATAATGATCTCCAACAAGTATGAATTTATCTGCAAAAGATATTGGTCCCAAACATATTGGAGACGAAACCTGTGACGCTTCATCAATAATACAGTAATCAAATGATTGACGGCGATTCAATATCTCGTCGGTTATACCTAAACATGTTGTGGCAACAATGCGTGTTCCATGAATAATTTCGTCAAATTCAGTTTTATCTTTAATGTTTTTATGAAAACTATCAGAATATAAGGCGTATGGTTGAACGATTTCTCTAATATTGCTACTGTTACCTAAACGTAAAAGGGATAGTGGTTTATCAGTGTCTGAAATGGATGCGGGTTTATTTTTGATTAATTTCTCGCAAATATTATCAACTGCTGAATGTGTATATGATGATACCAAAACTGTTTTACCATTCGAAACAAGAAAATCAATAATGTTACTAATGACAGTGGTCTTACCAGTACCTGGCATACCAAGAATCAAACTATAATCTTCAGTTCTAGAAACAATATCAAAGGCTCTCAATTGATCCTCGTTAAACTTAGATTTATCAGCTGAATATTTAATCAGTGGATAATTGCTATATTTTGGTGTTCTTAATTCAACAATTAATTCACGACGTTTAAAATCACCATGAGGTAAAAATAAATTAAGAATATTAAATCTTGCCATGGACATACCATAATACATATCATCCTTATCAATTCTATATTTTTTACTCGAAACTGAAGATGCAATAGATTGAGAACCATAATTAATAGAAGATTGCGTACCAGTTTGCACTCGTGGTGTAGATAATTTATTTCTCAAAACTGATTTAAAAACCTGATTGGTTTCAGGATTAAAATCGTCTAATCTAACCGCAGAATTTGTCCATTTTCTATCAGAACTAATGACAATTGAATCATTCCTGATCTGTTCAATAAAACCTCTCGCTAAACCAAAATTTCCATTCTCATCACTTAAAATAACTCTATCATATTTAGCTAATTGTGTCAAAGTTATTAAAGGGTATCTATTCACATCTCTTTTGAAAGTATAAATATATTTGCTTTTGGATTCCAAAAATTTGACATCTGTAACGCTTAGCATACCTACACACTTGCCACCATTTTCCTCTCGATATTTTGAACTGTGCAACCATAAATTCTTCTTAACTGCATTCATTAATCCTTCCTCTTTGGTTATCAGTGAATTCCAATGGTTGTAATATTCTTTATATATCGGTTTGTTAATGTGATCGGTTAATGAATTAAAAAGAACCTCATCAATACCACTGTCTTTTGCATTTCCATTTTCAACTAACTTATTTAAAGACATACAAGATTCTAATTCGAAGCATCTTTCACAGCTAAATGCTCTCTTAATTTCGGGTAAATCTGTCATGTCGTAAATCAAGAATTTTGTTAATTCGTTTCTAATATTAACCAATGCTCTAAAATCGTTGCTTCTCAAAGCTTCAAAGTAACAGACTTTCATTTTTGTATAAACTAATGAGATATGATTAGAATTGACATCATATCTCTGTTTAATTAATGTGGTATACAAAGCAACTTGTGCCCTGTTACCGACATACTCTTTACCTGTTTTTATTTCTAAAGGTGTCACAACCTTAGTACCATTTTTTAATCTAGCTTCGATAACAACATCAATTAAACCGCGAAGACCAAAAACTGGAGAAATAATATCCTCTTCAACTTCTAGAATATTTGTTGCTTTGAAATCTGTTCTTTTTTTAAAATTTGATCCCGGTTGGGTAGAAGTTGAAACGGGGACAAAAGTATCAAACCAGTCCTTAATATACTCAAAATGTTCCCAGATGATATCTTTCATCTCAGTTTCAGTTTTATCTAAAGAAAGAATATTAATCAGATACAAAGAAATTTGATCATTAATAAATTCTTCTGCAAATTCATCGGATACGTTTCTGTTAGATAAACAGGCCTGAAAAAGGGAATGCACAATATTTCCAAGAACTAAAGGCATTGATGAAATACCAGGAGCGGTAAACTTTTGATGAATTATTGCTCTACGCTTACAATCAACAGCATCTGCAATTCTTGTAGCTGACAATAAAATGTCTGGATTCCATATTAAAAGATTATTTGTATTATCGACCAGTTTGAAATTTGATTCCTTATTATCTGCAATTACATGGATCACATCATTTTCTTTAAAATCTAAACTTAGCCATTGGTCTCTAACTACAATATTTATCATGGTATCCTCTGAAGTTTGACATCTCAATATCAGTTGTTCCACTGATTTTTCCAATTTTTTAAATTTATTTTTAATTATGGACTTGATTTGCAATCTATGACAAGTTTCATAAACAATGCTGGATTTTGCTAGGTTCACACTTTCGTCAAAAATGTTTAAAGGTTGGATTTCTTGACTAAGCTTTATATCTTTAAATTTAGAAAATGATTTCTCCATCTCTTTGTCTTTTGTTCGTTTTGGTTTCAAGTTTTTCAAAAGATCAATATCGTCATCACTGTCAAAACGATCATCAGAATCTCTACTTTCAATGTTTTTAACTGAAGCGTTAGTAGGATTCTGCGTTCTTCTGAATTCAACCATCTCCATAATTTCATCACCATCATCACTGAAAAAATCATCTACTGGAGAGGCTTTGGAACTATTTAAATCGGTGATTATGATTGTATGTTCTTTAACAGGAGAACTATTCAAATTGTCTGAACGGAGCTTAACAGACTCGTTATTGATGATTAATTCTTGCTTGCTTTGTAAATGTGTGCCTCTTTGTTCCCTTTTCCGTGTGGCTTTGAATTCCAATTCTTCCAGATCAATATCATCACTGAAAATATCTTCTTCTTCTTCTTCTTCCGATCTTGCATCCTCATTCATACTAACCTCATTGACATTTTGAGCCCCATCAGATAAAAGTGGGGCATCTTTTTTTATATCAAAATTAATAATATTCGCTTCAGTGTCTGATTGATTATCGGGTACAACGGCCCCAACATCTTCGGTAGATGATTTAAAACCCTTCATAGTCTTAACTAGTGTAGAACCAATTTGCATTAACATTTGTGAAACATCTTTTTTAACCTCGGTAGATGATTCTCTGGTATTAGAGTATGGTAATTGATTATTATAATTTGGTTGTTTAGTTTTCAATTTTGACATTGTTTGTAGTATACTTTCATTTAATGAATTTTTAGTAGCAATTATAGGTGTTGCAAAAGAATGATATTCAATGTGTTTATCTAAAGTATGTGTATCAGACAATGATCTATTCAATGTGGGAGACTTATTTAGCGTTTGATTAATATTATTATATTTCTCCAGTAGTTGTTGTAAGTTCGGATCCAAAATATTTTCTGTTATTTTATGATTGTTGTTATTGTCCTTACTAATCTTGACATTTCCATTTGGTTCATTGCTATTACTACTATCGTATGTGTTTTGAGAATTTAAAGCTTTTTCTCTAAGAGGTGATGATGGTAGACCAGATTTATGGTCATCGTTATATGCATGCTTATGTACAGGAGTGTTCAACCAAAAAATTCCATCATCTGAGCTTGGTCGGAGTTTTTTTTCACTCGATCTCGTAAATTGTTTTGAGTTAGAATTCAAAGAATCTTTCAATGGTGTGATCTCTAAATTAAAGTCTTGGCTGGAATGTCGGATAGGTGACGCTTCATCATCTTCAGTGCCAGGTAAGTTTGGAATAACGTTGGGATCTCGTTTTCCCAAAACATTTAAATTAGCAGCAGTTTGTTTTAATTCGTTCACCGAAACTGCTTTCTTCGACTCTGTTGTTATATTTCCTATTAGATTATTTGTGGGAATATTTGATTGGAATTTGTATACTCTTTTGGGTTTAAATCGACTTATGTTTTCTTTTATTAAAGGATCGTCCAGCTTTTGACGTTTGCTTTGATTCCCAGAAGCATTAGACATATTAAAAAATACCTTGTTGCTCAGTCTATTTATTATGATTACGGTTGATTAAAGGGCAAGAAATAAAGACAGAAATTCATGATCGGTCCTACGCGTTTTGGCGTCGATCGACGTCCACTGCACGGAAACTGAGGAATTGCTGGCAAACGGGATTGTCTTCTTTTAATGGCTCTCTCTTTTACATATATACTGCTTAGTGTTAAATACTCTTCAGTAGACATCGTGTTTCATTAATCATATACTTATATCTAAGAGAAACTTTGATATTTATTTAATTGATCCAAAGAAACTATTATTACAATTACTACTTTCCCTCATCTCCCATTTTGCTGAGCCTGTTTGTTTTATCGTTAAAATCAAATCTAATTTAAGTATTCAAAGACAGTGTTCAACAGTAGTATCAATGTCAGCTCCATATAGCGCAATTGCAAGGTATCCTTATACTCCCGATCCACAGAATGCCCAAGATGACTTACCCTTTGAAGCCGGTCAAGTAATTACTGTCACTGAAGTTGTCGATGATGATTGGCTGTACGGTTCCTATACCGGTTCTAGTGGTAACTTATTGCAAGGTTATTTCCCTAAAAATTTTGTTGAGGCATACAATCCGGAGACAAAGCGTGAAGAAAATATAAATACAATTCAATTACAAGCTGAATCTGAATCTGAGCCTGAGTCCGATGTGGCACCAGAACAAGAACTAGAATCGGAACCAGAACCAGAACCAGTTACTGATTTACATCAGGAACCAAGACGTACACTTGATCCAATGGAAAATGTTGAGGCTAATATTATACATGAGCCAGAAAACTTCAAAAATAAGTTACAGGCATTTAATGTTTCCTCAGCTCCAGTTTTACCGGATCAAAAACTGAAAGAACCATCGTTTGTTAAGAAGTCGTTTGCTGCCGCAAATCAACACTCATCTTATATTCCACCGTCTTTTGGTAGCAGTAAGCCCATTAAAATAGATAAGAAACCAGATGTTGTTTCTGGTAATATTATTTCAGAAAATACCAAGGTTGAAGAAGTTGAGGCTCCAAGAATGACTTTGAAAGAGCGTATGAAGCTTTTGCAAAAACAACAAGAAGAAGAACAAGAGGCCATGGAGTCCGCCATGAATAGAAAAGAGGAACGGAAAAAAACCAAGCAACAACACCATCAGCATCATGAACAAGAGCCAATAAATAGTAGACAAGGTGTGAATATCCAAGAAACTAATGTTGACGATGCCAATCCTTTTCCTTCCGTTTCGGAAAGTTTAGATGATGAAAATACAACTCCACAATCTTCAGTCCCGGAAAAAAGTATGGATTCAGGAATTTATGATGAACATAATCTTGATTATGATCAGGAAAACGAAGCAAACTACCTGAAATATAACGAAAAAAATGCTGAAGATGATGGTGAAGTTAATGAATATAATAATGAAGAAGTTGAAGAAGGTGCAAATGCTGAAGGAGCAGAGGATGGTAGCAATAGCGAAGAAGATGATGATGACAATAACGAAGATGGAGAGGACGAGGAGGATGAAGAAGAGTTGAAGAGAAGGAAATTAAGGGAACGTATGGCTAAGTTATCAGGTGGTATGGGTATGATGGGTATGATGGGTATGATGGGTATGGGATCCTCTGCACCTGTCCATACCCCTGCTAAACAAGAAAAAAAGAAGGTCAAAAAAAGAGACACATCTGATGCTATCCAGGCTACTGCTCCAATCATTCCATCTACAACCTCATTACCTCTTCATGAAATAGTTCCAGCTCCAAAAAATCAAAAGGAAGAAGAATTTCCACACAATGATAATATTTTGGATGAAAACGATATGAAAGATGTCACATCAACGTTAGATAATAGTTCTGATGAAGATAACTTTTTAGACTCTCAAGAACAAGCATATCAATCGCCAATTTCTTTAGCTAATGGGCCACATGTAACAAGTACCCATGATACGTCTTTGATTCCCAATCCTCTGGCTTCTAGAACCACAGAAGATGAAATTAGCTCTGACACAAATCAAGATTCGGTTCATCCATATAGAAAGCAAATGAGTCAAAGAGGTGCAGCTCCTCCTCGTGCATCTTCGCATGCATCATCTAGACCTGCAATTCCTATTCCTACGCCAAATTTAGAAGCTCAACCTGTTCCATCAGCTTTTCAACCATCGGTACCACCTACTGCTAGTGTTCCACCGGTTCCAATATCTGTTCCAACCGCTTCTATCACATCTGCTCCGATTGTACGTTCTCCCATAACATCTGCTCCTCATGAAATAGCTTCGAGTGATAACAGCGATGATGAATATGAATACAACAGACAGGCAACGCATCCAATGGATCCACCCTCTATACCAATGACTGCACCACCGCCACCTATTCCACAACATCCTCCTTCGATTTCTAGAAATACTACTATTCCAACTCCAACTACAACCACGTCTGCACCACCACCTGTTCCCGGTGCAGCACCATCTATTCCACATACTACAGCTACTATCAATGCTGCTATTCCGCCACCAATTCCAGGTACTGTTCCACTAGCTCGAACTATTTCTCCAACCTCGAGACCACCACCTCCACCTCCACCACATTCTGCGCAAACAACATCTGCTCCACCGCCACCTATTCCTGAAGACTCGAAACTTAAGCGTCATAGTACATATTATGCAGCTCCACCTCCACCTCCACCAGCTGCTTCCACTATTCCGCCTCCAATCCCTTCAGAAAACGTCACAGCTCCTGCTGAGATTAGATCCCAAAGACGGACAAGTACAGCAGCACAATCAGGCCGGCAATCAATTGAATCTGTTCGTTACAGCATTGATACTCCTGATATAACTAAATCAAATACAAATTGTTGGTGGATCAATGAGGATTTACCATCTCATGTTCCTCCTCGTGATGTTTACTATGAAGTTGATTCGCATGATATCCAGAAAAGGGGAAATCGTACTATAAGATATTTAGATTATTATATTGTTAGTGCCGATCTTGCAGTCCGTGAGTGGGATTTGGCGTTTGATTTGAACAATCCTTCTAAATTATTATTTTTCAATGAAACTTCAGAAAAGGCAAAAATAGATCTGCCAACGTTAAAAGCTGCATCGTCAAAATATGGTAATTTATCTTACCGTACCGCTGCTGGGGCTTTAAATTCTGTTTTTGAGGGTGAATTCATTGATTTTGTTTTTTCGCAATTACCAAAAGATGTTTTGAAACCTATCGCAGGTAAGACCTTTGGTGCCGTTGTTTATCGTAACAACAATGGTGTTGATATAAAGCAGCTTGATGAAATTAGACCAGGTGATGTTTTGGTGGTTTTGAAAGGTGTGTTTGAGAGTCATAGTGGTGCCTTGCGTAAATTGAAAGTCGCAGAATTAGGTTTTGGTGGAAAACCAGCTGTTTCGATAATTACTAGTTTTGACTCTGCTAAGGGTAAGCTTAAGGTTATTGAACAGGATAACGGTAATGTTCAAGTTAACAGTTATAAAATTGGGAACTTTAAAACTGGTAAACTGAGAGTTTTTAGAATTATTGGTAGAGATTCTATCGGTTGGTGATAAAGATTCGATGTTTAAGCGAAGAAAACAATTTACCTTTTTATTACTTATTTGATTTTTGGTTTATATATATATTATGCTTTTTATTTATTTGTTTATTTATATATATATATATATCAGTTGTGTATAGTCTTATTTATGAACTTGCAATAAAATTGAAATTACGTGAAGTTAGAAAACTCCAAAACGCGATCTGCCCGTAAGGATGATAAAAAAAAAAGTCTAACATGAATAAAATTCTGTTAACATAATATATATCATAGAATGCTGAGGCTAAGATTGCACACAGTACCGAGAATTAATTTATATGGGGCAATAAGATTTCAGTCGACCAATGGTGAAAGTATAAAACTAACATTTTTTACCAAACCAGACTGCATGTTATGTCATGAGGCAAATGAAGTTTTACAGAGATCGTTTGATTCCATTAGAACTGAAGTTCGAAAACGTATTGGAAATGTGAAATATTTAGATATTACAAAAAATGAAAACAAGTGTTCGTTTGATTGCTATAGGTATGATATACCAGTTTTGCATATTGAAAGGGAGGGTTGTAAAAAAGTCGTTTTTATGCACAGGTTCAATCAAGAAGAATTGGTGGACGAACTTGATCAAGAATTATAAATACTCACTATATAGTGATCATTATGTTATAATTTATTTATAGAGGAAAAGGATATAAAAATGCTCCGAGTCAAAAGTTTGCAAATATATAATTTAGCACTATTAGATAAATAGATTAATTATTTTTTAATGATTGTGTTTAATCTAGGAGGATTTAATTTATCAATTGCCTCAAATTCATTAAAAATATCAGGAATTTCAAAAATTTCTGTAGTAGAGTTAGCAGGTTTTGATTTGGATTTAAATTTAGGCTGTGATTTAGCAACAACTTTATTTTGCTTAAAAGATTGTGAACTTTTAGTACTATCTTGGGAATCAATTAACTTTCTTTTTTTGGAAACTTTTTTTTTCAAGATTCTAGATTCAGATGAAATAATTGGAGGTTTATTTATACTTTTATCAGCTTCTCGATTTAAAATGTTCAAATGATTTTTATTCAAAGTACTTGATCTCAACAACTGAATCTCAGTAGGATTATCCAATTTATATTCAAGTTCTTTAACTAGTTGGTTAAGTGAATCAATTTTTAGTTGCTTTTCAGTTGTCAAAACCTTCAAATCGATTAACTCTTTTTTTGAAGTTTTAATACTTGTTTCTTCAGCATCTAATTTAGTCTTCATTTCCGTAATAACTTTATCTTTGTTTTCAATAACGAGTTTTAAATCTTTTTTTTCTTTTATAAAAGAATCAAATTTTGGGTTAATGAAATTGATTTGGTTTTTATGACCTTTAGAACTCTTCAATTCTTTATCCAGAAAAGACTTCAAGTCATTCAATTCCATAATTGACGACTGTGCAATATCAGTAGATTTCTCTAATCTTTTTTGTAGCTCTTCGTAATCTTTTTTCAAATTATCAAACGAAAAGGTTGCATCATTTAATTTTGTGATCAATAACTCGGCTTTTTCCTTTTCATGTCCTATTGACTTTAAATTTTCCTCTTCTGCATGTTTGAGTAATTCACTTTGAGTTTTTAATTTTCCCTCAAAAGATTTGATCAAGTCTTGTCTTTCGTTCTTTAACCTATCAACTGTAGTATTAAAGTCTTTTCTTACCAAATTTAATTCAGAATTTAAGCTATTGTTTTCTTCTGATATTTTACTCTTCAATTCTTCAGCCAATTCTAATTTAATAGAAAATTCGGTAATTTTATGGTTTTGTTTAGTAAAATTCTCTAAGATAGAATGATACTCTTTTTCAATTGCAACTTTTTCTTGGATCAACTCATTATTTTTAGTTTTAAATTCGTTTTCTAATACATCTTTAGATTTGATATTTTCAATCAAATCATTAATTTTATTTGAAATATTTACATATTCATCATTAGCAGATAATTTTTTTAGATATTGGTTAATCTCGTCAAACAATAATGAAATTCTAGAATATGACTTTACGTCTATATTTGATGCTGTATCAATCAACTCAAATTTTAAACAATTCAAATTTTCTACGTTTGATTTTCCAAAATCATTCATCATGGTATGATAAGAGTTTCTGTTTGATTTTAAAGTTTTGTCAAGAACCCCAAAATTTTCACCCAATATTGAATTCAGTTCTAAGATTTTTTTTGAATCATTATCCGATGTTTTCAATTTATCATTTAAACTGCTGATTAAAAGAAACAAAAAAGGAGTTAGTATTTCAATTTCAGTAAGAAAACGGAAAAATAATAAGTATCAACAAACCCCGTAAATATCTCCCATTTAATTTTAAATTCATCATCTTTATTTATAATTTTTTCAAGTAATGCTTGTTGTTTAACTGAATTCTTATATAATTCTGATTCGTAGTTGTTCCTTGTTTCTTCAATTGTTTTAATCAAGTTCGAGTTATTAATTTTTTCTTCTGATAATCTTCCTGAAACATCATCCAATTTACTCTTCAAATGATGAATTTGTGTGGATTTTTGGGTAGTACTTATTTGATTAGCAGCCAATTGATCTTTTAATCCAATAACAAAACCTTTTAAAACATCCAATGTTTCGTGGTTTTTAAGACCATTTTCTTTTAAAGATTTTAATTCCATATTGACTTCATCGCCTATCTTTCTGGTTGAAGATAACCTATCTTTAAAATTTTTTAGTTCACTCATTGATAATTTTAAACTTTCTTGTAATTTTTTAACATTATGTTTTAAAGTATTCACAATTTCAGTATTTTTGTGTGACTTGTGATTTAGTTGATTGATAATAATATCACCTTTTTTCAACCTGTGTTCTAAATTCCTCTTATTTTTAGTCAACAAAGATATAGCATTTAGCAAATATTCCATTGATGCTTTGTCCGATTCTCCATAACTATTTTCACTAGCTTTACTGGAATTTAAATCAAATAAAACATCTTTATTAATTAATTTTTTAATTATATTATCCGTTTCATTTACATCTTCATTCTCGTTATTACCATTAGTATTATCATTATTATTATCATTATCATTATCATTATTATTATTAATGTTATTTTCATTATTATTGTTAATATTATTTTCTTTTTCTTCAACAAATTTTTTAGCATAACCAATTTTTCGAACATCAGTTATTTCAATATCATCATCTTCTTCATCTGCTTCAATTTGTGCCTCATCCATAACACTACTTTCAATCTTGTCGTTTTTAGTAACACTTGTTTCGTCAGTAATTTCTGAAGAATCATCACTCATCAAACTCGATTCTTCATTATCATCATCAGTATCTTGTTCATCATCTTCTTTGTCGCTGTGATCATAATTTTGAATTAAATCTTTAAAACGATTTTTATAGCCAATTTTTCCTTTTTCTTTTGGTGTGCTCATTTTAACATTAATCAATTCTTTATCAATACTTGACAAAGTGTTTGATTCCGTCGTTAACGATAATTCCAACTCTTGTGAAGACTGTACATCCAGTTCTTGTAAAATCTGTGAATTTTGTGAAATAAAGGGTGATAAATTTCCATTACTTGATAATCTACAAATTTGAGAATAAAATAATGGTTTAGATTTATTTTTAAATAATGCTGAATCTCTAAAAAAGTTTGCCATTATGCTTATTTTTTAGACAATCTAAATATATCGAAAGAAAAGGGAAAATTCAATTAACAATTAAGCAGCAGCATAGAAAAAAGGGCAACAATTAACTTTACCGCCATTCATGATAAAAAAATTGAAATTATGACAAAATATGATGTTGCAAAAAACGAGGATCGCCATTCGAATATCAAAAATCGTTATTAAAGGATCGACGCTTGTGTGTGAGGCTGGTTTCACTTAGAGAATTTTATTTTTCCAAATAGATAGATTGTAAACAGCTAATACTTTGAGCAGATTTTTAGAAACTAATAACTAATTTCACTAGTATCCACAAATTATTCATATATCAGAATGTATCTATTAAAAGATTTCAAAGTAAAAACAAATTATACATGGATAGAATTGTAAAAGAAAAAAAAAGAATAATTAGAATAATAAAAGCAGGTTGATAAAATTGATAAACGATAATCGTAGATAATATTTAAAAGTAAACAAAAAAAGTTTCGGTAAGCTACCAATATAATAAAACGTAGTAACAATTTAATAAAAATTCATGAAAACAGCAAGAAAGAAAAAGAAAAGAGTTAAGGCATATTTAAGTAATCGTGTTCTTTAGTTGAACAGAAGCAAGTTACTTGAATCAAACTAATGCGGCAACAGAAGAGCTAATATCCAACCATTCGGAAACGGTACTGCTGCTTAAAGAACTACCGAAATCGGTGCTATCGTCTAAAACAATAACAGAAATAGAACTATCCTGGAAAATAGCAGCAGCTTTCATGGTAGAATCTGTTGGTCTAGCAAAATAATCTTGAGAACCACCACCACCATAAGCGGAACCAGCAGAACCTTGGCCATCATGTAAATGAGAAATTAATTTATCAGATCCTGATGATAAGATTTCAAATAAATCCATTTCACCACAACCAGTACTCCAACAAGAACATGAACTATCACCATATTGTAAAGTACGTGGAATCTTAGCATTTAATAACCAAACTGCTGGCATATCATAATTACTAGATGATGAATCACTTGAGCTAGCTGTTGGCATTTGGAATTCGAAGACAAAAATTTTATCAGCACCGGAGAAACCTTGGTAGGCTGGAATATCCGATCTGTAATAACCACAGTCACCGCTGGAAGAACAGGAAGAATCAGAGAAAATCATAAATTCAGTGTTCGAGCTCACCGTAACTTCATTCAAAACTTGAGCAGAAGAAGCACCGCTAACACCGTCAGCAGCACAGTAAGAGATGGAGTTACCAAAACAAGATGACCATGTACCTGATCCAGCGGCACCACCTTGGTTATTCATAAAAACTAAACCGTCAGCTTGACCTGGAGTGTAGTAAGCAGATCTAGTCCAATCACCAGAGGAAGAAGAAGGTGATGATGTTGAAGTG
The DNA here is from genome assembly GCA_030580115.1 of Kregervanrija pseudodelftensis. Classification (NCBI taxonomy): domain Eukaryota; kingdom Fungi; phylum Ascomycota; class Pichiomycetes; order Pichiales; family Pichiaceae; genus Kregervanrija; species Kregervanrija pseudodelftensis. The sequence goes on from JAKTSJ010000011.1 coordinate 133,282, forward strand.
GACTTTGCACTTGATGAGGAAGTAGTTGATGATGATGATGATGATGATTCTGGACTGGTTGAAGTAACACCTGCTTCAGCAGATGTTGTTGCACCGGTAGTTTGAGTAAGCAAAGTAGTTGGAGGAGAACTTGTGGTTGTTTCTTCAATAGCTGAAGAGTCTGGTGTAATAGTTTGAACATTACCTGCAGCATCTTGAAAGACTGTTGTTGTAACCTCAACGATTTCAACAGCTGGGGCTCTCTTATGTTTATGATGAACATGTCTAGTGGTAGTACAGTCTTCTTCTTCAATTTGATCTCTTTTAGCTAAGTTACTAGAGGATGGGTAATAAACACCAAATTGAACTAATTTTATTGGACCTCTGAAGTGAACAGAAAGTTCTTCATCTAATGGAGCCATGGAACCTGAAAAAGATTTGGAAGATTGAGTGCATTGACAAGATGATTCGTCCATATTGGTAACATCTTGGTAAGAGCCTGCAAAACCAATACCGGAATATGAGATACCGTTTGTTTCAGAACAGTAATAGTTACCTGCAACGTAATTACAGTCAGCAGAAACTGTGGAAGAAGCCAACAGACTTGAAGCGATAGTATATAAAATTGAAGATGAGTATTTCATATTTATTATATTAATATTGATATTTCTGCTTTTATTTTATTTTATGGTGAACAAACTATGGTAGCAAGGACTAAGGAAAGAATATAGTTGGTATATTATAAAATGAAAGTAAAATCGTTGTATATCTAAATTGAAGAAATAAAAAGATTATGAAAAAAGCTATGAAATTCCAAAGGACTGTAAATTTAAAAAAAAAACGTAGATAAAGGAGATGATAATTGAAAATTTGCCAAACAGACAGGAAACCAATTTAATGTTTTAAATCTTTTGTATTTTGTATACATTCAAAGGACAGGACAAGAATTTCTTTTGTTTACTGCGCCTGTGGGTCTGGACTTCCAAATCCGGCTTCTTGTCAACAATATAGACCCAGAAAGGGCGTTATTTGACCCAATTAGGATCAATCTGGTTTTTTCCAGCCGCCGATTTTCCACTAACGTACACTCGCGTGAATAGCTAATTATAGTGACGTGTTTGTTTGTTTACGTGTAGGAGTTGTATTCCGTACAATAACAATAATATATTTGTAAAGGATGAAATGGATATAATGGAAATAACATATATATGGATTATTATTGGGAGCTTATTGTATTGTTATATAAAAATTCCCAATTCGTTAAATTACCTTCAGTAGTTAAATTAGTTAAATTGGTCAAATTGTTTTCCAACCCTGATGTGCTACGAAGATTTATAGATTTTATGAGTTGGAGAACGGTTTGTGGGGCATGTTTTATTCGTGTTTGGTGTTATTTTTTGCTTGCAAGAACGGTAATTAATAATAAAAGAAACGCGATAAATTAGTTTTGGTCATGATATGATTATCTCACCATAATCGATGTTATGTTATTTCCATGAAAAATATCACATTCAGTATACTTGATATACGTATCAATTTTATATAGTTAGTGTCTTTGGATTTTTTCGAAAAAAAAAAAAAAGGAAAAAAAAAAGAACAAAGAGAACTACAACATAATAGAAATATAAAAGTAAACTACAAAAAAAAAAAAAAGAAACAAACTGATATCCCTTACCCTTACTTGTTCTATTGACCTCGGTCATATTGACACTACTACTTTCAATTAGACTTGATCAAAAACTTTACTCTTATAATGTTTCACAAATGCTAGTGGGTGAGATTCATCTCCTTTGACGGCATTTTCAGATTCGTCCGTCAAATCGTCATAACCAGCTGCAAATGAATTAACAGGTAAAACTAGAACATCAGAGACTAGTTTGGGAACCTCCATTTTTGTAAAATCTTTCCATGTTACTTTGGAAAAAACTCCACTCAAAACATAATCGTTAAAGTATTTGAAAATAACGTCTGTCCAGACTCCATCACCCGTCCAATCCATTACATCCAACATAAATTTATTAATATCACCACTTGATGATAGTTTTAAGTTTCCACTAGCTGATTTTTTAAGTGTGTTCTCGGTAACCGATGCAATCATTTCTCTAATAATTGGATGTCCCGGTTTTGCTTGAATAACCCAATTTGCAAACTGCAATCTTCTAGTATAATGCTGTCTCCAATCTTTATTAACTGGATCACTTTCAATACCAATGATCATACCTAGTTCAGACGGATCAACGTTTTCTGGAATCCAATTTGGAATTGGTTGTAATGGTAACGTGTCAACATCTGCATAAACTCCACCCTTTGCGTATAAAATTAAATATCTGAAAAAATCCATCTTAAGTAAAATATGAGGCATTGATTCATATGCTTTAACAACTTCTGGTATATTCATATAAAGGTACCTAATAATTGCATTGGATGTATCGTCATTAAATAACTCATGAACAAACCCAGGATTTTTAACTGCCCACTGTTCTTCTCCCTTTTTATAATCTTGTCCAAACCTATCGTCATTTAACCCATATTTCCATGTTTGCCAAACGTATGCGGGAAACTTTTGATTTTGGTCATATGGGTAAATGAATGCTAATTTTTCACGTAATGTTGAATCGCTTGATGGTCTACGTAATTCTTGTAATTGTCTTTCAAGTTTATTACGGTCACTTTCTAGTTGTTCCAGTCTTTTGTCTTGTTGATCAAGCAGTCTCTCCGTCAAGTCATTCAACTTTTTAGCTAGTTCTAAATCTTCCGATGAAGGTTTATTATTGAATAAATTTACTTCAGTATTTGCATCTAATAAATCAAGTCTAGGTTTACCATTTTGTGCAAATTGTGATATAAAAAACAAGATAAATATAAATGAAAGCAGTACTATAAAAGCCCTTTTAAATGTAACAACCCTTAACATAATTCTGGAGTTTTGTGTTAATGAATATGCCGAATAAACCAATAAAGGAGCTAAAAAAAACAGATTTCACACCATAAATAAATTTCATGTGAGATCTTCAAAGTAATTTTTGATTCTGTGGTGCACGGGTGCGCTTGTATGTTTCACATGAAAAAAAAGTATTATCTAAAATTGTAACCAACTCTTCAATTAAATAAATTTATTTAATAGAAAAAGGAACGTAAAATACTATGAATATCTTACATTATAATTTAAGATTTATTCATTGTCTAATGTTTTAATATTATGCAAAAACTAGTCAATTTGTAAAGTACCTCAGTTATGTTCGCAATCACCGAGAAAGTCCATGCCTTATCGTTTGATATCTTCCTGACGGAAATTTTCAAAATATGACGACTATATAATTACGCAGTTGTATCAAATTACGATAATTTGCAAGATCTTATAATTTGTATCCATTAAGTTTAACAAAAAAATATTATCCACAAAAGATGTTCCAAAACTCGCCTAATTTTAAGGGCTGCTAGTTTTTAGTGGAAACAATTCCATAATCCGTTTTAGGCGCAAAAATCCTTATCAGTGAGTTTTGATCTTAATTGAACAATACCCAGGTAACTATTATATGTTCACGTTTCCTCGGAATAATTTATATCAACTAATATTTAATCAAGTTAATTCCTATTGATTAATATTCTTTTTATTTGAAATATTTTTTCTATTTATTTATCGTATATCAGTATTCTAAAAAGAAGCATGACTCAGGATAAGCCTGTTATTCAAAAACTTGATGTAAGTGAACCAATTGAATCTTTTATCGATGCACTTAAAAAGGATGGTGTTGTGGTTGTTAAAAATTTTGCCAGTTTTGAAGATTTGGATCAATCCCTGGAAGATGTTCAACCATATCTTGATGCAGATAAACCATGGGAGGGTAAATTATTTCCACCCGAGACTAAACGTTGTTTCCGTTTAATTGGTCGTTCTAAAACTGTTCGTGAAAAATTCTTTTCACATCAACTCTATCAGGAACTATGTGAGTATTTTTTAGCAATAAAAACTGTTAATTACTATGATCAAAAGCCAACGACATATATTTCTCATCCATTGTTATCAATGGCTATGACAATGGCAATTGGTCCAGGCGGTAAGGCTCAAAGAATTCACAGAGATGATAAAAATCACCATGCGAGACACGTTAAATCAGATGAGTATAGACTGGGTAACGATGTTTTAGTCGGATTAATGGTTCCAACATGTAAGACAACGGTTGAAAATGCTGCAACACAAATTATTCCGGGTTCCCATCTCTGGGGTGATGAAAGACCTCCATATCGTGAAGAGCTTGTTCATGCTGAACTAGAGAAAGGGGAAGCTGTTATCTTATTGGGTTCACTATATCATTGTGGTTCCACTAATTTTTCACAATCGATTCGTCCTATGCACATTATGTTTATGTGTCCCGGTGTTTATAGACAGGAAGAAATTCCATGGTTAACCTACGATGTTGAGGAGGTTAAAAACTACAGCGATCTGATGAAAATGCGCCTTGGCTGGAAATCTTCAGCTCCTAATCTTGGTTGGGTTGATTTGAAGAGTCCTGATGAGTATCTATCACAAGGTGTAGACGGTGCAGTCGGTCATAAAGATTTAGACGAAGCTTGAAACAAAAAAAAACCAATCAGAAAAAACTTTTTTCGTCCCGCGTTTTTTCAATTGAAAAGTTTTTACAACTTCTTTATCAGTATTGTACATTTCGATGTATAGTTATTCCCTCTTCTTTTTTTTTACATACAAATTACCATCTGTATATAAATCTCCTGTTTATTACGCTATTTATTTAGGTTATGTTTTTAACTAAGTATTGTCGCAATAATAAATCTCTGTTATGTGCTTTACAAATGCATAATAAAAGGCTACTGTTACCAGTTTCTCACCCCTCATTCAAGTATATACCCAATTTGCTTATATCGCCTCCCACAAGTTCAAATGGTTTTAGACCTCTCTTATTTTCGTTATGTCATCGATATTATTCTACCAAACAACGGCCACCAACTAGAGAAGAAGCATTTTTAAGCAGTAGTAAATCATACTTACATCGCCTAGGATTAAAATTAAAATGGATTTTACTAAGACAAAATCGGCCATTCAATGTTGATGAGATTAGTGCATTTTTATCTTGGATTTTGATGGGTAATTTTATTTGGATTTTCATTGGTACAACAACATTTTTTGGAATATTTGTTTATTTGACGAATTTTCTTGGCGATGGTAAAATCAACAAAGCATTTTTAAAAAAATTGATTACATTCGACAATAACCTACATATTGATATTGATCAACCTGATTTTAAAGCAACTTGGGAAGATGGAAAGATCAAATTTAATAATGTTATAGTCAAATCTTCATCGCAATTAGAAAATCAATTAAGTTATATTTTAAAGATTCCGGAAATTAACTTGACACTTTCGTTTGGAAAGTGGTTTGATGGAAAAGGTTTGGTTAAAGATATTGAAATTTTAGGCTTAACAGGTACTGTTAATATTAGTGGTGAAAACGAGCTAATTATGGATGATTCATTTCCCGATAAATATGAATTAGATAATGTTAGGGTTATGGATTCAAAAATTGAATTCCAAAGATCGAAACCAAATAGTTTGAGCCATGATGATCAACCTCTTGAGCTAATTTTATTTAAATGTGAAATGGATAAACTAAGAAGATCTTGGATGGTTTATGATTTTTTGAATGCGAATACAATGTCCGGATCTTTAGGTGGTTCATTGTTTACATTACACAAGAGACAGCATCAATTTGCCCATTTTAGTGATATGGATTACCATGATGGGCATGGTATCAATAGTAGTGACGATAATGAAAATACGATTTGGAAAAAAACAACAAGATTGAGAATTGACATGCTGGATTTATCATATTTGAATAATGGTAGGTCCAAGCTAGATTGGATCGAATCTGGCAAAGCTGAAGTAATATTTGATATAATGTTACCGAATGAAGATGATGATAACAATAAGAATATTTTTGAACAAATTAATGTGGATTATACTTGGTCAAATATCAAAGAATCTTTTAACAGACTTATTGAAAAATACAAATACAATAAAGATAGTGAAATTGAAACCAATACTCCAATTGAGCAGAATAAATATGTTGTTTTAGATATGAAAATTAATTGTTTTGATTTAACAGCAAAATATCCGGAAGACTTACCACATTCTGACTTAACGAACGCACCTTACATTTCATCTCAAGATTTGCGATCCTTGGTTACTTTTATAAACGATGAAAAATTCGGATTAGCATCTGCAAAATTAATGGGTAATGGGAACCTAGACGACACGGAGGAAAATCCATTCGACGGATCAGAAATTGATGTTGAACAAATTGAATCACAGGCAGATATTGATTCTGATGAAGAAATTATTGGTAGTAGAGCATTGCCACCAATCAAATTTCGTATTGTACAGAATTTGAATGATTTTGAATATTTAGATTTACCATCATTATTAATGTTTGCTTCCATGAAGAAACCAGATGAAAAAGATAAAAGATCAATGAAAAGTTATGTTAATACCAATAAATTCATTGACTCAAGTGTACAAGAGACTCTTGGATTGCTATTATTATATAAGGAAGAGATTCAAATGAAATTGATCGACATGTATACTAAAAGAACAGGTTTTGAAATATTATTTAATAATTTTATCTTAGGTAATTTGATTCTGGTTGGGTTAGGTAGTTTTGTTATATAGACGAGTTTATGATTAATAAAAATTTACGATGATATATATTATAACCATATGCTGGCAGAATAGACGTACCAACACAAAGTGCAATAAATAAATTTTCTGTCTGTTCTGATGTGCTGTGCTCTCAGCACAGTGTGATAAAGAAAATATAAAAAAACGCCAATTTGCCACTCGCTCTACTTTGTGTCAATTTTATGGAGTTGAAATCATCCTTTATCTGCTGTGGCAAGTAACTTGATGTTCTGTTATTCTTCTTTGTTTCTTACTTAATTTTATTCAACTTAAAATTACTACACACACCAACTACATTGCTGAAAAAGATTAGACAAGGATAAACATACTACACATTAAAATATAGGACCTCACATATCAACTGATAGTGGTACTACTTAATTACACCGCAGCAATATAAACTTTTTACTGTGTTTATTTACTTTACTCGGAATAGAAATAATTATTCAATTCAACAAGATTTTATATAGAATCATTTTCTACTAAGTTCAATAGACTAGTCTAGACAAACCTAATTCATTTTTATTGTGATGGAAACCAAAATTGAAAAAGAACAAGTCAAACCCCCATCATCGGAACCTAACCCTTCGTCAATGCCATCATATATTAATCCCTTCAGCAATCCATTTGAAGTCAATTCTCAATTATGGACTAGCTCATCTACCAATCCGCCACAATCTTCGATTTTAACTTCAAACACTCTAATCAATAATAATGTTAGCAATGCGCAAAGTATTGATAGAAACACTCATAAGAATAACAATAATGATAATAATAAATTTTCAGTTTCACAACCAATTGTCGGTAGCCTGAATGATTCTTTTAACTCTGATGATTTAACAAATCCGGCTGTAAACTCAAGTGGTTCTGTGTTTTTCACCACTCCTTCGATGTCTCTGAACTCATCTTCTGCAGCTGCACCTAGGACGCCCCTAAGGGGACTAGGTGATTTTCAGCATCACGATTTACTGCTTTCTCCATTGTCTCAGTCCAATGCCATGATGAATAATACAAGTGGTACTATTTCACAAGACAGTGGTTCGGTTGCAGATTTTAACTTTAGAAGAGCATCATACATTGGTGAATTTAATAATACAATTCATGCGTTACAAGTTCATCAGCAACAACAACAACAGCAGCAACAGCAACAGCAGCAGCAACAACAACAACAACAACAACAATATAAAACATCTAACGCAAATGTTTGGAATGATACTAGAATGTCAATAGGATCAGCAGGATCGCCAATCTTAGGTATCTCGGGACTGAATTTATCAAATAATTCAACCACAAATTCTGATTGGAGCTCTCCTCCACTGGCAGATTTTGCTCCTTTGAGAAGATATTCTTATGATTCTGCTACTGCTGCTGCTATTGCAGCAATTTCAGGAAAAGCATCAGGTCCACACTTTGATAATTTTATAAATGGTATGCCTCCTAACGCAGCAAATGCAGATTTCATGAAGTCATTTGACAATTCTTTTGGGCCTTCGAGAAATTCAGATCAGCTTGTTAACCAATTTAATAATTTGAATATGAATAATACTGCCGCTACGAATATTAACAATCATAATAATAATAATAATAATAATAATGGACAGCATCACAACCATAATCTTAATAATGGAAATGTAGCAGACAATGGCAATATGTTAAATTATCAAGATCAACTTGTTGAAGCTTATAATGAAGTTAGTAATTATTTTGGATTACCATCACCAGAAATTTTGGATTTGAGTAAATATTTGGAAGACTTAAATACTCCGAATTTACCTTTATTAACCCCAAGTGGCAACACAACAATACCAAATAACTTCAAATTGATTTTATGTTGTTTTAAAAATGCCAGACTGGATGTTTTTTATGTTGGCATGGAAAATTATCAACTTATGAGCGCACTTAAAATTGGCGATCTGGTTATTGTTGAAGCAGATCGTGGTCGAGATTTAGGTAAAGTTGTTAAACTGGATGTTAGTTTATTAGAAGCTAGATTATTAAAATTCAAACAAAATATCGATAGAAAAGCTGCAATGTCAAAAGGTGAAGATCAGCACAAAAAGCCAATATTAACATTCCCAAAAAATGTTATTAGGTTTGCACATCCAAGTGAGTTAACTGTCATTGGATCCAAGAAAATTGATGAAATTAAATCAGTTGATGTTTGCCAAATTAAAGTTAGACAACATGGTTTAAATATGACCGTTGTTGACAGTGAATATCAGTGGGATAGAAAAAAGTTGACTTTTTATTATCTTTCAGAATCTAGAATTGATTTTAGAGAATTAGTTAAGGAGTTGTTTAGAGTTTACAAGATTCGTATTTGGATGTCTAAACAAGGTGGAATGGGTTAAAAGTTTTTTTTTTTTTTCTTTTACTTTTATTTTTTTATTTTTATTTTTATCTTCATTTTTACTTTCATTTTTGTTTTCGTTTTTATTTTTATTTTTATTCTTATTCTTACTTTCAAATTTGTCAAATTTTTATGTGTTTTTTTAAAAAAAAAAGAGAATTGAATAAGTACTGGTAGTGTATACTATATTTTGGGTTAATTGTTTTTTTTAGTGTTCTTTTGGTGGAAAGGTCAATGGTTGATATACACATAACAAAAAGATTTCTTATGTTTTATTTTCTTATAGATAGATACAATTTTATTTTAGATATTCTTTATAGTATTTTTTTTATAATGTCGGTTAATATACACAATTAAGATACTCGGTTCATTTTACTGTAATGAAACTTACCGTACCGTATCACTATTTTGACAGCCCGCTGAAAATTGTCGCGTGAATGAAGAAATTAATCTCAAACTGAAAAGGATAACAAAGAAACGTAATTTCTATCAAATATATAAAGTGTTTTCACTTGCTCTACATACTTGGTGTTTTACATATACTATACTGGAATCTTTTTTCTTTGATGTCGGTAGATTTGGAAAAACATGCAGATTCATTGACACCTGAGGTGGCCCATCCGCATGAAAAGAAAGATGATCAGGATATCGATAATAACAATGAATCATTTGATGCAATACGTGAAAAGTTTCTGTATCTTTTAGCTATCGAAATTTTTTTACTCTATATGACATATCTCCACTATCCATATCTTGACAAACATAATAAGTTCCTTACCCCAATTATGATGGGAAGTCAAACTACCCTACTTGCACAATCATTAACACAATACATGCTTCGAAAAGCTAACCTAAACATGTTATTTAAATTCCTTACTTGGGGTGGTATCAACGGACTATTATCTTCGTGGTGGATTGAATTGTTGGTTGATTTTTTTGAAGATAAGAGACTAATTTGTGTTCTCTTAGACCAAACTGTGGGTACAGCCGTTTTTCAGCTATTATTCGTTGTTTTCATTCACCTTTGGGATGGTGTTGGTTTTAAACAGAATTGGTGGGTGATGTGTTGGAAATTAATTAAAATGAGTTATATGATTTGGCCATGGGTTAGTTTCTTAAGTTTTACCTACTTAAGTAAAGAGTGGATTTTCCCTGTAAATTGTGGATGCAACTTAATCTTCGGCGTAATACTAAGCGTAATGAGTGTATAATATTCTTGATTAAAAACTTCAAAATTTGAGTATATATATATAACATAATTTAATACAGATACATATATTTATCTTATGCTTGCACTATCCTTGCTATGCTTTATATTGATAACAAGTAGTATTTTACATCACATCAGCCACAAACATAGCCAATGGGAAGACAAGGGCCACCGGAATAGACGTTTTCCCGTGCATGTGGCGGTGCGCATTTGCGAATCTCCGTGAAACCCATTATGAAAAAACTATTGAAATCAAAATTCTTGCTATTGTAGTAAAATGATTAAAGTCTGGTTGACAGATTGATATCTTCATTAGCATAGGGTTTATGGTGGACGATACTTACTATATCACACCGCATGAAGCTGCTTTGGCTGTTGTGGCCACAGCAATGAAGAAATCAAGATTACCGTTTCACATTTTGTTTATAAATTCTATAATAGGTGCATTTTTGTTTTCAGCTGGTGGAATGTTGTATGTCATGTGTGAAGCACAAGGAAGGTATTTATTGGATAATGGAATGGGGATGTTCGTCAACTTATCCCAAGGTGCAGTTTATGCACTTGGACTTTTTTATGTTATCGTTTGTGGTATGGAACTATTCAATTCGAATATTTTGTTTTTCAGTGTCGGTGTCATGAGAGGTGCAGTTACATTAATGGATTTGTTCATTAGTTGGTTTGTATCATTTTGGGTTAATTTAGCTTCCACAATTTTTGTCGTTTACGTTTTTTGTTGGTGTAGTGGCATTTTAAAGCAACCAAATTATGTTGTGGGCACCCTTTCCATTGCTGCTAGTAAAGTGAGCTTTACTTTTATGGAAACTTTTTTGAAATCCATTGCAGGTAACTTCTTTGTCTGTCTGGCCGTTTACTTACAAATTATGGTTAAGCCTTTACATGTCAAATTGATAATGATTTTTTTACCAATTTTTACATTCGTTGCAATGGGATTTACACATGTAGTTGCTGATATGTTTTTAGTTCCAGCAGGTATATTTAATAACTGTGGTTACGGATTTGGAACATATTTTTGGAAAATAATGCTGCCTGGTGCGTTGGGTAATATGATTGGAGGTAGCTTTTTTGGAGTGGTTATTCCATGGTTGTTACACTTGGTTGTTATCGAACATGATATGAAAAAATTGAATTTACCTGCATATGAAGAAAAGGATGAACAACCAATGTTGAACATGGATAGTAGAGTTGTGAGAGTTCCTACGAATGTAACAGAAAATAGTGCCAGTACTTATGATTACAAACCCGATAACGAAAATGATATATCTAGGGTTACAAGTAGACGAACACTTGGAAGCGCAAGTGGTTATGATGGTAGAAGTTTATATCCCGTTACTACAGCAGGGTCGATCAGATCTAGGTCAATTAGATCGCCTAAAGGTGTTTTTCCAGTGGTTGATATGGGTCCTCCATTGAGAAAAGAAAAAACAATTGCATCTGCGTATCAACCTGAATCAAGTGAAGAATCAGAAAATAATTTGGATGATGTTTTGGATGATAATAATGCTAATAATATTAATGATGATGTTGATGATGATGATATTGATGATGATGATGCCAAGCCGAATCCATATAATCCTGAGGAAGATAAAGTTGGGGATAAATTGATGAGAGCAATTACCAGAACGGTCACACGAAAGCCCGAAGCAAATACTGATTTGGAAAAAGCCCAAGAAAATAAGAACGATAATGCAAGTGACAATGAAAATAAGAATGAAAACGAAAATGAAAAAGAAAATGAAAACGAAAACGATAATATGGGTGATAGATTGATGAAGGCTATTACAAGAACGCTATCAAGAAGATCAAAGGAAAAAAGTTCTGCGGGTGATCATTGCGATACTGATACTCATTACAATATTGACGAAGAAATTCCACCAGAAGCTACCGATAAATTTGACTCTGATGTCAAACCTGTCAAAGTGCCAAGGTTTAAAGCTAAAGGAAGAAAATCCACATATATTCCACAGCCAAGACCACTTCAGCCAGTACGTTCCAGAAGCACACCGTCCAACACATTCGATAAGCTGAGACAACCGTCTAATAAACTATTCAGGCAGTTTACATTTGGTGGTGGTGGTAACAATAGTGATGAAATTACGCGTAGATTATCACAAGCAAGAATTACTAAGAAAGCTGCAGAAATGTCCAATGATATTGCAGGTATACATGAAAGTACACTTGATAAAGGAGCACATTCATATAATCGCAATGATGTGAAAGGTGGTGGAAACGTAGTTGCGAGCCGACGGCCATCAAGAGTCGAAAAACCTCGAAACTCTGTTGGTAATGAAAAATGGAACCACATGATGTACGATTACGATCTCGACGGTGAAAGACCGGTCAGTTTTATAAGTGATGAAGGCAATAATGATGTATCCAGTAACAGCGACAGTACCAGTGTTGCTACTTCTAGTGCAGGTGGTATTTCTAGTGCTGAAAATTTGGACAAAATACCTAATGGCACCAGCAAATAATTATTTACTAATGGTATAGAAATGAAATAATAATTTTAAATTTAGGTGAAATTTTACACAAATGTGAGAATAAAATTTTGAGTTTACGTGTTCTTTTTTTTGCGTTCCTCAATTATTCGCTGTCCTCTATTTTGTATTTATAAATATTAGTTTTTTAATTTGTTAACACTTTATCCTTTGGCAAGAGTCAATTCAAGTTTACTGTTCATCATGGATACTAAACCCGAAAAGGAAAGTCTTTTATCCGAAAAGGATGATGATTATGATATCACAGAGGAAGAAATGAAAGCTAAACTTAAGGAGTTAGCAACTAAAGACACTGTCAAAATTGAACTCCCAGAAGAGATTTCTCCAAAGAAAACATATTCAGACTTGTTAAAAGTTGAAAATATCTTAGCTCCAATATTCTTTACCATTTTATCCTTTTTTGTTCGTATGTACAAAATTGGCCTCAATAATCACGTTGTTTGGGATGAAGCACATTTTGGTAAATTCGGTTCTTACTACTTAAGACACTCCTTCTACCATGATGTTCATCCACCATTAGGTAAGATGCTTGTTGGTTTTTCTGGTTACTTGGCTGGTTATAATGGTTCTTGGGACTTCCCATCTGGTCAGGAATACCCTGACTACATTGATTATGTCAAAATGAGACTTTTCAATGCTACTTTTGGTGCGTTAATTGTTCCAGTTGCATATTTCACAATGAAAGAAATTGGTTTCAATAGAAAAGCAACTTGGTTATTTACATTCATGGTTTGCCTAGAAACTACATATACCACTTTAGCTAGATTCATTTTATTGGATTCTATGCTTTTATTTTTCACTGTCACTACGTTCTACTGTTTCTACAGATTCCATAACATCAATAAAATTGATTCTAAAGCTTTTTCTAGAAAATGGTGGAAATGGTTATTTTTAACTGGTATTAGTATCGGTTGTGTCGACTCGGTCAAAATGGTGGGTCTGTTTATCACTGCTTTAGTTGGTATTTATACAGTTGTCGATCTTTGGACTAAATTTGCTAAATTAAACTCAAAGAAATCTTTTACTACTTACTGTCACCATTGGCTTGCAAGAATCATTTGTTTATGCATTGTTCCAATGGTTGTTTTTGCAATTTGTTTTAAAATTCATTTTGATTTATTATCAGGCAGTGGGCCAGGTGATGCTACAATGTCTTCCTTATTTCAAGCTAATCTAGAAGGTTCAACCTTAATTTCTGGCCCAAGAGATGTCATGACTATGAATTCCTCTGTTACTCTGAAATCTCAATCTTTATCGGGTGGTTTGTTACACTCACATGTCCAAACCTATCCAGAAGGTTCGAACCAACAACAAGTTACCGTCTACGGTCACAAAGATGTTAATAATGATTGGACGTTTGAATTAGTTAGAGATGATCCTAGAAGAGAATTTAAAGAACCACATTATGTTCTTGATGGTATGACTATTCGTCTTGTCCATAAAAGTACAAAGAGAAACTTACATACTCATGAAATTCCAGCACCGGTTACTAAAGGTACTTGGGAGGTTTCTGGTTATGGTGATGATACTATTGGAGATAATAAGGATAATTGGATTGTGGAAGTTGTTGATCAACATGGCGATGAAGATAAATTAAAACTTCATCCATTAACAACTTCTTTCAGATTAAAATCAGCTGTTTTAGGTTGTTACTTGGCAGCTATGGATACTCCGCTACCACCATGGGGTTTCAGACAAGGTGAAATTGTTTGTTTACCTGACCCATTCAAAAGAGATAAGAGAACTTGGTGGAATATTGAAGATCATGTCAACGAAGGTTTACCAGCCCCACCAGAAGGTTTCAAGCTACCAAGAACTCATTTTTTTAAAGATTTTGTTCAATTAAATATCGCTATGATGGCCACTAATAACGCTTTGGTTCCTGATCATGAAAAACAGGATGACTTAGCTTCTAGCTTTTGGCAATGGCCATCTTTGAACGTTGGTATTAGACTTTGTGGTTGGAGTGAAGAGAATCCTAGATACTTCTTAATTGGTTCTCCAGCAACGACATGGACCTCATCTGTCGCCTTACTTATTTTTGTCGCTTTGGTTGCCATTTATTTACTTAGATGGCAAAGACAAATTGACGATTTTGAACTAGAAACCAAAAAGGAAGAGGTTTTCGCTGCTAAAGACTCAAAACTAAACTTATTTATTTATGGTGGTTTGTATCCTTTCTTAGGATGGTTCTTACATTACTTACCATTTTGTATCATGGGTAGAGTTACTTATGTTCATCATTACATGCCGGCATTGTATTTTGCCATGGTTGTTTTCTGTTATATTGTCGACCTTTTGGATAAAACTGTCAACAAAAAATCCTTTTCCGCAGTCTTATATGGTTTCTTGTACCTTTTTGTCATTGGTACTTTCGTTTACTTGTCACCAATTTCTTTTGGTATGGAAGGTCCACTTTCAGATTTCGATTATTTGAAGGTGTTGAAATCTTGGAGAATCAGTTAGTTTTTAGAGAGAACTTATTTTGTTTCCCTTCCTTCTTTCACATAATTCCTGTCAATATTTGACTATAAAAGTTCAATGATTGGTATCTATATAAATCTTTATATATATTTGTTTCATAAATATTAGAAAACTGTCTCTGTGTTAAGAACAATACTCACAATTAGGGCAAGCTCCGCGCCCTTCAAAAAAATTCAAAAGTCAAACCACAAGTTATCTCAAACTTTTATAAGATAGGTGTACGTTTTATATTTTACTCTATATACATAGAATACAACACATATACTATGAACACAAAAGAGTATCTGGAAGGTTCATTGCGTCCCTATGTGACGCGTAGCGATTTTGATATGCACTATCCTATATCATATCAACCATCAATTGGTATCGTAGACAACTCTACTTCGCAATCAATTTCTCAATCATTGCCATTTTTACAATCACAGAGCAATCGAAATTTAGGTATCCGAGCTTTAGGACGTAGCAGGCCTCTTGTTTCTAAATCATCATTGGGTTTAGCAACAGCTTCTGGCGTGGCAAGCAGCTCCGGTACTGATTCGTATGGTAAATCTGTTGGTGATATGGAGTGGAAAGAATTTTTTGATTGGAACAACTTAAAAGCCATTATTGTTGGTCTAACTAGGAGGTTTATACAAGGCTGGCTTAAATGTTTGATTAGTCAGCCTTTCGATGTTGTAAGAGCTTTATTGCAAGTGGGTGGATTCAAAGGTATTAAAAAAGCCACTGCTAAGCTAATTGATAAGAGCAAATTAAAAGATGCTGAAATTCATTACGGGGAGGAAGATAGTGATGACGATAGTGGTAGAGACGCATATTTTGGTGGCATTGAAGATAGCCCAAGTAGACTAAGGGAAAGTAGAATTGAAAGGACTCCAATCAAAGGTAGTGGCTATAATTATCTTGGAGGACAGGATAACAAATTGGAAGAGAAAATGAAGAAAGTCAGTGTTAAGATTGAACCTGTCACTTTAAATACTTTTGATATGCTGAACGCTTTGATGGCAAAAGAGGGACCACGGGGTATCTTGAAAGCGGTTAACACAACATTTTTAATGAATACTCTGCAATATACTATTGAATCTTGGATTAGCGGGTTTATTTCTGGCTTACTAGGAATTCCAGATCCATTATTTGTTGAAATGATACATTCTCCAAATTCTCATTGGAGTTTAATGTTAAGCATTTTGAGTAACGTTGTTGCAGGACTACTTTTATCACAGTTACGTTTAATTAGAATGAAATTTATTATCACGACAAGTTCTAAAGGTTGTCGATCTTTCAGAGAAATTTTATGGAATTTACCAAGGTTTAACATTTTTAAAATTCCAAGGGATTTGATTATACCCAATTTAATTACTGGATTAATCAAAAGCTTAACTGTTCATTATCCTGATTTCTTACTCACATCAATGAAAATTAGTAAATATAACTCACCATATATCTATAACACGTGTTCTTTATTACTGAAAATTACTGGATTGTTTATAAGATTACCATTTGAAACATTATATTCAAGAGCGCAAGTTAATTATTTGTTGACCAACAGGAAGGAACTTCCTGAAATTATGAGAGTCGATTCAGAGGATATGTGTGTCGAGTTTGGCGGTTACTATGGGTATTTATCGACATTATATTATATTCTGGTTGGTTCAAAACCAGTTAATTATGGAGATGATAATATGTTTGAACAAAATGTTATGTTGGAAATTGATAATGATGATGAAGAAAATAAAGGAGTTCAGGCCATTTTCAGGGGTTGGAAAGTCGGTTTAATCAGATTGGTTTCTAGTTTTACTTTAAATCTTTTGAGAGACGACAGGATTAATCTAATTGAAGAAAGATTTTGACTCCATTTTATGCGTTGTTTTTTTAAATAATCGTGCTGTCTATATTTTATTAATGAATTAAAACAAAAAAACTATTAAAACAAAATTAAAAATAAAATTATAATACATTGTAAAACAAAACTTGAAACTTATTCCTTCTTACTCAAATCCTTTAAGATTTCACTAAATATCAAAAGTACCCTCTTATCATCATAAGTTTCATTGTTAAATTCTCCAGCTTCCCATTTTGCTGTCATTTCATTCAATCCTTGAAGTAAATATGGCGTCAATGTTTTGTTAAAAAATTTACGCAAATCGCAGCCATCAATAATTTCATCTGGTGTTCTACCAGACTGTTTAAGAAGATCAGATGTAGTAGTTTTTAAGCTTGGATCGGTTGTGGTTTGGGGGATCGGAGTGGGTGTTGGTGATAAGGATGGTTTTGAGGAAACTGACTTAGAACGTTTTATAGCAGGCGATTCTTCGGGTTCAAGTTTATGCTTTAATATTGTTGTTAAGCTATCCAGTTTAGATTCAATTTTGATTTCTTCTGATGATTGGTCTTTTTGTAAGGATTCGGAAGCTTCATGTATTTTTTCTGAAGTAACAATAGTAGAAGATTCTGCAATTTCAAGCTTTTTCGGCTCTAGCTTGGTTTCACCCTCCGAGTCTGGTTTCACCAGCAGTCCCGATAACACTTCTGATGTTGGTGTCAGGAGATGCTCTTCTGATTCTACTCCCTCAGACATTGTTCGTAATTCTTTTCTACCTCGTTTTATTAATATATTAAACAACAAAGAGATCTAACGTTCGTTAATAAATGACATAAATTTTGGCACGCGAAGTTTGCTTGTTCGAGCTTCTAGTGTTATTGTTATATTATACAGATTGAAAAAAATTATTATACAAAAACAAGAAAACCTATTACTACGTGTAGAGATTTTTTTTTAATTCTGATCTCATCTCTTTCCAAAGATATCCTATTTCCTTGTGGTTCGAAAATCGTAGCATAATTTTGCTGATTAATTGGTCATCTAGTTTTGGAATCGTTTCCACTATTTTTGATTTCTCGGGATCTAACACAAAATATACTTCCTTATTAAAATCATCAGGATCAACATTTTTAAAAATGAACTTAATAAGGTTTTCACTACCTGCGGTCTGTATCTTTAATCCTAACAACTGTTCAAATTGATAAGATTTATCATTTATGAATGATGCCTGATTATTAATAAAATCCCGTTGTGTATTGATTTCTTTTAATTTTATCTCAATATCCCTATTAATTGTTTTAATTTGATGATCAAATTCTTCTTTTTGTTTTTGTAATTCTTCATATTGTAATTTCATTTCTTTAGCTTTCATCGAAGAAGAATCCCTTTCTGAAATTTCCTTTGATAAATCATCTAGTAGCAGTTTTTGTAATGAAATGTTGGATTCTATTTCGGATTGTAATTGTAACTCCATGGTTTTCAAGTGTGAAAGGTCTTGTTCATAGTTTGTCCTTCGTTTGACTAGCGTATCCTGTACATTCGATATATATGTAGAAATTAAATTCTTTAAACTCCTGAGCTGGGGTTTGAGTATTTCAAACTGATCAATGGAGTTCCTAAGCTGTTTTTCCAATTCTGATTCCATATTTATTAGTGAAGATAAGAGAGAAAGTGTGCATTGTTTATCCTTGAAAAGTAAACAAAAGAAACAAAAAAAAAAAAAAGAATATAAAGATGCGCCGATCGACGCAATTCTATTCAAGGTTGTTTTACGTCTAATCATTTGTGGTTATACTTAGTTTCCCTTTATTTTAATGAAATAGGTGATTGGATCTTGTACGTTTAGAGATTTTTTAATAAATTGCTTTAAATTATTACTTTATTATTCCCATTATTCAACACATTTTGTATTGTTGATTTTGAATACAACAAAATAAAAAACACTTTCTTTTCACACACTCTTTTATTTACAAACTTTAAAAAAACAACATATTATTTATCTGAAAAATGGATAATAGTACTACTGAAGGCATTGAATTTAGTTATATTTCAGTTTTGAACAATCATTTTCAAATTTGGCTTACATTTTTTAAATTTTTTTTGGGTGAACTAGGTTTGACGATTTGCAAGATTATATTAGTAGTAGTTTCGTTAGAAGTAGTTGATAGTTTTTTCCGGAAACAGTCAATAAAAAATTTACCAGAACAAAAGTCCCTGCTACCATTTATAAATAATTTGGATGTTATCTTTCCAAAAGCTAAAACATGGGATCAATCTCCTTGCATTAAATTTTCTCAGTTTTCAACAAATCTAGGTGATGTTTATCAAATCAGAATAGGCAATCAATTGATTATTGTTGCAAATTCGTATGAGTCGATTCTGAAACTTTGGTGTGGTAACAGTGTAAAAGGTAACAACTCTAGACCAATTACCCATACTTTTCATAATGTCTTATCAAAAGGTATATATACAGTGGGTACTACTCCATACGGTGAGAGCTATAAAAGAGCAAGAAAATACGTTTCAGAGAAAGTACTTTGTGAAAAACGAAATAAAAATTACAACTCAACAGTTATTGATCAATCTTGTAATGAGTTAATATTAAGATTATTGAAATCCATGGATCCACAAACGAAAACTATCAAAAATGACCTAGTCAAGGAAACACAATATTTTCATCTTAATATCGCATTAATCTTAACCTATGGTTTCAAATTGATCATCGAAAACCCGGCACATAAAAAAATTGCAGACACAATGATTATTGTTGAAAATGAAATTACAAAAGTTAGGTCGCATGTTCAAAATGTGCAAGATTATTTACAATTACCACTAAGATTTATTTGGAATTTATTTAGCGATTCAAACAATAGATCAAAAGAATTATTTATTTCAAGGAAATCATATTTAAGTCATTTTTATGCTTTTTCTGAATCAACATATGATGCTTTAGAGATCAATATTAATCCAAAAAATAAGGTTAAAAATGAGGATTCAATTAGACAGAGTTTGATGTTCGATTATTTTAATGGTACAAGGAACAAAGTTTCACGCGAAGAGATAACATCCATATGTTTAACAATGGTCAGTGCCGGTTTGGACAATATGCCATTAAATTTTAAATATGAAATACATCAAATGGTCAGACATCCCAAAATATGGAATACGGCGTACACAAAATTATTGAACAAATACGATAACGACCCGAAAAAAGCATGGGAAGAGTGTTATCATAATGTTGAGTGTAACTATGTTGCAGCTATTGTCAAAGAAACTTTGAGGTTATTCACTGTTTTACCAATGGCTTTACCCAGAGAAACAACATCCAACATTATATATGAAAACACTCTGATACCCAAAGGAACCAAGTTATTCATGAATTGCTGGGCTGGAAATCACGATCCAGCAAAATTTCAAAAACCGATGGAATTTATCCCCGAAAGGTTTTTGAAAGAAGACGGGTCCTTGGACAATACGATCAAACATCTTTCCTTTGGAATTGGCTGTCGAATGTGTTTGGGGAATCATTTGGCATTCAGGGAATTGTATCTATTGACATGTAAATTTTTGCTAATGTTTGAACCCGGGGAAAAACCTGAAAACGATGGTATTTCACTACACCCATTGAAATTAAATAAGTTCCCTGAATCATTAGCAATAGAACCCATGGACTTTGATATTTGTTTAAAGGTTCGTAATCCTTTGATTTTTGATAAATCTGCACATAATTAGTTTTCGTTCCTTTTTTGATAACAGATTTAGAAAGAAATTTGCTCGTTCTGGCGGTGCTTAAATTCCGATAACTTTCTCCTTTTTTATTTATTTTTTGTACTAGTATAACAAACACACAGACTATACCACATTTTATTACAAACTATTTAAGATGGACAGCTCAATACATGATATGTCTTCTAAACATGCAATGCATCAAGCTATGATGGATCATGGAGATTCGAAGATGAGAATGTGTAAGATGTCGATGATGCTAAACTACTATTACGAAGATCTATGTATTCTTACACCACACTGGATGATTTCCACGAAATTTCAAATGGTTTTGTCTATGATTGCCCTTGCTGTGTTTACCATGGGCTATGAAGTATTACAGCAATTTGCGAAAGGAATGGAAGGCCGTTATGTCAGTATGACAAATAGTACGTACACTTCCAAAGAACTAAAGAACTTCAAACTTAAACTCTCCATAATATACGCTTTCAGTGTGCTATACTCATTTGTTATTATGTTATTGTTCATGTCATTTAATGTCTGGATTATGCTAGCTGTTTGCATTGGGGCTGGAACTGGTCATTACCTCTTTAATAACTCATCAGAAACAGCGATTACTTTAAATTGTCATTAAGTTTAGTTTTACAGGTTTTTTTCCTTTCTATTTCAAAGAAAAATAATTTTATTATTTCGAGTTTCTATTTATAAATGTCTATTAAAACTTAATCTCCCATGACTCGTTGATCTTAACTGCAGGATTTCTAATCGTGAAAAATGATTCACCATTATTAATTATTTCGACAGCCCACTTATCTTCACCTTGACAAACTTCGACTTTATCATTAACCTGCTTCTGCCACTTAGAACCAACAACTATTATCTTATTGACAGTAACTCTATCAAGTGAGGAAACAAAATAATTTTGTTTGCTGATATCTCCATCAATGATTTTACCAGTCAATCTTCGATCTTCATCATTTCCTTCAAGTTCAACGTAAATGTAATCTCCATTTTCATAACCAAAAGTTTCACCATCATCAATGTATAATTCACCGTGTGCTTTACCATTTTGTCCAAAAACAACGTAGAAAGTATAAGGATCATATCTCATCAACTTGGATGAACGTCTATCCCTTTCTTTCAAAGTGATTATAGATCCCCCTTTCACAAATACAGGAATTTGATCTAATTTTGCATCCACTGTAGTTAATTTACAGCTTTCAAAATTTTTATCTAAATTGAAGAAATCAAAGTATTTTTCACCATCACAGGGGAAATAAACATCAGCAGTTTCTTTACCTTGTTCAACAACAGGTTTAACTAACAAACCACCCAAATAAAATTCATCATCAATTTCATAACCTGTAACATCTTTTTGAACTTCCCAAACTAATGGACTCAAAATAGGCCTACCACTAATACTGTTCTTAAAGAATTCGGTGTAAAGAATAGGTAAAATTTGGTATCTCAATTTTATAGCGTCTCTCATATGATCTGTGTATTCTCCACCCGCAATCCAAGGTTCCCTCCTACGAGAATCAATGTGTGCGTGGCCCCTAAAAAATGGATACCAAATACCTGTTTGATACCATCTGACTAATAATTCTTTTTCTGGATTGCCAAAAAATCCACCAACATCAGCGCCTGCAAATGGGAACCCAGCAACATTCATAGTTAAAACCATTGGAATAGATTCACGTAAATACTCCCATCTAGCCATATTATCACCAGTCCACATAGCTGCTGTACGTTGAGATCCCGCAAAAAATGCACGTGTAAGAATAAATGGTCTTTGATTCGAATTACGTGCTATTAAAGCTTGATATGTAGCTTCATGGAAAGTTAAACCATATAAATTGTGAACAGATCTGTGCTCCCAATTATCGTAATGCATCAAATCTTTTGGAGCAGAAGTTTCAGGGCCATTGAAAATTGATGGTTCGTTCATATCATTCCAAATATGACCATTGGTTGAAAAACCCAGTAAAGAAGAACCATTTGCAAATTGCTCGATCCAGAATGGAATAGAGTTTGGATTAAGTGTGTCAATCCAAACGGATAAACCTGGCCAACAATGCCCATAATATGTGATACCAGATTCAGGCTCTATTAAACCCATTCTTCTATCAACAACCATATCAGAGATATGGTAACCTTCTTTAAGATGAGGATCTAGAATAGTGACCAATTGATGACCCGTGATAGCCAGTTCCGCCATCATTCTATCAGGATTTGGAAAAAGGTCAGATTTCCAGGTGAAATATTTTTTATCATCAGTGTATTCAATGTCTAACCAAATTGTGTCATAAGGAATTCCATATTCTTCAAATTTATAGTGTACGCCAAGAACATCAATTTCATCATTGTAATTCCATCTACATTGGTGATATCCCAATGAAAATAAATTTGGTAAAGTTGTAAATCCTGTTAAAAGCCCATAAGAATGGGAGATCTCTTCGGGAGTGGATTTAACCATCAAAACAACATCTATGATACCATTTTCAGACATCCAATGAGTTTGAACCTTATCTACTTTATCTTCAAAGAGAAAAGATTCATGTGCATTTTCAACTTCTGAAAATTGCTTCGAAATATCAATATATGTATCAGCGCTATTAATCCAAAAAATACCTGCACTTGATACAGGGTTAACAGCAATCATAAAAGGAATAGAACCATACATTGGTAACTTACTTTGAACCTCATACTCAAAAATATCGACATTATATAGTCTATATGGTTCTCCATCAGTAGTATCTTTTAAAGATAATGAGTCTGCATGTTCTGGAATACCATATACATTAAGATAATTATTAAAAGTAAAATCTAATGCAATTGATTCCGGACCCAGTGGTAATGTATCGGATTTTGAATCCTTAAAGTCATCACTATATGCATTGAAAGTCGATTCTTCTAGGGTTACGTCCACAGAGTTTGGATCTTCCTCACTTTCTTTTGTTCTGTAATGTTCAAGATTCAAAAAATTCCTGTCATTTACGGTTATTTGTTTCAACCCCTTATAATAAATTGTTATTCTAAATGGATGCAAGTCAACCAAAGTTTTATAATCGCCATTGCCATATTGTAAAATTAATTGATCACTTAGTAATTGATATGTAAAATTTGTTAGCTTCGGAGTTTTAACATTTTTTCCAAATGCCCATTTACTAGCTTCATCATACCTTTCATGATTAACTTTAATGCTCGAATCTATTTTTCTATCTTTTTCATCAATTTTTAATCGCAAATCATTACTTTTCAGAATAGTTATTTGGAAAGTTAAATCTTTGAAAGATCCATCATTTAAATGTTTCAATATTAGACCTCCAATATAACCTCGTTTGTCATTGATATTAAGTGATTCTAAATCAACTGAATATCTAGATTCATAATCATTACCCATTTTGTCAATTTCAGATGCAAAATGTCTATTCCTGTTACAAAACCCATTTTGTTCACATTTCTTGAATAGATATGATTTCGCAGAATAACATGGCGTAAAATAAAAAAGAAATAATACCAGTAATCCACAAAAATTGGCCTTCAGTAGCATCGTATTCTATCGTATAGAGTGTACTTCGAAACTTGATTTGTATTTGAAAATCCAGAGGCAGGTAAAGTCATGATGATTTCTCCGAAGACGAGAAGGGTTAGGAAGCCCATGCGCGAAAAGGGCTCCAAAATTTCAAAACACGTAAATACATCATCACAACTGTAGCATCTTCGTTTAATAGCATCAACAACAATATAACCAGGAATGCCAGGAGAAATTCTGACAATTCAAGCTGGTATGTATCAATTAATTATAATCTACTTTCAATTTCAATTTATGTGAGCATTTTCATACTAACGTTTTGGTTTTTTTCCAGGTCAATGTGGTAATCAAGTCGGCCAACAGTTTTGGTCTCAAATCTGTACGGAACATGGGATCAATAGCGATGGAACTTCGATAGACACAACTGGAATATCAAGAAAAGACAGACCGGATGTTTTTTTTCAAAGGAACAATAATTCAAGATTTACACCGAGAGCTATTTTGATTGATTTAGAGCCTAGAGTTATTAACTCAATTTGTCACGATCATAATCCGAACTTATTTAACCCAAAAAATGTCTATGTCTCGCCAGATGGTGGAGGTGCAGCAAATCAATGGGTAGAGGGTTATATACATGCGAAGAAAAATATTGACGATGTTATGGATATGATAGATAGAGAGCTGGATAATTGTGATAATTTAGAAGCTTTCCAATTAATCCATTCTGTTGCCGGTGGTACAGGTTCCGGGTTTGGATCATTATTATTGGAAGAACTAAGTGACAGATTTTCTAAAAAATTGATTCAGACATACTCCGTTTTCGGTGCTTCTGAAGTTGTGGTTCAACCATATAATACCGTGTTAACATTGAAAAGATTGATTCAAAATTCGGATGCAAATGTTGTGTTTGATAATGCTTCTTTATTATCTATAGCCTCCAACAATTTGAAAGTTGCAAGTCCATCATATACAGACATCAACAAGTTGATCTCAACTGTTATGTCAGCATCAACAAATACGTTAAGATTCCCTTCATATTCATATAATTCTTTGACAAGTATCGTCTCCACACTCATCCCCACGCCAGATTTACATTTTCTCATACCTAGCTATACTCCATTTACATCCGATTATGTTAGCAATGCAGCCAAGGAAATTAGAAGAAGTACCGCGTACGATGTTATTTTGGAATTATTAGATAAAAAATTAAAAATGTGTTCCAATGGACAGAAAGATGGAAATACACTAGCTATGATTGATATAATTATAGGTGCAAACGAATCTAAACAAAATAAACAATCCGAAGCTATTCAGAAAGCATTAATCAAGGCAAAATCGAGAGTAGATTTTGTTCCTTGGAGCTCATCAGCGGTTCATATTGCAATGGGGCAAAGATCCCAATTTGTTAAAGATATTATTGAGGAAGATATAGTTAGCGGATTGATGTTAAACAATTCTACATCAATTTTGCATATTTTGAATAAAGTTGCAACACAATATGACCAGTTAATGAACAGAAATGCATTTTTGAACAATTATTTGAAAAGTGATTATGAACAAGAATGCGGAGATATAATGCTCGAGTTTCAAGACAGTAGAGAAATCTTGCAAAGTTTAATGGACGAATACCAGGATAGTGAAAGCATCAGCTACCTTGAAGATTGTGAGGACGAAAACTATAATGAACCTGAAGTATCCCGAGGAGATCCAGATATCCCTATGGTATAATTGTTGGGATTTTATTTATCGTATCTCTCTAACAGTTACGCACTTTGTATACTATATATATTGTTGTACTTTAACGCACTTTAATTTGAAGTTTTAATTTCAAGAAACGAATGTGTCAATATATATATTGATGAAGTAACTTTGTAGTATGAGCAAAAAAAAAAAAATGATTACAAATGAAATCGGAATTGGCTCCCGATTAGTTATCCGCTTCGGTTAAAGGAAAATATTAATGTACTTTCCATTTGTTCTACTTTTCTTGATATCATTTCTTTTACGGATGGTAGCATAAGAAGGTTTTGAAGATTTAAATGCTAGTTTCCGAAGCCCCTACTACTTTTGAGATGATAGACTATGACTTAGGTGAAAATTCATCTAACAGTGGTACAATTAACAATAATCATCAAGTTTTGTATCAGTCAAAAACATATAACTTAGATACCCATGTAACCACGGAACCAACGCATCGTAGGGGACTGCTATTAGAAGAATCTGAGACTGAAGTATCTAATTCAGATCTTGATTATTCCGATCCGGATACATCTAATGATGATATTCAGGAAAAAACTATTGATTATCCAGAAGGAGGGAAAATTGCATATCTCACGCTGTTTGGCTCATTTACTGGTCTAATTGCAGAGATTGGTCTTTGGAATACAACCGGTGCTATTGAGTCTTATATTTCAAACCACATTCTTAATGACACAAACGAAATTGCCATTTCCATGATTTTTTCATTATTTTCGTTTTTAACTATGGGTGGGGCAATGATTTCAGGAATTTTATTCGATAAATATGGTGCAAAAGTTTTATGTTGGCCAGGAGGATTGATGGTTATTGGTGGACTAATGGCAACTGCAAATTGTACAGAATTGTATCAATTTATGCTTGCATTTGGCCTTTGCTGCGGAATAGGATGTGCATTATTGACAAGCCCGTTGGTTACTTGTGTTGGACATTATTTTCATAAAAAGAGAGGTATGGCATTGGCAATTGCTATGCCAGGTGCATCACTTGGTGGTGTTATTTGGCCTCAAGTTTGTAGAGTTTTATATGTCAAAATTGGATTTCCATGGACAATAAGAGTTTTGGGGTTTTGTATCTTGAGTTTATTTGTTATAAGTTGTGTTTGTATTCACGATAGACATGATGAAATATTAAAAATTAAGAGAGAAAATGAAGGTGATAAAGGTGACCTTACAATAAAAGAGAAAATTAACGAAATATTTGATTTCAATTCACTAAAGGATGCTACTTTTATGGCTTTAACTGGTGCCTTATTTATGAATGAGTTTTCATTAGTTTTGATTAGTACATATATTCCATCGTATGCTTTAAGTAAAGGTTTTTCAGAAAGTTTATCATTAACTGCTTTGACGGTGACAAATGCAGCTGGTGTCTTGGGAAGAATTATTCCAACATATCTTTCAGATAGATATGGTAATTTTAATTTAATTTGTATTATGTCTTTGATGATGACATTATCGGTATTCATCTTACTATTACCGTTGGGGCAATACTTAGGAGCTTTCATGGCTTTCTGTGCCATTTTTGGATTTTCTGTTGCGGGTACGATGGCCTTAACACCATTATGTACATCAGCAATTTCCAAACCTAAGGATTTTGGTAGACGTTACGGTACAGCCTATTTTTTTGTCTCATTTTGTAATTTGATTAGTTTACCAACTGGTATGGCTTTGACTAAAACGAGTGGAGGTTATGATGCTATGGCGGGATTTGCAGGTGCTACGTGCGCTTTGGCAACAATTTGTTTCGCATACACAAGATATAGAGTTGGAGGTATCAAAAAAATGGCGATATGAGTGTTAAAAGCAAATATATAATCAAATAAACCATAGTACCAAATAGCCAAAAACAAAACAAGTACATTTTACAATAATGCTATTTGAAGCCATTATATACTACTGTTGATCAAGTAACTATAAGTGAGACAGAATTTTACTCACAATTTCAAAACACGTAAAAATTTAAACTTATTTTGCATTTATAAAAATGCTTACTTTATACAACAAAATACTTAGTTTAAGTATCCTTCTTCTCTTTTAGAAACTTTTTTGCCGTCCAAATTGTTCTGTCTAGAATTGCACCCACCGTTAGAATACCAGCAATTGCGGAACATGCGCTTAAAATAAAAGCACTTAAAGATTTGTTGTATTCTTCTCTGTTAATAATCTTTAAGGGACTAATGTCAAAATAAAAGAAAACACCAGGTAATCCTCCTCTAGCATGTATGGTGTTTGGATGGTCATCATCTCTGCCGCCTACCAAAGGTCTATCGTGCTGAGTTGCTGAAAATTCATTTGTATCAATTTTTTTACCATTGATATATTCAAATCTTGTATTAACAACTTTGACAAAATATGAATATAATTGATATTTGTTTGCAGCGTCTTTTTTCAATCCATCTAATGGGTGTGTAGTGGTATGATCATGGCTGTCATTCTCAAAGTATGACTCATGTTCATGATCATCAGCACCAAATGAAAAATGATTAATAGTATGATCAAATGCAAATTTATCTTTATGCTTTTCAAATAATGACAAATCATGAACATGGTTATCATTGATTGTAATGGACGTACCAGGAGCAAAGTGTAAGTTACCTCCAATTTTATTAATTTCAGCAATGCCTTTTATTCTACAGCCTTCATTTAATCTGGCATTAATTCTTTCAACATAACCTTCTCTTTCACATTGTTCAACATCCTTACCATCATAAAATTTCCAACCAACACTAGCATATGCCATTTTAACAGATTCACATGTATTACAACAAACTTTTTCTTCATCAGGTTTTTGTGCATTATCCTCTTGACTTAACGCACCATAACATGGTCCACAATATTCTTGCCCATTCATTAAACCTTTATTTTCACCTGCTTGTTTATTCGCATCAAATTCCTGGTGTTCAATTTCGTTGCCTTCAGGATCTAATCTAATTTTCACAAATCCACTTTTAAGAAGATCAACCTCGATATCTCCCGTTAGATCCATCACATCCATACTAATTAAATCACATGGCATATGTGGAAATGTAACATCTACATTAATATCTAATTTTTCACCCCTATTACGATCAACAACTAATTCTGGTCTCAAAACAATTCTATTGTAATCTTTATATTCATTAACAAGAAGAAAGAATGTCGTCACTATACAAATAATTGTTAATATACCACCACTTGATGTTTTAATCTTTCTATCGTCTAATGTCTTCGAAAATGCATCAAAGCGAAACAGTGTTGGCCCCTTACCCATTGCAATAAATTCAAT
The DNA here is from genome assembly GCA_030580115.1 of Kregervanrija pseudodelftensis. Classification (NCBI taxonomy): domain Eukaryota; kingdom Fungi; phylum Ascomycota; class Pichiomycetes; order Pichiales; family Pichiaceae; genus Kregervanrija; species Kregervanrija pseudodelftensis. The sequence goes on from JAKTSJ010000011.1 coordinate 162,619, forward strand.
ATCAGGATACTGTTGATTAAAGGGTTTTATGTTATTAATTCAATAACTGTTGCTGAATATGAAAAAAAAAATATTTCTAATGTACACGTTTTTCTTTTCCAGCGAGATTTGAAAAGCGGTTTTTTTATCTCAAATCGCGTTAAAATAAAATAAATGAATATAAAACAATAGTTAAAAATAAAAATATGATTATAAAACTAAAACAGAAAAGACAGAAAATATAAAACTAAACTTATTATACATTATGTAGACTAACTTTCAAATATTTATAAGAATTATTGGGGTTGTTGATTGTTTTTAAACATATTAGCCATGTTTTGAAACATTGAACTCATATCAACTCCATTACCGCCATTTTGTTGAGCTTGTTGCATAGCAGACATCATTGTAGCCATCATTTGAGCCTGAGATGGATCAACTTGACTATTGTTAAATTGTGGAATAGGTGATTGTTGTTGAGGTGGCATTGGTTGTTGGTACGATTGCATTGGAGGTTGTTGATATTGTGGGATAGGTGATTGTTGATACTGCTGTGGTGGTGATTGTATTTGTGGTGCACCATAATTTCCAAAATTAACTGGAATATTACCCGGGTTGTTGTGATTGTTATTATTGTATCTATTATTATTATTGTTATTATTTTGGCCATATTTATTAACTTGAACAGGTAATCCATCCGATTTTGGACCATTTGATGATGAATTTGTTGGCATTTTTCTTGAGATCGATTTTGATGAGACACCATGACCAACTTCAATATCTGGCTCTTCAACAAACAATCCTGACTGTAATGGCAAATCTGCAGCACCTCCCCATTGAGCTTGAACTAACCATTTTTTATCTGCATCTGTTAATCTGGCAATTGGAATTGTCGAAACACCTGTTTGATAATTACAACAATCTCTTGGGCCAAAACCAACTCCCCATCTTGCTCTTAGGCCTGACGGATGTGAAACTGAAAATGCTTGAATTACTTGTTCAGCCTCATTTCTAGAGTAAACCTTAACAAACGCATGTTTTCTTTCACCGTTTAAAATTACACTTTGAACTTCAGCATATGGTCTTAAAGTTTGAGTCAACTGTCTTTCATCCATGCTATGAGGAACACCACCAATAAAAATAGTTCTTGACATCACGCCAATTGTACCCGATGGTAAACTATTATCAACACGAGGTGTTTTCGGTCTAAAATGGGGGTTACTTGGTTCATTTTGTTCACCTTCAACATGAGTTGGCTTTGGATCTTGTCCACGTTTTGGAGATCTTTCTCTTTTTCTGCCGAATCCATTATCATTTCCTCTACCTCTACCTTCTCTTTCTCTATAATTATTAGAAGAATCACCCAATGGTATAGAATTAGCCCCATGCCCAAAATTCGAACCAGGACCGGAACGTTGATTTTGGTTTTGGTTTTGGTTTTGGTTTTGATTTTGACTTTGATTTTGACTTTGATCATTATTATTTGACATTTTATTCATATTTTGTAGCAGCTGGAAAATTGCATTTGGGTCAGAGCCTGCAGATGTACTCACTGAATTATTATTTGGTGGGGAGCTATAATTGCTACTACTATTATTTTTTGGAGCAAGATTTGTATTTGCAGTAACATTTGGTGAAGGAGTCTTTTTAGCTAAATTAGCCAACGCTTGCAAAACAGAAGTAGGATCTTTGGAAGGTGGATTAGATGATGATTGATGTTGATCTGGAATTTGGGATGGAACTGGAGCAGCGTCAGAAGAAGAAGAAATACTAGAGGAAGAAATCTCTACATTATTACTTGAGTTAGAATCTGTTGAATTTGGAATTGTAGTTGATTCATCCAATGCAAATTTAACTTTCTTTTTCGGTGGTGTACCTGGTGGTGTATTTGAAGCAAAATATTTATCCTTAATTGATTTTAATGTTTCCTTTTTAAAAGTAGCACTATTTTCCCAAATGTCAATTAATTTACCAATTCTCTCTTTAATATCATCGTTTGAAACGCTAATTGCATCATCGACAATATCTTCAATAGAATTTGAAATTTTATAAACAGCAGCAGCGGCAGTACCGTTAGGAGAATCAGAATTGATTTCTACACTACCTGATTTGCCCATTTCTTCAATTAAACCTCTAACAGTTGCATCAACGACATACAGTGGGCCCAATTTATTAGAAGGATTAGTTTCTTTACAACCATTGATTAAAGTACTGGTTAATTTTTCTTCTTCGTCAACGTTAGATAGGAATAAATCTTTTAAAGTTTTAATTCTTGAACCAGACACACCTGGTGCTTTTATGGTTGATAACTCTTTTAAAATCCTGTCAAATTCTTCAATTGGATTAGACATTTTATTATTGTTATTATTATTTTATAATTAATATTATTTTTTCTTCTTATACTTTACAAACTGAAATTTAACTTAAAAACAAAAAAGATTTTAGATAATTAGTTTAAAATACGATATCTATACTATGTTATACTAGTGTTAAAGGAGTTCCCTTGAGATTTAGATAGTGAAGTATAAATTGTACTAAAAAAGTGGGAGAAGAAAGAGAAATGAATATAGAATTTCTTTGGTGGCGAAAACAGGGAAAAAAAATTTACTAAAAAAAAGTGGATTCTCTGCTCTTTTTAAGGTTTTTTTCTTAAAAATTTTAGGAGTAATTTTGTTTTTTTGTGTATTGCACGAGTAAACATTGATAACATGAAAAAGCAACACCTATAATTGTAGTAAAAAAAAAAAGAATAAATAGATACAATTGACACGACACAGGCAACAAAATGTCAGAGAATCCATTTATGACTTCTCAAACACTGACACAATCACAGGCAGCAACTTCAGACCCATTAAATTCTGATATCGTGCTGGAATTGGACCTAGAACTTGAATTAGATTCTGATGATACTTTGTATTCTAAATCACAGTTGTCTCAGATAACGAACGAGACTCCCACTCCAACGAGAAGAAATTCCATGTCAGCTTCTCAATTATGCATGATTCAGTCAACTCCCAAATGTAAGCCATCAACTAACAGGAACAACATTTTGAAGCTTATACATATTCTATATGCCCGGAAATTTGCAAGTAACAAACAAAAAAATGATAATTTAAAACAATCGAGCAGGCCTGGAAACGACAAAAATAATAAAAATGAAGATAACTCGATCTTCCAGGCTTACAATAAATATGAAGAGAAGGTTCTTCTAAAGTTAGAGACATTTGTTTCATATATAGATAACTTCATTGCATTTCAAGCTATATTTCCAGCAGTGCATAGACAAACGAAAACTTTGAAGATTTTAAAACCAATCAGCTGGATTGTCCGACAGTTCTCAAAAATCTATATCATCGTAATTTTGATTAATATGAAAAGATTCTTACAAAGATTTGTTAAGTTACAAAAGTTAATCAAAACGTTAGAGACTGAATATTTACTCATCAATGAAAACTATATGATGAATAATGAAACTAATGAGTTGAGCAGTACACAAAAAGAAACATTGCTAGTGTTATACACAGAGAAATTTAAATCAATAGTTGAAATATTTGGTTATTTCAATGATTTGCTTCTAAATTTAAATTTGGTGTCAAAAAGGTTCAGACTAAATAAGCTACTTGATCGTTTTGTTGGGTTTATGAGCTGGATTATCAGCATATACAGATTTAGTAAGGATGAAGATGAAGAGTTGAAAAGTGAAAAAATAATAGATGATTTAGAAAAAAGATATAATTTTGGATGAATTTATCACCGGTTTAGGTGGCACAACAATTCCAGTCTGGATTACCGGAAGCAATGATTTATTTTAACTTATTTAGACATGTTTTGTTAATTATTTTATTTCACTTTTATATAAAATTTCAGGAGTCACATAAAAATCAAATAGGCAGTCTTATTGATTACATAATCGCATCAAGCATTTAATCACCTTACCACTAACCGACTTTATAGTCAAATTCTTTATTGATCTATACAAATCATTTCAAAACTATATGCAATTACCTAAAATTCTATCTAATGAAAACTCACCATATTATTACTATAATTTTGAAAAATACAATAGCTTATTGTGTCAAAAAAGGTCCCCTCCCCTGTGTGGTCAATCTATTTTTTTCTAGTTCACATTAAACAAAAAAATACTTCTCTTGGAGCCACCGATTACGTATAACTCACAATTAAGCATATATAAGTATCCCATGACCGACCAAACCAGCGGAAATCTGCACCAAGCTGAAGCTCTAATAAAGAATTTAAAAAAATCAGCTAAACCAATATTTTCATGTAAACCACAACCAATAAATACAAACCATAATGAATTTTCAAAAAAAAGATTTAGATTGGACCCTATTATTGTTAACAAAACATCATATGTAGAAGAAGATATACACTTAGATAGAAGTCGAAATATAAGCACAAGTAAAAATGAAAATATGAGTATTAACCTTCCAGATAATATTAACTTAATAAATGATAATATGAACATGAACATGAGCATGAACATGAACATGAGTATGAATATGAATATGAGTGTAATTATAAATGAAGATAGAAACGAAAGCATAGATGTCAATCCAGATACCAATATAAATCAAAATTTAAATTTAAATTCAAATACAGACAACAATAATGAATTTCAAGTGATTCAAAATAAACTGCAATTTTTACATTCACAAAACTTCCATTTCAATGAAAATAAGGATCAACAAGAACTAAATAAATTGTTCAGTTGGGTATTACATTTGCATCCACTTTATGCTTACAAAATTAAAAAGTGTAATAATCCAGTAGATTTTATGAAATTAACTAGGTCTTATACTCATGATCCTAATAACTCACACCATATAATTAAGCTATTAGATATAAGAGATTTTTTATATTATCATTCAAATGCATCATTTAAACTTACATTTAATCAATTTGTTAGTATTGGCCCTTTGATTTTGAATAATTATGTTATATTAAGTAAATATTATAAAATTCAAAAAAAAACTTGTGCTTTCGCAAACACTATGAAATGTAGATTTTGTGAGGCAACTCAAAGGAAAGAACTACCATCCCAAAGAATAACCAAAAGAAGAAATACGTCATGTAAACATAGAGTAAGAATGATTATAGATTTTAAAGATAAAGAAGTTATACTAAATTTTCAAGGTGATCATACAGGACATTTATTAGATGATTATCATAAATTTCAGTCTGCTTTTGTCAGAGGTTTATTTACTTCAGCTGCTCAACAAGGTTTCACTTCAGCTGCCGAACTCTTAAAAACTATTAAATCAATAATAGGATCCGATTTAACAGAAAATCAACAACAAATTTATCAAAGTAGGTTAGGTCTTTCAACAACTAAACTTTGGTTTGTAAGCAATATTTTAGACAAATATAGGTTTGAAAATTCAGGATCTTCGGCAGGAAGCATTGGTGTTGAAAACAATGATTGCAATGTAATTGAAAATAGAAATCAAAAATCAAGAGAAATCGTTTGGAGGTTGGATAATACTACTTTAGAGAATCATGATTATCATTCCATAATATAGTATAAATGAAAATAAAGAAATCATTTCTATAGCTTTACTAGCCATTGATTAATATATAATTTAATTCATGTTAACGAACCGTAAGATTTTAACCCATTTACGTATATAGTCCTATTTAATCCTGTGTAATCCTAAATAATAGTTTCCGGAACTTTAATATAAGGCAATTTAATGTAGCCAGTGTCAATTTTGAATCCGTTATTAATGCTAAATTTCCCATTATGTAAAATAATATTGTGATCATTTTTCATCATACACTGTAGATTTTTCATTAAATATGCTCTACCGATTCCTGTCTTTTTCAATAACTCAGGAAATGATAATTTCTCTTTTTCTTCAAAGGCTAATAAAATAACCGCTTGATAAATTGTACAATCAACAATAATTGGCTTAAGGGTATGCTCATCAAAAAAAATTTCAATTTCCAACCTCTGAAATAAATAATTGAAATCAATATTTAATCCTAATGATTTCATTTCTATCAAATATTGATCAACAATATTTTGTAAAACATTTGGTAATTTAAGAGTATCATCGTTTAGTGGAAAAAAATGCTTCCTAGAAAGTCGACTGAAAGTAGTTTGAATATTATTTATTGAGTAATGTTTAACAGAGTTTAACGATGCTTTATATTCCCGAAAATATTCAAGAATTGTAACTGATATTAGATCTTTTTTAGAATTAATTAAGTATTGAAAAACAATATCCAAAATCGGAAGCTTTTCATAAACATCCGGCATAATAAAATATTTTGGTAACCTTGGTGCAAACTTCTTGATAACCTGTTCTTGAAAATTTGATGAATAATTTAAAAAAATTTCTAGCTTCGTATATGATTTATCAAATTGTTTTACCGAGTCCTTCATCATATGATAATCTAAGTAGTTAACAATTAAGGTAACAAATTTATCTATTTCATTTTCACACATATTTGTGAAAACAACCATTAACGACCCTTCACAGGGATAATAAATTGATCTATTCCCATAATTTTCAACCATGAAATAATATTTGGAATCTTTCATAATCACTTCACTAATAGTTGAAATTTCAGGTCCAAACTCATGACGCATAACGTCACAACTTACAATCAAATCATATATTTTGTCAATAATATTGATATTCCTAATATTTTCCTTTTGATTCACCCATTCTAAAGCCTTATTTGCAATACATTGTACAATAATATAATTTAAATCAATATCATCCATATGTACATGGCTGGATAATACTTGAAGTTTTTGTAACCTTTTATATTCCGAGATTTCAATAAAGTATTGCACACATTTTTTCAAATTGAAACTTTTATTGTTTATAGAATTCTGGGCAATTAAATCTAACATTTTGTTGAAATGACAATCAGGATTAGAGTTTATGATTCTTTTAACTTTTAAATACGTTTCATAAGTGAAATCAATGTACTTTTCGAATGAATTTAAATCAGTTAAACCAAATAGAGCAACATCCATTTTGCAATTAAAATATTTGATTGGAGAAGTATCATCATATGCATCTCTAAAATCAGTACCAAGAGATCGAAGATTAAGGTAATAAAATTTGGAAAAACTTTTGAAGATTAAATTTCCTTCGATTTCACTACTTTCAGTTATTAATTTGATATATTTAGGAATTTCAGTACTGAAAATATCATCAGTACCTGATACTTTCAATTTATGTATAAATTGCTTTTGGAAATTTTGTTTAATTGTTGCCGGATCAAAAACAATTGTTAATATTATTTTCATCTTTTCACATTGCAAAATTGAATCTTTAAAACATTCCGTGAATTTTTCCAAAATATTATCTTTACCTTTGCAATGTTTGATGTAAGAGTCAAATAATTTGTCAAATAATTTGTATATCTTATCAAGCAAACCCTTTCTCCTTTTCTCATTCAGTAGGGAAATAATTACTGAACAAACTCTTTTGGAATAACTGAAATCTAGATCATTATCTGTTGTTAGTTGATTTGAAATCAATTGCAATAAGTTGTTTTCATAAATAGTAAATAAACAATCTTCATCTTCATTAAGAATTTTATCCTTTGTTTCGTTGACAACATCTTTATCAGTTACTTGTCTTCTTTTTTTATAACGCTCATCGGAAGACTCCACAGTTCTCTTGCTCTTGTGAAAGTTAAAACTGTTTGGATTAATACTAACATCATTTTCAAATTCAGAATCAATCAAATAATTTAAATCAAGTATATTTTTGATATCATTACCAGATTCCATTTGTTATTCTTTATCATTCCACAGTTAAAGTTAAAGTTGAAAAAAAAAAACGCATAATTATGAAGAAAAGAAAAAAAAATTCCAGTATTTCAACCCTTATCGAAATCTTTGTTGATTTAGTGTTTATGGTAATATTTATAGAGAAAAGTCATATTTATAATATATAGTATAAATTTGTTTACAATGATGTGATTTTAGCCGGAACAACTTTAATTAATCTATTAACGCATTTAAAATTTTCATTTAGTTTAAAAGAACCAGTATTAGTTTTAGATAAAATTGGATATTTCGGGTTTGATAATGATTTTAAATTTTCAATTAAAAATGACGGTTTCATTCCTGTTATTGCTAATAATTTATCCACTGATAAAAGATCATTATTTTGAAATGCTATTAAAACGACAAGTTGATAAATTGAGCACTCTATTAATTGACTATTTTTATCATTAAATTGAATTGAAATTGTGAATTTATGTAAAAATAGTTTCCAGTCATATCTTCTATTTTTACTTTTATTATTTAAGAAGTGAAAATAGCTCTCACTTATAGAAGATAATTCTTTTGGTAATTTAATAGCTTGATTCGGTGGAGGATCTTTAAATATACCTTTTTTCAAACAAACAAAATTTAAATCAAAATCCACTTTATGATATTGATTAAATTCAGTGAATTGATTAATTGATTCATCTATGAGCTTTAAGGATGTCATTAAATTTTGAGTTTGCTCCTCATTTAAGATAGTTGATAAAGTTTTATTCATTGAATTTTCAATATTAAAAATTTTTTCTCTAATTTTTAAATTATCATTACTAATATAGTAATTTAATAATCTTTTATTGTAAAAAATTCTATATTTTTCAAAAAAACTCTCAATTTCTGAATCATTCAGTATGCTACCAATTAGTTCAACTGTTGTATCAATTGGTGTTTGAGATTTACCCTTAATAGATTTAATCAAGTTATTATCAATATATCTCACTAAAGAATTCATAGTATGCATCATTTTTTTATCACCTAATTTATTTCTGATAACTTCCTTACCTATATTAAAGAGTTTTAACTTAAACTGATCATTATTATTATTATCTTTTAAGTTATTATTCAAAATATTTTTATAGTTAATCATTAAGGATTCTAATTTTTCAAATAGAATCTCATTTTCCAGGTTATTATTGATTAGCAAATTATCCATTTCAATTTCAATAAATTTTTTAAAAGAAATAATAATAATTTTCATGTCCTCTTGATTCATTAAATTGAACATATTATAAACCCAAATTATATTTGTATCATTTTTTTTAAACAGATTTAAAATAATCTTAATTGAAACATCTAAAACATCACTAAATAAAACTTTCATACAATCAGGTGAAAATTTTAAATAATCAATATTTGGATCAAAATTACTTAAAATTTTACCCAATTCATTGCAAGCCTTAAATAAATGCTTACTCATTTTAATATATCTGTCTGTGAAACTGTCATCATCTTTCGCTTCAAAGATTAACTCGTCCCTGGAAGACTTGACAACATACATTATTGCGGAATTAAAATCAATATTAAAATTAATTTTATCCTTATCAACGAATTGATCAAATTGATGAATAAATCTGGTGAATAGAATCAATTTATCTAACGGTTTTAATTTCGAACTTATATCAATGTCAGCTTTTATATCAATGTTGACATCAAATATCTCTTCTGAAACTAGAGTTTCATTCAATAAATCAAAAATTGAAATCATCAGTTTATTTCTTACCTTGGGCAATTCATGATCAAATAACTTGTCTGAATTATTATTATTTAAAAATTTCAGAATGAATGAATTGATAATTTTAATTTCACATTGCGATATCGGATAACCAGTTTGATTGTCAATTACTTGACTTATATGATCAAAGGGTTTAATTAGATTATTCAAAATTGGATTCAAATTTTTTTTAAACTCATTAAAGGTATTAATTATATCGATTATTGTATCATTAGATTTTAAAGTTAGTTTGTCTTCAATTTTTTCGAAAATTGTATTCACGATCTTAATTAAATATGTATTTAACTCTAATTGAAATTTTTTATCGTTTAAAATAACTTTTGAATAATTTGATAGTTTCAAATATGATATATTATTATTTATATTAATCTTATTATCTTCATTTAAGTTGAATGGATATACCAGTAAATTATCATCAATATATTTGAAAATTAGTTTCTTTGATGATTGTATATATCCATCATTGAGTTGTTTATATTGTTCTCTATCAAAAACATCCAATGTTTTTAATTTTTTATTGGGTGGGATTGAATAATTTTCTAATGACCTTATTTTTGAAACAAAAGGGTTACTAGTTATCATTTTAACCTTGAAAAGCTGGAAAAAAAAATATAGATAAAGTAATTAGATAATACCCATTACAGTTATATATTTTGGTTATTTAAATTTAACGCGAAATATTTATATCGTAAAATAAAATTAAAATATGAAGAAAATTTAAAACAAAATCGAATGAAAAAACTATAAGAATAAATTATGTAATATAAAAAGTAAGTGTAAACAAAAATATAAATATAAATGTTATGGAAAAAATGTGAATATGACTAAAAATGAATGTAAATGTAATTTGTAACTTTAGAAGCAAGTAAAGAAACAGGAATAAAATGCAATAAATTGATTGTGAAATTAAATTAATTATGAGTTTGAGTTTTTTTTGATTTAACAATCCAACTAAATAAACTTTTTCTGTGATGATTATTTTTCTTGTTACTCTTTTTATCAAATTTAACCGATGGATTCGTCGTATTAATAATACTGTTTAAATCATTCTCTTTAACTTCGATCATTGGACCAGGTTCACCCAAAATTTCTGGTGTTATAGTAATTTCTCCATTATCATCTAAATTAATTAAGGTCGAATCGTTCTGTAATCCCATTAATTCATCGGTAGTTTTCTCAATTATTGATTTCGAATTTGAGTGAGAATCTTGAACTAAAGTAGATTTATTTGAAAAAATTGAAGATCTACGTTTATGATGACTTAATTTTTTTGATAATACACTGAATAAAGAACCGGTCCTTTGATGCGATAAGTTTGAAGATTTTTTTGGGACAGAAGTATTATGATTCATTGGGTTATTACCGTTTTTATTAGAGTTTTCAAACATTATTGATTTATCATTATTGTTTGAATTTTTTTTGGATGAAGTATCCAAAGAAGAAGATGAAGTTGAACTTGAAGAGAAAAAGTTGTTTTTCAATTTATTATTTGAAGGTAACGAAATTGTAGAATTAATAATGATATTCTTGCTATTATCATTATTTTCATTATTTTCATAGTCATCATTACTACCATTATTATTATGATTATTATAAACACTATTGTTATTAATTTCATCATTATCGTCATTAATTAAAGATTCTGATAATGAATTAGAATTTAACGAACGTGAGTTGAATTCCCTATGAAAATTTTTAGGTAATTCATATTCTTTTGACTCATATTGGAAAGGTTTATTCAAATTTATATTATTATTAGAATTTTTCAAATTTAATTTTTTGATTGGAGATTTTGAACTTGACCTATTAATGTTTGAGTTTAAATAATTTTTAATCAAAGGAGATTTCATTGTTTTTGAAGAGATTGGACTTGAAGGTATTAATTTATTATTATAATAAGATTGGTATCTAACTTTACCTCTTAAGCTTGAAATGCTTGAGGTATTAACGGAAGAGAATGGATTATTTTTTGAGATTGCAGGAGTATTATTCAAATTGAGATTATTAATATTATTAAAATTATTGTTCGAATTATTTGAACTCAAAGAATTGGAAGATCCATTATCACTAACAATTAAATTATTATTGACTGATTTCATTGGTAAAGAATTTAAAGAAGAATTGGAGTCTTTTGATAGTAAAAGATTTTCCAAATCTAAATTATTGTTCGTGTGTGAGTTTGAATTTAAATTTGAGTTTAAAATTTCCTTTGACAGTATATTATCATAGCAAGAGTTATTATCATCCTCGGAATCTGTATTTAAATTAGCACCACTACTTGGTGTGTTAATATTAAAATTATCTTCTTCCAAAATTTCTTCAGCAATTACCACTTCAGTTTTTTTGGGAGAACACATTAAAGAGTGTTTTGGATAATGGATAAAATCAGATTCGGGATTCGAGTAATGTCTTTGTCTCTTATTTAGAGATAACAGGGGTAAAGGTAACGAGGGAGAAGATAAAGATAAATTGTTTGACTTGTTGATTATATCATCTAAATTAATCAAAGCCTCGGGTATATTATTATTATTATTAAATTTGGTTTCGTCTGTTATGAATAGTTTTATTGGAGTTGAAGAGATTGTGTTGTTGGAATTGTTATTGGTATTGGTATCAGTATCGGAATTGGCCGCCGACTTCTTGAATGGCGAATTCAAGATTAGAGAGTTGTTTTCAAAACTTGGAGGGGTAGTGTTGGGGTCGGTTAAGCTGTCCATATCATCGTAATTCGAGTTAAATTTGTAATTATCGTTGTCGTTGTCATTGTCATTATTGCTAATGGTTGTTGTTGTGGTTGTATTATTGTCGATGTCGTTATCGTTATCGTTGTCACCAAAGTTATGATTATCCCTTTGATTATGATTATGATTATGATTATCACTATCGCCATTAATTGGATTGATAGAACTTAGTTTAATATGAGACTTAACTGGTGAACACGGTAGAGACTTTGACAGATTTTGGTTTTGGGATGCAGGGCTTTGAAACTGAAACTGAAACTGATTATTCAACGACGATATTGGCGGTAGCAACGAATTCACATCGAAGTCTCCTGATATTGCAGCTGAACGTCTGTGTCTGTGTCCCCGCATTATTGGAGGATGTAGCTGTTGCTGTTGGTGTTGCGATTGTGATGGTGATTCTGATGAAGACGATGATGATGTCAGCTGTTGCGATGAAGCGATATTAAGCGGTAACGAAAGAGAAAGATTCCCATCTTTTGGTGTTGTTGATATACTGGTAAAATTAGACATGATTATAAGTTAAAGAGAGACATAAACATACTAATATCAGCCAACTGTATTGTGCAAAAATCTGGTTAATTACCTAATTAATGGTAATTGTAAAACTAATTGCACACTTGAACCCGAAAATTAATGGTGTATAGAAAACAATTTCTCACCATTTGTGTGTTAAAGAATAAAATTTTCTTTTATTTTTTTTTTTTTTTGCTTAGTTTCTGTGAATCCGTAAAATTCTGGCAGCAAAAAGCAAAAAACTACGCCGAAAATTAAAAAACAAAAAATTTCCGTTTCGGGTAAATGATTTAAATTCAATACGCGTTGCCATTTTTTTTATTTTTATTTTTATTTTTACTTTTTCGTCAACACTATTTAGGGGAAATTACGTAATCTATTTAAAACTTCTGTTGAGTTCACTTAGCAAATCCATTCCAGGTTTCTTCTTCTGGCTGTTGTTGTTGCCATTACTAGCACCAGCACCGGAACCTTTGGCCACCGAGATACCTTTATATATACAGTTGGAATGGTCTTGTTCGATGGCCTTGAATCTATTACCCAAGACGTTTTGTAGCACATCACCGTTAAAGCCATTGATGGCGAAATATTGCTGTTCGTTGGCGTTAACGTTGTTACTAGAATTTCTTGCACCAGCGTTAGCCCTGGACCTGTTGTTTGCATTGCCATTATAGTGCTGGTTGTGGTTATAATTACTTGAGCTGCCGCTTGAGTTGTTGCTTGAGTTGTTCGTCGAGTTGTTCGTCGAGTTGCTACCGGAGTTGGAATTCCCATGGTTATTATGACTGTTATTGGCGGTCATAACACCGATATTGGTGGCACTACCGCTGGCGCTGGCACTGGCACCATTTGATATACGCAACTTTCTATCACTATTCATCCTTATATATGTGGCGGCTGTCTATTGCTGTCTGATACCGGTATGTAATCCTAGTTTAAGTTGATATAAGCAATCCACCAAAAATTCTCTGCTCAGAGAGTTTGCGCTCGGAAAATTTCTTATCTCAAAATCTGTTTTTCCTTGTATCGCCACCACTGCTCTTTTTCTGTTTTCTTTTTGTTTTATAGTTAAAGATGTGTATGAAACCTATTCACATTTTTAGCAATAAAAATAAGAACACTTATTTACCAGCCATGATGCTAGATTCAACTTCCAAGTCAGAATCAAACGCAGATTTAAACGAACACATGAAATTTCTACCAATCGAATACGACCCTTCAATAGATCCGGAAAATATGTCCCAATACCTATCGAAGAATTATAAAGTTAGAGAATTTTATGAAAAAGAGCTAATCATGGATTCAAACTCAAATTCAAATTCAGACTCAGACTCAGAATCGCAGCTCGATTTGCCGCCACCATACATCGAGCAACAAAAACTGAAAACTAAGCACTCGCCGCCACCATATAGACAATTTGAACAAGGAGATAAAGAATCGACTAGCAGCAGTGATGATAAGGGTAAAGGAAACTGGATTGCTGTCAGTTATTGTTTAATTTGGCTGTTGACTTTTTTCTTGACTTTTTTCTTTTTGCAGGATGGTATGACAGGCAATCATATGGGTTGCCACGGCCAAGATGGCAATGGCAGTGACAAGCATACTAATGGCCATGCTGCCCATAACGAAATTTACAATAAGGCAACCATTGTTTACTCTTTGACTAGCGATGAACTAAAAGTTGATCAGGTCGATTATAGTGATAAATAGTTATATATGATATATGATATACGACTATAAAATAGATAAATATTTTTTGTTTTTGATTAGGATGATTAGTGTTTATAAAATTTCTTGTTATAATTTATAATTTATAACCATCCCTCTTTAGTTTAAATTTTTTAATTTCTTTAAATGAAATTCAAAATGTTCTGGAACAAACGACGAAACAAAGTAATAACTATGATCGTAGTCTTCAACTAACTTATAATTGATTTTATCCTCTAAAATGGTACCCTTGGAAGCAGCAATCAAATTTAGTGGCAGTAACTGATCATGTTCTTTCGTATTATGGAATGGATCTTTTGTACCAACATGGATTAAAATTTCGTCATCAATACCATCATATTTTTTGATTAAATGGCATGGATCATACTCGTACCATAAATCTTTGTCATCACCTAGATAATTTCCAAAACATTTTAAGCCCCATGGAACAACACTTGGGTTACAAATTGGTGCAAATGCACTACATGCTACAAATCTACCTGGATTTCTCAGATAAAACATCAACGCACCATAACCACCCATTGAGTGCCCAGTAATTGAAACATTATTTAGATCCAAACCTTTAAAATCAATGGATAATGTTTCCAATAATTCTTTTAAAATATAATCATACATCTTGTAATTTTTACTCCATGGTTCTTTAACGGCATTAACATAAAAACCAGCGGCTAGACCAAAATCCCAGTCTTTATCTTCACCTTCAATATTTGCACCTCTTGGCGAAGTATCCGGGAAAATCATGGCAACATTATTTTTTGATGCCGGTAATTGCCAGAAAGCTTTTTCACTAGGGTTATCTGGTGAACATGTCAAACCTGATAGATATAAAATACAAGGCAATTTCGAAATTTCTGTATAACCAGGTGGTAAATAAAGATTAAGCTTCATTGGTGTTTGGGTTATTTGAGATTCATGTGAAAGTTTCAATAATTTACCACCACATGATGCAATTGTTGAATCGATTTTAAAAAATTCCATTCTTTTAAATCTTGTATCTTTTATGAAGGAAATAAAGAAGAATTAGAAGAATTAAAAATCAGAAGAAGAAAAAATATATTACTATTAAAGTTCAATGAAAATCGGAAATAACAGTTGCTTAAATATTCATTCATAAAATAATCAATAGATTTTAGCACCTGAGGAAAGTTTTACTCGATTTGGGAATTTATCAGTCAGCGGTTTCTAAAAATCCGTTTGGAATTTTTTTAGTTCAAATAAACTTGTTTCCGTTTTCTCTTATCTTCTTTAATTTCCAATCAGTCATGTTTAAAAATATCAATAGATTATCGTTTATCACCAAGAGATCTCTATTTAAACCGAATAGTAGATTTTTATCAACAAAATCAGCATTCATTTCGTCTCAAACTACGAGAAATTACTCAAAATATGTTTTACTTGGAGTTGGAATCACAACAGGACTAGCAAGTTTAGCTGCTGCAAATAATTTCACGACATCAATTAAAAGTGATGAAAAACTGATTAACAATGAGTCCATTGACGTTCTCAAGGGCGTCGATCCGATACCAATTTTGGTTAACTCACCACTATCAACCACGTTTCAACTAATTGGATACGGGATTAGAGAGGTTTCATTTTTAAAATTTAAAGTTTATGCTCTAGGGTTATACATCTCACAAAATGATTTAGAGAATGTTTCAAAAGTTTTAGACTCGAAGTTTTTGGAAAATTTCTACGACAATAACTTGAAAGATCATAAACTAAATTTGGAAAACGCTTTGAATGATCCGAAGTTATCAACGATTTTAATTGAAAATTTATTGATTTCGGGAGTCAAATTCACCGCTAGAATCTGTGCAGTTAGAAATACCGATTTATCGCATTTAAGAGACGGGTTTATTAGAACAATCAAGAACAGTAGTAAATATAAAGAGCTAATGAAGAATGAGGATGCTAATAATTTCCCGCAGAGAATTGAAGCTGGTTTGGCGGAAATTCAAACGATTTTTAACAACAAGAAGATGTCGGCTCCAAAAAACTCACTCATCTATATGGAAATCGTCGAGGATGGTAAGATCAAAGTCAATGTTGAAATTTACGATAAGAAGTCACTCAAGCACAAAAAGCCAATTGAAGTCGGTATAATCAACGAACCATTAGTTTCTGAGCTTTTGTTTCTAAGTTATTTAGCGAACGACAAGCCATTGGTTCAGGATGTCCATGATAGAGCTGCTGAAAGTTTTATTTCGATTGCCTGAGAGCTCCATGGTACTTAATGCAGTGTTGGCCATACGGCAGGTTATTTATTTTTATATTTTATATTTTATATTTTATATTCTATATTTTAAATTCTATTATTTATTTTATTTTTTGTTATTTATTTTATTTTTTATTTTTTATTTTTTATTTTTTATTTTTTATATAACGTAATTTATAAAAGGGAAGGATTTTTTTTACTTCTTGATGCACGATGAAAACGATCAAGAATACAAGTGTACAAGTGTACAAATGGAAGTATGTGGGGATCCGACCCATGTGCACACATAACGCAGGTTGTGTATATTAATAGACAAGATGAAGACCAATAGAAGAACGAGCAGAACGAAACAACAAGGACGAATCAAGCAATATTGAATCGATCACCTACGTCTTCTGTCAACTAACCTTAGAGCTGAACCCAACCGATCTTGCAACTGTAGAAGAACTTGAATATGCAAAATAACTTCGATTCCCCCGGCAAACGGCAGAATCTTCGTATTGAGAATTGCCGTCGCAGTCGTATAATATCTAAAATGGCAGTAAATTGCCTGCATTACTCCGTATACATACACCAACGGCGTTTCACAAGTTTCGGCCGATGGACTTTCCCTAATTTGCTGCCTTTTGACGATGAGTAGTTGGTCCTGCAGAATTTAACTGATGGAATTGATTTGGAATATTTTTATACTTTGAACGAGTCGTTTGACTTATGTAATCTGAGACTCGAATATAACCATCTTTTTACTTAACTTAACTTATCTAGTGAGCTACACCAGAAAATTTAAGTGGACATATTCATAAATATACACGAGGTTATTTTTTACATCATAGACATCAATAATTTAATATGCCGAGGATAACAGATTCGAATTTTCCAAATTTGACATCGAGTTCAAACAGCGATTTGGATATTAGACTGGCTTATGATCTTAAGAATGGTAAGAATAATAAAAGTAATATGAGTAATATGATTGGTGCTAGTAATACAAATGGTGCTAATATAAATAATAATGGGTTGCAGAAAGTTAAAACTAAAAGGGTCAGGAAAAAACATAAAAATTCAAGATATGGATGTCAGAACTGTAAGAATAGGAAAATTAAATGTGATGAAACGTTGCCGACGTGTGTTAACTGTAACAAGAAGAAGATAGTTTGTACGTATACTAACATGACACCGTATCAAATCAACCAAATCATGCTGTCACATCAAAGGAAACCAGGAGAAAAAGATCCATCGAATAATAAAGCAGGGGAAGAGGAAGAGGAAGAAGAAGAAACGGAAAGAGACGAACAATACCTGCATGAACAGCATACAGATTCGAGTGCAAATACAATACCAATACCTCAGCACTTTGATTTCCAAAACTCTGCTAACGACTTGGTATATCATCCATATAATTACCCTATCTGCAAGGAAATTAATTTACAAAATAGGCCCACCAATTTAGATGGGAAGTGTTCGGAATTAAACCCAGTTAGTAATTTGGCAAATAATATTCAAAATTACGACTTCAATGAATCCATTTACAAGATTTCTAAACTTGAAGAAATTTTGTTGCCTCCGGAGTTAAGTAATGAGAATTCCACTGTGCAACAAAGTTTGCACCTGAACATAGACTTAAATGGGAATCCTGAAGAACTGCCGAATTTTGATATACATTTCACACCTGTTCAATCGGGGTATCAGATTAATGAAGCGAGTGCAATTGATAGCGCTGAGTCATTATTCAAATCATCTAGGTCAACACCGTTATTTGAGAATGCCAAATTTGTGAATAAAACTTTGAAACTAAACAGATTGGTAGAGTATGATCTATACAAAAATTTTGTTGACCAAAACGAATTTATTGCAGACTGTCTAGCTAAGAGAGATATCATGAAAATATTTTCAACCTTAGGTCCAATAGATTTAGACACTGTTTTACCAAAAAATTATTACAACACTATATTGATGTCTTCGGTTTTCAGCAAACTTGTTAATAAGTCTATATTATTATATGCATGTGATTACTATAAAAATGTTTTATTGAGGCAAAATGTTTTGCCTTCTTTAAGTTATAAAGCCAAATTGAGTATCTCTTGTTTTTGTGAAAATTACTCAATCAACTCAATTAATGATTTGACAAAGATAATTGAGAATGAATATATCATAAATTACGGCGAATTTAAGCTAGTTCAAATCGATTTATTGATTGCCTCGTTCATGATTCTAAGCTATTGTTTGGTTTACCATTTCAAAAATGGTTTGAAATTTGAAATGTCCGAAGAGGAAGGTGAATCCAGCGTTCACAATTTTGGCATATTCAATACAGGCCTATATTCTGTTACTATGGACAAGTCAAAATCTCTAGATGGCATGAATGGTGTGAATATTTTAGCATTATATTTGACCAATGATTTAAAGTTTTCGTTAGTTAAGGGCTATAATCTTAACTCATTGGACGATTATAAAAATAATTTTGATCTATTGGACTATAATAACGTGAATAATCTAGATAATAATGATTTTATTATAGATTATCAGAACCTGAAGCAATTTTCAGAGAAATATTTTGCTATTTTGAAAAGCAGCTCGAAAAATGATTTAATTTTGGGCTTCAAATCGGGTTTAATAATCAGATTGTTGAACGAGTTTCAGACAATTATACCATACGACTTGTGTAATCTGAAGTCTACTAATTTCAAAATGAACGAGGAAACAATCATTTTATATTTGAATTTTATTGCGTTAGGTTTCCAACTTTCAGCAATTACCCCTGCAACCTTATCTTTTGCAACAAATGATTTTGTTGGCCGCGGTTGGTTTTTGATGGAGTTTTTTGACATTAAAAATTTGATGATCATCTTTAACAAAATGATTTTTAACAGCGGATTAAAAATCCAGGCTATCTATTTGATTAGAACCATTACTTTTTTCAAAAAAAGATGGGAGATTTACAAAAGTTTTTTGAAAAGCTTTAGAATTGATGAACTAATCGATACCAATGTACCATTATACGAGAGATGCGACAAAATACGAAAGTTGAAGAGCAACGGGATCATGGATGAACTACAGATGGAATCGTTTAAATTGGAAAACGGTTTTTTCATTCAGAAGTGGAATTTCCCAACTGTGAAGAATACCATTTTAACTGAAGATACCCATTTAATCGATTTTTTCGTGAAAATTAATCTAGACAAGGAACAGATGATTGAAAGTTTTACAGAGTCCGATAATGGTTTGTTGTTGCAGGATTACGACCCGCTGAAGAATCCGCCTGTTTCTGATAGCAGTCCACATGGATCCGACAACAAGATGATCTCAATCGATACTGCAATTTTGGATGGCCAAACCATGAGAGATAGTTGGAAGCTTGTTACCTATATGAGGTTGAACAATGTTTAGAACCTGGAAGGAGCTCCGGGATTATTCTCTGTCTGTCTCACCCGTCTGCCCCGGAGACTTTGACGTCCCCCTCCCCCCGCAAAATAAAAACTCTGAACGAGACAAAAAAAAAATATCCAAATAATTATCTGAATTTACAAGAATTTACAGAGCAGGAACCTAAGTTACAGGATTGCCATGTTGATTGGTGGATATTTATATAATTGCGGTCATATAGATACTGATAAAGTTGATAATAAGCTTGGAGTGTGTATATAAGTGTATAATAACTACAGAATATATTTTATTTACTTTTCTATAGGGGAATGTTGCGGCTAATCAAAATTTTTTTTATCACGATCATTTCTGTTTTCTAAAATTGGCATTTTCTTCTATCACCCGGGGTAGTAAAACAAGTATAAATTGTAATTAAAATCCACTTGTTTGTCATTCCATTATACAATAATATTATACCTTGTATCTTCTATTATTGGCAGGGAAAAGTTAACAAAGCTAATATACTATTTAGAGAAAAAAATGTCTGAGTCATCGCAATCAATTAAAACCGACTTGATTACTTTGACTAGGTTTATCATCGAACAACAACAAAAATTGGCGCCAGAAGCAACGGGGGAACTGACATTACTATTAAATGCACTACAGTACGCTTTCAAATTCATTGCTCATACCATCAGAAGAGCCGAGTTGGTGAATTTAATTGGTCTATACGGACAAACCAACTCCACCGGTGACGACCAGAAAAAATTGGATGTCATTGGAGATGAGATTTTTATTAACGCAATGAAAGCTTCAAATAATGTCAAAGTCTTGGTTTCAGAAGAGCAGGAAGATTTAATTATATTTGAAAATAATTCTGGTAATTATGCGGTTTGTTGTGACCCAATTGATGGTTCATCTAATTTAGATGCTGGTGTGTCAGTTGGTACGATTTTTGGAGTTTACAAGTTACAACCTGGATCAACAGGTTCAATTAAGGACGTTTTAAGACCTGGAACAGAAATGGTTGCCGCTGGTTATACCATGTACGGTGCGTCAGCCCATTTGACTCTTACAACAGGTAATGGTGTTAACGTTTTCACACTAGATACGCATTTAGGTGAATTCATTTTAACCAAGCCGAATCTTAAAATTCACGATGATAAAAAAATTTATTCAATCAATGAAGGTAACTCTTACTACTGGACAGAAGATGTTAGAAAATATATTGCATCATTAAAAGAACCGCAACCAGATACAAACAAACCCTACACCGCTAGATATATTGGTTCGATGGTTGCCGATGTCCACAGAACTCTACTTTATGGCGGTATTTTCGGGTATCCAACAGATTCCAAATCGAAGACCGGTAAATTGAGAATCCTATACGAATGTTTCCCAATGGCTTTCTTACTGGAACAAGCCGGTGGTATGGCTGTCAATGATAAAGGTGAACGTATTTTAGATTTGATTCCGAAAAAAATTCATGAAAGAAGTGGCATCTGGCTAGGTAGTAAGGGCGAAGTTGAAAATTTACTAACTTTTATCAAGAAATAGTGTAATAAAATGTATAATTTAAATAAATTGTTCATAAATTATTGTAAACTAAACCATTATTTAAATATAAAGTAATTATAAAGTAACTATAAAGTAACAAAAGCATCCATCTAACTAATTTGAACACGTAAACTTAACGCGAGAAATAATTCTGTATGGAAAAAAGAGCTTCGCTGTCCTTTCACTTTCGTCTTGAAATTTCCAATTGAAATTTTTATGGATCTCCAACGAAAAGTTGTTGCTCCTATTTTAGGTTCGATCTTTTAATAAACAATTAAATTCTACTCTACCAGTTCTATAAATGAGTAGTTTTCGTGTTCTTGACTTAGTCAAGCCTTTCCAGGCTTTCCTTCCTGAAGTTCTTGCACCAGAAAGAAAGGTCCCATTCAACCAAAAATTAATGTGGACGGGTGTTACTTTGTTGATTTTCTTGGTTATGAGTGAAATCCCATTATATGGTATCACATCCAGTGAATCTTCTGATCCATTATTTTGGTTGAGAATGATGTTGGCTTCAAATAGAGGTACATTGATGGAATTAGGTGTTTCACCAATCGTTACATCAGGTATGGTTTTCCAGTTATTACAAGGTACTCAATTATTGACAATTAATATGGAATCAAAGGAAGATAGAGAATTATTACAAATTGCTCAAAAACTATTGGCTGTTCTTCTATCATTCGGTCAAGCAACCGTTTACGTTTTAACTGGTATGTACGGTAGACCATCAGATTTAGGTTATGGAGTTTGCTTATTATTAATTTTACAATTGGTTTTCGCTGCTCTAATGGTTATACTTTTAGATGAATTATTACAAAAAGGTTATGGTTTAGGTTCCGGTACCTCGTTATTCATGTCAACAAAAATTTGTGAATCCATTTTTTGGAAATGTTTTGCCCCAACTTTGGTTAACAAAGGTAGAGGTTCAGAATTTGAAGGTGCTTTATTAGCATTCATTCATTTATTATTCACCAAAAGCTCTAAAAGAGCTGCATTAATGGACGCTTTTTACAGAGATAGTGCTCCAAACATGTCACAAGTTATTGCCACAATATTAGTCTTCTGTTCAGTTGTTTATTTACAATCTTTAAGAGTTGAATTGCCAATCAAGTCAACAAGACAAAGAGGCCCATATAATTTATATCCAATCAGATTATTTTATACTTCAAATATGCCAATTATGTTACAGAGTGCTTTGACTTCAAATATTTTCATTATTTCTCAAATGTTATATTCAAAATTCCCGAAAAATTTCTTAATTCAATTTATTGGTACTTGGGAACCAAGACAAGGTTCACAACAATTATTTGCCGTTTCAGGTATCTCATATTATATGCAACCACCATTAAATTTCACTGAAGGTTTATTAGATCCAATCAAAACAGTTATTTATGTTGTCTTTGTTTTAACAACTTGTGCATTTTTTTCAAAAACTTGGATTGAAGTTTCAGGTACTTCTCCAAGAGATGTTGCCAAACAATTTAAAGATCAAGGTTTAGTCATTGCAGGTCATAGAGAAACTTCTGTTTATAAAGAACTAAAAAAAATTATCCCAACTGCTGCAGCTTTTGGTGGTGCTACAATTGGTGCATTATCTGTCTTAAGTGATATGTCAGGCTGTTTAGGTTCCGGTACTTCCATTTTGATGGCTGCAACAACAATCTATAGTTATTATGAAATGGCTGCAAAAGAAGGTGGATTTGTTAAATCACTTGGATCTGGCTTCGCAGATTCTTCATCATGATTAATTGAGCATTAAATTAATTTCTGTTCTTTTTAGTTTAAATCTATATTAGTCATCTTTCTCAAAAATTATATAATAAATAAATAACTCTATATATATTTTTTAATTAATTATGTTATTGTCTTAACAATTATTGTATTCTATCTTACTCGCTTAATTCTTTTTTTTTTTTGACATTGCTTTACTAATTCTTTTTTATATTTGTTATCCTTTAATAACAAACAAAAATGGCTCCTTCAGTAAGTTCACATAAAAGAATTAAGAATATATCAATTTCAAAACCTATAATATATGGTAATATTGCAATTAAGTTTTCACCCTCTAACCCAATGCCACCAACGGCGTCAAAAGATCATACACATTCATGGACAATTTTTGTTAAGGATCCAACTGGTAATGATCTATCTACATATGTTAAGAAAGTTGTTTTCAAATTACATGACACATATAATAATTCAACTAGAAGTATTGAATCTCCACCTTTTGAAATCACAGAAACTGGCTGGGGTGAATTTGAAATCTTGATTAAAATTTTTTTCCACAATGATGGTGGTGAAAAAAATCTTACATTGGTTCATCATTTGAAATTACATCCATATAATGGATTAGTTAGTACTGATGGTAAAGTGGAGAGTATTAAATATGAAGAAATTGTTTTTAATGAGCCTACAGAAAAAATGTTTGAACTGTTGACGCAAGTTCCAGGTACATATTTAACAGATGCTGATAAAAAGAGAGAAAGAGAGGAGTTGGACAGAATTAATAAATCTTTTAAAGATATTCAAAGTCAGGTCGATAAAGCAACAATTGAATTCAAAAACCTGGAAAAGGAAAGACAAGAGTTAATTCAATCATAGATAAGGAAATTAAACGGATAAGAATATTAATCAATGGTTACCGGGATTATTAACAAAAAAAGAAGTGTATTTATTTTTCTTATATATACGTGTACTATATAGCTAATGTGTAATTGATTACATCTAAAATAACGGCTTGAATGTTATTGGAATTCGTCGAATCATAGTATTTGTTGCAATCATAACCTAATTTAATACGAACTATTTCTTTATAATTTCTGTCAAAAATTAAAATTGAAGAAATTGGATAAATGCCACCACCAACGGGACATCTTAAACTTAATTTTTTAGTTATTAATCCATCTTTGTCTAATATAATTGGAAAGTTATATTCATTAAAATATTCAAAGTATGGTGTTAAACCTAAGATATTTATTCGACTTCGATAATTGTTTAATAACGATTCAAAACAATGCAATGAGTAAAGATCCGTGGTTTTAAATAAAAATAGAATTGTAGGTTTATCATCAACTTGCTTGATTATTTGATCAATATTAAGTAATTCTTTTGATCGTGGATTTATATAATTAATGGTCGATTTTGATTCATTTAAAACCTCCTCAAACAGCTTAACCAATTCTATATTATTTAAATTTATCAATGCTTGATCAATAACTATATTTGGTGTTTTAATAATATTTGATTTTTGATAATATGCACCACCTATTATTGAGCTATTATTTATCTTTTTTAGCGGTGAACCTATATCTTCAGCACTTTCAAACCGTCTTTTACCACCATGTAATTCGTTTCGATAACGCAATGCATTGAATGTCATTTATGAACGGTATAAGCCCATGGAGGGGACCTTGAATACTTAATTTAACAAATTTCTTAGCAGAAAAAATGGCGAAGAAACTAATAAAAAAAAAACAAATTATGAGAATTCATGTTGCTTATTTATTTAAATATACTATTGCTATTTTTTATATGGCATTGAATATGGACAAACTGCCACCAATATCAGCTCTTTTTCTCACTAAATTTGATGTTCACACAGGTTATGAACTGAGATGGTTTAAATCTTTAGACGATGAAATTTATTCTTCTAAAAATTTGGAATTTAAATCTTTACCATCAGGTTTACATTCTGTTGCCAATGATACCATATGTTTCGTTCAAAATAAAGGTATTAATAGTGACCAAGAAGAATTATTATATGGATTGTCGGTTTTTAAACAAAATAATTATTTACAACAAGTTGATAACGAAGGAATAATTGATAGAAAAAAAGTCAAATTATATTCTTTAGGTATACTAATTGATCCAAATCATTTATTTGAATCGATTGATTCGATCTGGAAACCAAAAATTTATTCTTCCTGTTGGACTTACAAAAATGAACTAAATCAACTTCTGAATAATTTTATGAATCTAACAAACGTTGAAGATGAAATTAAGTTTGAAGATGTCTTTTTAAAATATTTTGAGTTACATTGTTTTAAAGGAAATAGTAACTTGATTTTAAACATTAGCCAATTAAATAATACTAGTAGTAGTCGTCCCAGTAAGAAACATTCGTTTGATAATTTATCATTTATTGACTCAAATGATTTTAAAAATAATAATGATCATATGATTGATTATCTAACTAGTTTGTTCACAGATTTTGGACCATTAATATTTAAAATTTGGAAATTGTCTTTATTAAGAAAATCAATAATTATTTATTCACCAAATAGTTCATCTAGTAATATTGTGTGCGTAACAGATGATGAACAAAACAATGAAATTGATAATAAAAGCTATAAAATTGAAGATTTGTCGAAGATAATTTATTGTATTTCATTGATTTCTTCAATACCAAAAGAATTACAAAATCAGCTGGTCAATTCAGGTATTGAAAATTTGAATTATTTTGAATTCAATAAACCAGTTTATAATATTTGTGTCAATGATATTTTGAATTTGGATAAATTGAATAATAATTTTATTGCCTCGACAACGGATCAAATTATAATTGAAAAGACAAATTTATATGATTATGCAATAAAATTGCCTTTTAATAATTGCTTGGATAAAAATTTAAACACACCAGAAATTATGTATTCGAAAACTGGTTCGGTTCAATTATCAAGTCCAAGGGATTTTCAAAGATTTTGTATTATTTACAATAAATTAAACAATAATTCAGTAATGGATGAATTACCATCAACTTACAAAAACACCTATGAATCCAAAACAGTTGCTGAACTATTTTGGAATGGATTTTCATGGTGGGCAACTGCTGGCGAGTCGGTAAACTCAATTAGTGATAAATTTAGTTTAGAATTTGAATCTTTTGATAATTTGCCAAATGATAATGTTGAAAAACTAATTACCATTGTTGGCTATTTTCAAAAATTAACAATAAAATTATTTACCATGCTGATTGAAATTATTTTAAATAATGCAGAAGAAAGTAGTGAAAATAAAAAAATTAAAATTGAAAGTCAGGATATTTATGAAATGGGGTTGGATCCATATAATCAGGCTGATTGCGATTTTCTAGTTGAGCTAGTTAAGTTATGGTGGAATAAAGATGTCCAAATAGGTAGTTATTGTGGTGAACTATGTTGTTTTTGAGGTGTATTAAAATGATAGTAGGAGAGTTTCTGGTATTTTTTTTTTGATTTGGTTTTGATTTGGGAAAGTATTTTGGAATTTACCACATTATTTTAGCTTGTGCTGGATAGATCGATTGATTGAGAATTTATCTTACTCTCTTTGTATAATAATACGTAAAAATTTTATGGAAGAATATTAAAGTTACTGATGCGTAGTTATGAACATGGAATAACAAAGTAAAACAAAAACAATTATAAACAAAGAAGGGTAAACAAAGCAAGCTATATATAAAAACTCAAATTGAGGAAACTCAAAATTAAAACAAAATTACTCCCAACTAACTAGTTTCTTCGTCGGTTTTGTTATCATTATTAACTCTACCCATTGCTTTATCCCATAACGGTTTGTACTCAGTTGTCCAATGGCTGAATCTATCTTTTGCGTTACCAAAATTATCCAACGCAGGTCTCACATCCAAGAAAAAACTTGGTAAACCAAAAGCATCATCACCACCACTATAATAATCAATAACGTATCTAACATCTATCCAACCACCATTACCGTCACTTCTCAGAACAGTCCAATCATGTCTGTCAAATGGAGGTTCAGAATTGTAGCTTTCAGGAAAAACTTTTGACATTAAATTGTAGTACTTTGCTCTTGGGGACATTGTGTCCGGACGACCGGTGAACTTCAACAATCTAGGTTCAATATGGGTCTCTAAAGTATGTGGTTTTTCCCATTCTAATATTTCTTCCCAAGCACCTTCATTCAAAAAATTGTGAATATTAACCATACTTTCAACGGCATCTTCCGGTATATCACCTTTACCCTTTTTCAACATTGCATTGAACATTTGTTGAGGAGATGGATATTCCCAAACACCTTCAGACGATGTATCACCTCTTGGAATTGTAGATAACGATCTATTGGTTGGTAGTTCAATTGTTTGACCTGGTGCTTTCACAGTCGATAAATTGTAAGGCATGTTAGTGTTTGGATTTAATTCATCGGTTTTGTTAACAATAGGACATGCTGATTGTAAAGAGGAAGATGCTGTAGACTTTGGTATTGGGAGGTTACACTTAACGGGACATGCTGACTATTAAAATTGTTAGTACAGAACTTGGGTATTGAGTACTGTTGATAAAATCATACTTACAGGCACATCCTTGAACTCTTTGTTTCCTTGTAGTTGATTTGTTGGATTGGAAGCCCAAAAAATACCCATTTTTTCAATTAGTTATCTTGATAATATAGAATAATATTTGAAATAAATATGAGTGAAAGACCGAAAACTGAGAGACAGCAAAGGAAATATTTATTAATTTTGGAGCTTAATTTTATTGAAAAGAAAAAAAAATATTTTTTCTTTCTCCACATAAATTTTGATTTGAATCTTATTTTTTTTTGAATTACTGTATAAAACGAAAATTTTGAACATAAAATGGAAACTGAGGAACTGATAATTGCAAGACATAAGAAGGAGAATAGAGATCTTGTTTCTGTTATTACGGGTATGAAAAAACAAGCAACTAAAAACACCAAAAAACAAGTTATAAAAAGAATCCAAGAAATGGAAAATGAGCTGAAAGAGAAGCATAAAGAAGAACTTGAACAACTACATAATGGTAATAATGTTAAAATCTATAATTCAGATAATGCAGCAATTTATGAGGACAACGACGAAAGCGATGATGAAATAACACCAGAAAAATTGTTAGCTCAATTAGAACTTGAACAGAAGCAAAAAGAAGCCGATGAAAAGGAGAAGGAAGCTGAACAGATACCACAACAACAGCAACCTGGCAAAAAGAAGAAACGTAATAGACAGAAGGAAAAATTAGCTAAACGTGAAGAAGAAATCAAGAGAATTCAAGAAGAAGCAAGACTAGAGAAGAGTGATAAGCCAGATTTACGTTCAATTGAGTTGAAAAATATTGAACAGTTATGTGATATTCAGAATTTGAAACAATTTGATATTACACCAGATGGGCATTGTTTATTTGCATCAATTGCTGATCAGTTGAAAATAAGGCAAGAAATTGATAAAACAATCAAAGAATTGAGGAAAACGGCAGCTGAATATATTAGAAATAATTCAGATGACTTTATACCATTTTTATTTGATGAATCAACCATGAGTTTAAAGAATGTTGATGAATACACTGAAAAACTAGAAAACACAGCTATGTGGGGAGGTGACTTGGAAATATTAGCATTGGCAAAAGCTTTCAATTGTTCCATTACTGTTATGATGAGTGGTAGAGCACCGTTGAAGATGAACGAAGAAGGTGAAAATGAAGACCTGAAATTAGTTTATTACCAACATGTTTTCGGGTTAGGTGAACATTATAACTCATTGCATGACGCTTGATGTATTATTTACAAGTTTAATTTTATATATCTATATTTTAATTCTAAATTATAATTTCTATTAGTATTTCTTTTTGGCAGCAGCAGCTTTAAACGTTAAAATATCACCATCTTCCACAATATAATTTTTACCAACTCTTTGAATTTTACCCTTTACCTTTAATAATTTTTCGTCGAACGGTGGTGCTAAATCTTTAACATCATGAAACTTAATTAATTCTGCATTAATAAAAGTTTTTTCAAAATCCGTATGAATAACACCAGCTGCTCTTGGACAAGATGTATTTGATCTGATTGTCCATTGCCTTGCTTCAATCGGACCACAAGTGTAAAAGCTAATTAAATTCAAACAGTTTCTCATTTCGTTGATAATTTTTGGTAAAGAAGATGAATTATCAAATAACTCTGCCGAATTTGTATCGTTCAATTCACTTAGTTTTGTTTCATAATCTGCAGAAAATAGGATTATAGGAGAATTTGGTGAAAACTCATTCACCCAATTTTTGATGTCACTTATAAATTCATTTTCATTGTTTAAATAGTCATTTTCATTGACGTTAATCAAAATAACGGAAGGCTTTGCTGTTAATAAATTGTTGATATTTAAAGCATCAATTTGATCATTTGTCCAATCCGTTTTATTTATTATTTTCTGACCATTCATT
This sequence comes from Kregervanrija pseudodelftensis, assembly GCA_030580115.1. Taxonomy (NCBI): domain Eukaryota; kingdom Fungi; phylum Ascomycota; class Pichiomycetes; order Pichiales; family Pichiaceae; genus Kregervanrija; species Kregervanrija pseudodelftensis. Next base: position 192,452 of record JAKTSJ010000011.1, read on the forward strand.
AAGATTTCATAGGCGATATTTAAAGTATCGATTTGTAATTCGATAAATGAAATTTCCACTGAACTTTTATTACTTTTATGTTTTAATTGAACACTTAATTTTTCGATTAAATTCTCAATAAATTCCATATCTTTTAAAATTAGTTCATCTTGAACGATGGTTAAATCACGAATTGGATCTATGTCCCCTTCAATATGAGTTATCTTCTCATCTTTAAACGCTCTAACGATTTGAAAAATCCCATCAACGGATCTTATATCATTTAAAAATGAATTTCCTAAACCTTTGTTATCACTAGCACCACGAACCAAGCCAGCAATATCGAAGATTTTCAAAATGGCTGGAATTTTTTTAGTGGACTTGAACAATTCATTTAATTTGTTCAATTTTTCACTTGGTACAATCACTCTTGCCTCTTCAGGTTCGATTGTTGCAAATGGATAATTTGCTGGATTACCTAATTTTGATTTCGTGATTGCTTGGAAGAAAGTTGATTTACCAACATTTGCTAATCCAACGATACCACTTGTTAAATTATTAGACGGTCTACCTAGTAATTTTTTTGTAATTAACTTTGATCTTGATTTTGAGTTTGCATTCGTATTTAAATTCAGTTTCACAGTTGTTGTTGAAAAAAAACGTATTATTCTAAATTCATGAAATATGGAAAATTTGGTGTGATTTATAATCATTTATTTTATGTATTTTAATTAGGTCAACACAAATATGATTATCATGAATTTATTATTTGAAAAGTTATTTTTCAGTTAATATGGTGCGAGAAAATTTCATACAATAGTTAAAAAGTGAGTTTTTTTTTTAAGTTAATAATACTCAGGTTATATTTATCAGAAAAGTAATATCTAAAAGCTCAAAAATAAATAAGTGAATGACAAAATCTCTAGGTATAATTTAGATCATTAGAAGTAAGACAAAAACAAAGTTAAGAAATAAAAAAGTAAGAATAACGAAGTTTCAAGATGCAAGTGCATTAAAAAAAGAGTATAAAAAAATTTCTAAATGGCTTGAACTACATGCTGTCGTTCATTAAGAGAAATATAAAAGCAGTAAAAAAAATGTAGTAAAAATGTAAGAGGAAACTTAATTAAGTTACTGAAGTTTTCTCTTCTTAGAATCATTATTGTGATCAAACTGTTCTGCTGAGAAAATAGTATTATGATCATTACTTTGAAATAACGATTTAGTTTTTGAACGTGTTAAAACAGGTAATTGACGATATGAATTTGTATGAGATGGATTGATTTCCTTCTGTTGTTGTTGTGGATCATATCTGTAAGGTTGGGGGTATAATAATGGAGGTTGATGAACAAATTGAACAGGAGTGAAAATTTGTGGAGTAGCAAAACTCTGTTGTGAATTTGAGTTTGAAACTGAATTATTTGAATTATTCAACCGACTTGAAAAATTAATTGTAGGAGTTGTACCTGGGGTTGGTATAACGGATCTCAAAGCTGATAAAGACTGTGATCTTGAATGTCTACCAGAGCTTTGCTGATCGTCAGCGTTAACAGTTGATCTAATTGAAGAAGATAACTGAGTTGAGGGAGTTGATATGAAGGAATAAGGATTTGTTATTGGAGAAGACATTGGAGAAATTGGAAGATTGGTAATTATATTTGAATCCAGAATTGATTGATAATTGTTGTTTTGAAACTGGATCGAGTTATAATGATTTAACTGTTGCTTCTCTTGCTCCAATTGTTTAACAAAATTTGTGGCAAGATGAATCAAATTATAAATAACCATGTTATTATTTTTGAAATAATTTATATCGGAATCAATGTACTTGAATTTAATTGATGGAGCAATGTTTATAACTGATTTTAAGATCAGACTATCCAATTCATCGAATCTATGCTCACGAATATGCTTATGTCTTAAATTTAACATTGCGATATTTGTGATCATAATCGAGGAAGCAGCAATTGAGCTGGGAGAGTAATTTTCAAAAATTTCTAGGTTAAAGTGTGACAATTCGCAAAGAAACATTGAACCCAATCTTCTTTCAATATTATTTGGTTCGGAGGTGTTCAAAAACAAATCCAAAAATGATTCGATTGTTGGTAGAGAAAGGTCCCAATTTAAGATATTTAGAATATCAAACTCAATTCTTAAAAATTCCGATTTTTTGTTCAAATTATAACCGGCTCTTTTAATCAAAGCATTGATCAACTTACCCTTGGGTTTATTCTCGTTATATTTTGAAGCAATCCATAGACAACAGAATGCCACTAGTCTGTAATTTGATTCTAAAATTTTGATTTTATTTGTGTAAATATCGAACAAATTAACAGACAACGAGAATGTTGAAAATGACCATCCCATTTTCAAATTAACATCGAACAACGAGTTTAAAATATTCGATCTTAAATTTTTGATTTTTAGCAATAGATTTGGTTTGAAAATTGGTTTATCTTCCAATTGTAACTCCAGTTCAACCAGATGATTATGGATTTCATTTCTATATTCATGGATTGAAATTTGGTGGTGTCTTTTTTCCATGTGATGAACAATTGTAGAATTATTATTACTGTTGTTAGTTATATTTGAGTTAATTTTTCTTTTTAAATTTTTATTTGAAGTGGTTAATTTTTCAGTTGACATAATGTAATGGTGATGATGGGGTGAAGGGGAGTAAATAAACAGGAAACTGCAAACAAATGTAAAATAAAAGAGTGCTGACTTAAAATAAAGTGATCTAAAGCTTTGGTAAAATAAAAAGCAAAACCCACGTGAGTTTTAAAACGATAATGACAAATGAATGAACGAAAAAAAAAGAAACTAATGAATGTAATCTAAGATGATAAAGACTTTAAAGTAAAAGATGAACGCTGAACGACGAACGACGAAGAATGAAAGAATGAAAGAATGAAAACTAAAAAACTGTAAAACTGTAAAATGAAAGAAAAGCAAAAAGCAAAGCAATGTTCAAGCAAATAATATAATCCTGTAACAAGTAATATTTAATTAATGAAAATAAATAATCCTTTTTAGTTGACGAACTATATTATTTATGCTGTGTGATAAATAACCTTAAAAAAAAATCTCCTATCTGTGTAATGTGCGATAATCTGTGTCAAACAAATTCCAGTTGAATATAATGGGTATGCACACTTGACTGTAGATGTATACATATATATATATATATGGTACTATATATATAACTATGATGGATGATGAGCTATCTACACCGACAATGAATGAATGTTAAAACAAGTAGTTAATACTGTGACGAACGAAGTTGAAAACGACAGGAGACAATACTTAATAAATGCAATGAATATCAGCTATTATAATATGAAATGAGTATATTAAAATATGATACAGTTGAATATAAGTGTGATTATACTTCTAGTTATAGATATAAGTATAGCTATGATTATAAATATCTTTTAATATGAACACCAACTGTCGATTTGCGAATGGGGAATTGTTCTGATATAACCAAATGAGCTGGAAAACCAGCGATGTTGAATTTTTCGGGAAAAGCCCTTGGTGGGGCCTTGGTGGTCTCATAGTAATTAGATTCCCCAAATGGGAAATCATTTTTACGTGTCTGAACTCAAAAGCACAAACCAATTTCTCGTTTTTCAAATTTGTGAGTTGGTTGGTTGAGAGAAAAATTATTACTGCATTGAGTTGCTAACAATAAAATAATTGGGATGATAGGATAGGATAGGTGACTAAGTGAATAAGTGAATAAGTAAATAAGTGAATAAGTGAATAAGTGAATAAGTAAATAAGTAAATTACGTATACGTACTATTTGGTTGAAGCCCTGGTATGGTTTTCTTATCGACGGACTACATGAGTAGCTTTTACATAATGTATGGTATATGGTACGTGGTATACGGTATATAATGTGTCATGGACGTGTCTACTAGTCGTTCTCTGATTTCAATATTTCATCAACAGTGTGAATACCACAATTGCTACAAGCCCGGGCTCGAGCTCGAGCTCGGTATAATTTCTGTATCTACCTAATCCTCATGGTAATAACAATAGTAGTTGTAGCAGCATTCCACCTAACAGCTAGCTAGGAAGCAAAATCCTACTACCACAGGTTTTTGTGGGGCTGTAGCAGTGCGAAATTCTTATTTTTAGACTCCCATTTACCAAAATTGACCTATTCATTATGAGCAAATACAGGCTTTGCAAATGGATAATCAGCAATTCATTCCTGATGTTCAGAACAATTCTGTGTGGGCTTACAAAGGGTAATGGAACTAGATCAGGTATCAGTATCTGTGTCTGTATTTGTACTTGTATCGGTACATCGGCATCTTGATCGATTTCCATCATCGACTTTTATTGCCAGTTATGAGCGCTGCTTTCAAAGGAGCTTCGCTGGCTGTATTACTTCTAATTATCTTACTGTCACAGCTACCATGATTACTGCTGTTCCTGTATGCTGTAGCACCGTATATATCGTGACTTTGGTTGTTTCTTACTCTTACGTTACCACTCCAGCCTGTCTCTCCGTACTGTTACCGTTACCATTCCCTCGCCCAGTGGCTCTAGCATTCTATTTTTACCACTTTCACCATCATTGCTACTGCTATTAATACCACAGCTGCTATTATTAGTTTGCTTCAGTAGCCAGTATCCATACTAATCCATACTATCGCCAACCTACCTACCCACCCAACTAGCTACCGCCTTCACGTAAATATGCCAAATCACTCGATTGCACAATGGCTTAATTTCGCTTCCATCAAGTCTAGCACCTTTCTTTAACCGCTACGCTCACATGGATTTTTTCCATAATAATTTCAGTTTCAAGTTTTTTTTTATTATTTTTTTTTTGATCCGCTCTACAATCAAAGGGTTTCATCACTTCCTAAATTGACTCAATAAGTAGAAGATCATGAAAATCATCGTCATCATTATTAAGATCTTGTCTCGTCACCATCGATCCGGCATAAAAGTATCGACCAACAATACCTAGACCGTTCATAAAATTATAAAAATAGGGTTATCTATCTTTGGTCTTACTAAGCATCTTATTGCTCCAGTCAGAACCTTCGATGGAAATGGAACTTTACCTTTTTGGGAATATTAACATCCCTTTCTTAAACGGAATCTTTCTGGCACTGCCCACGTGAAAAATACACTAATAACCTCTGTTAAGTGGAAACAGCATGGGCATAAAGTGCCCAATTGTCCTCTATATTATTGAGATATTATCGTATAATGATATTATGGTAATGACTATACACTAAGCAACTACACACAGCTATCCATGCCAGTGTGCCATGGATAGCTGTGCGAGTAGATCAGCGTAGCAACAACCTCGTATTTCGGTAGTGCAACTAATCATAAGCAATATAAAATATTTCACAAGGTGGAAAATTTCAATTAACCTATTTTGATTGAATTTTTCAACATATGACTTCTCAGTACTGAGCCATTTCCAATTCATTTTAAATACGCTACATTGAAGTTACTTATTTTCAAACCAATAGCATATAGTTTACTTGGGTATGGGTTGATTTATGTTCAAACAGTTTTGGTGTCCATTCCATACTTTCAACACTAGCCATGGCGAGTTCGACGGGGAAAAAAGTTCTATTCGATTTATCACCAGTTTAAAATAGAGTTTGAGATCTATTAGTGATATGTATCATAGAATGAAAACGTTATGTCTTATCGTATGATCAGGTTACTCTTTTACTGATAGATCATATCATTCCGTAAAAATAACTTAGCTGTTATAAAACAGAGTTTTATTCAAATTACTTTAATGAAAACTAATTTTTCTTGTTACTACATAAAGACTAGCTTTTGAGACTTTTTGAAATGCAAATTATGTCGTCTCAATCGACAGGGGTTTCAATTATACTATGAAGCTTGCTCATATAATCCCATTTTAGAACTATTTCAAAAAATGACTTTGATTATGAAGCTCATATATTCTGTTATACGATTATTATTTCTTTAGTATGGAAAATTACTTCTGGCACTTCGTTGCTTGAAAATCAAAATCTCAGGTTCTATTGCGTTATTAAGCCAGCACGTATTCACTTATATATAGATGAAACATTTTCACTCATAAAATAAAGATAGTTAATAACAAATAACTAATCATATTATGTATTTTAATCTGCATGAAGTTAAATATTCGAAAAAACTACTTATTCTCTAGCTTTTATATATATCATCTCTTGTGGAATGCAGTACTCACGAGTAAAGACTAAAACAGCTTTGTTTCCATTAATGTGCTTCACGACTTGATGAATTCTTCAAAAACGTAAATCATAATTATTAGTGATTAGCTTGTCTCCTAACTGTAAAATTTCTCCAGTTGCAGTCGTCAATCATGTAGAAATCAGATTTTGAATTTCTAAACTCTGATGCAACTTAACTTTTTCTGTATGCTTGACGGACAAAGTATCTAGAACGTTTTACCCCAGACTTTCTTGATAAGATTTTACAATACAAATCATAATATGTTTAGAAAGATAAGTATTTTCGAAACATTAATGTTTCTATGTACTACTCTAAAACAAGCTTAAAAGATTGGCACTGCCTTCTCCTAACTAATTTTTATGGCCTCCCACTCAAAAAAAAACTATAAAATCAGATACGATTACTCTCATTTACACTCGGCAATTTCTCTCCTATCAATACGAGAAAACTTTTGAGATTTTCTTTTGATATATCATCCACCATATGTTCGTCAGTCATGACAACTACTAATGGCCGGCACCAACTACAATATCTGTCAATGACAACAATCAGTTGTAAGGTGTTTTATTCCTTGTAAATGCAAATCGTGTCTGCTCGCCTTCCAAGAATACTACGATTCAAAATTTTCTTGTTCTGAGCTGTTCTTATTGAATGTTCAATAGCTGACTGTCTAGCTTCATTCCTAGACTTTTCAACTACACCTTCAAATTGAGTGATCCGGTTAACCAGTCGATTTTCTGATTGAGTAATCAGGCTATTCAACTGTTCAAACTTTGCGTTCATTTGAACATTAATTTGCCTAATGACCTCAATCAATAGAGCAATAGCTACGTTAATTGACTCCTGGTTCCTACTTAGCACTATATCCGCAACATTTTGCACAAACCCATCACTTGATAGCCTGTGATGGCCAACATATGCGGAGCTAGACTCCTTTAACTTTCCATACTCTGTTTCCTTTTCAGCATTCTGTTGTGCCCTTGCGATATTTGTTAAGTGGTTACAACAGACTCATCACTGGATAAAGTACAAATAAGTTTGTAATCTTGGCGCTAATTCTTTGTGCAGCACACTATCGGGTTTCTACTTAATTTTATTACTATGTTTAATCTTATTTGATCATGATTGTGAAAATTTGGCTTTTAATAACTTAAAATTGGATATTTTAAATCATAAAATTAGGGTTACCGTACCAAAAGCATTGGATTACTATTAATTCTGCAAAGCAGGTCAGAGCAGAAAGGGCACATATGTTAAAAATCAAATCAAAAAAGCAGAACAAATGTTTTGAGGTTAAAAATTGAATCAAAAACAGGGCACAAAGCGCGGTAACTATCTAGCAATGATATCAACTAGAAGTATAAGAAGGGCCACTTTTTTGTTTCTTTATCTTTTTGTTTCCCTTCTTCTTCTTCACTATATCAACATGTCTGAAAATACAAACTCCAGCAATATTGATGTCTCAAATAGTTTTGGAGTTTCACCTCCAAGAAACGATAATGTGTTGGAATTTTTGGAATTTTCCAGAAATTTGGATATTGCAAAGGCGCAACAGAATGCTGAAAAGGAAACAGAGTATGGAAAGTTGAAGGAGACTATCTCCGAGTATGTTGGCCATCACAGGCTATCAAGTGATGAGTTTGTGCAAAATGTTGCGGATATAGCACTAAGTAGGAACCAGGAGTCTATTAACGCAGCTATTGCGCCATTGATTGAGGTCATTAGGCAAATTAATGTTCAAATGAATGCAAAGTTTGAACAGTTGAGTAACCGGATTACTCAAAGTGATGTCCAAATGAACGCAAAGTTTGAACAGTTGAGTAACCGGATTACTCAAAGTGATGTCCAAATGAACGCAAAGTTTGAACAGTTGAGTAACCGGATTACTCAATTAGAAGGTATAACTCAGGAGTCTAGGAGTGAGGTTAGGGAGTTTATGAACGCGGCTAGGCAGTCAGCTATTGAACATTCGATAAGGACAGCTCAAAACAAGAATATTTTGAATCGTAGTATTCTAGGAAGGCCAGCAGACACGATTTGCTTTTTTTCGGGTGAGGACCCAATTGAATTAGGTCTACCTCCACTAGGAACTGCCACTGACATTGATGCACTAAGTGCTGAAGAAATTGACAGATATTGTGCTGGATACGGACTCGCACGTCCGGTTTTTGCTAATGGGCAATGGAGTGGGTGCAGAGCTCAGAAGGAAAGTCTCAGAAGTTTTCTTTGTATTTTAAGTACACCTGACTTGGAACAAAGATTCCGGAATAACCGTACCTGATAGTCCATGTATTATGTATTGAAAATTGATGAATAGGTTCCCTTTGCTTGTTTTTATGAGAAACCTTTATTGTTAATTTTAAGAGTACAAAAATCATATAATAAACCCACATCCTTACCAAACGTGAACTATTTAAAAAAGATCGGTTAATAATATTTAAACCTGAATAATATAATCTTCACGTAGAAACATGTATGTATTGATTTATCAGCTAACTCGTCATTAATGTCTTAAATAAATTCTAAGTGGGTATTTGGTCCTACATTCGATGTTGCACATCTGAATGATTTTATAAGTAATTGTTCGGTAATTTTTGGCCTATTTAAAAAAATTTATAATCTTGAATCATTTTATATCTTGCTAAAATTTATAATATTTTACTCTAAACAATATTATTAAACTTTCAATAGCTTGCCTCAATCCTAAACTCTTCAATCCTAGTTTTCAATTGACAAATCCGATTACCCATTTGATTTCCCATCTAATAAATATTTGCCTTTATCTGATGAATCAAGTCAACCAATTGATGCATAGCCGCATTATTGGGTTCATTTATCCTACGTAGCAATTACTCTATAATAGTTTGAGCAACCTTATCACTGGATAAGTTGTGATTACCAAAAAGCTTTTAGAACCGGTGTCTTATTCTTTGTGCTACGCACATCGGAGTTTCCGCTTAAGTTTACTACTTATTTAGTCTCATTCGACCTTGAATAACTTAAAATTGGAGATTTTGAATCATTCAATTACAATAAATTTACTTTTAAAATTGATTCACTAAGAATGGTGAAGAACAGCAGACAGTGTCATATATGTTGAAAATTAAATTAGAAAAGTAAAGAAAAAGTCTCCGGAGTTGATATTTGAATCAGCAGCAGAGCAGAAAACGCGGTAACTATATAGCAATTATGTTAACTAGAAGTATAGGAAAGTAACATGCTATTTTTTTTATTGTCTTTTTCGTTTCCCTTTTCTTCTACATTAAAAAAATTGGCATGTCTGATAATACAAACTTTTACCATATTGATTTTTCAGATAGTTATGGAATTTCACCTCCAGGAAACGATGATGTCTCGGAACTTTTGCGATTTTTCAAAAATTTGGATATTACTATGTCACATCAGACGGCCGAAAAGAAGATAGAGACTGCTAACTTAAAGGAGATTATCTCCGCTCATAATCATCATCACACGCTACCAAAGGATGATTTTGTTCAAGATCATGCGGATGTAGTGCTAAGTAGGAACCAGGAGTTACTTAACGCGGCTTTTACACCATTGATTGAGGTCATTCAGCAACTTAATGTTCAAATGAACGCAAAGTTTGAACAGTTGAATAACCAGATTACTCAATTAGAGGGTATAACTCGGGAGTCTAGAAATGAGGCTAGGCAGTCAGCTATTGAACTTTCCATAAAAACTGCTCAAGAGAGGAATATTTTGAATCGTGATATTCTAGGAAGGCCAGCAGACACGATTTGCTTTTTTTCGGGTCAGGACCCAATTGAATTAGGTCTACCTCCACTAGGAACTGCCACTGACATTGATGCACTAAGTGCTGAAGAAATTGACAGGTATTGTATTGGATACGGACTCGCACGTCCGGTTTTTGCTAATGGGCAATGGAGTAATTGCAGAGCTCAGAAGGAAAGTCTCAGAAGTTTTCTTTGTATTTTACGTACACATGATTTGGAACAAAGATTCCGGAATAACCGTACCTGATAGTCCATGTATTATGTATTGAGAATTGATGAATAGGTCTCCTTTGTTTGTTTTTATAAGGAACCTCACTATTAATTTTAAGTGTAAAAAATCATACAATAAACCCAAATCCTATATAGTGTTTTTTTACCGAACATGACTAATTCAAGATTTGTAAATAATATTTAAACGTGAATAATATAATCTTCACCTAAAAGTATGTATGTATTGATTTATAAGCTAACCCGTCATTATTGTCCTAAATAGGTTCTAGGTAGATATTTGGTCCCACATTCGTTGTTGCACATCTGAACGACTTTATAAGTAATTGTTGGGTAATTTTTGGTCTATTTAAAAAAATGTATAATCTTCCATCGTTTTATATTTGATGATAAAAGCATTAGAGTCGGAATGTGATTTTATTAATTATTTGCTTGTTTATTGTTAACCTTAAAGTAATGAAAACTTTTGATACACTCTGAAATGTCTTTTCAAATTATTATTAGAACCTTAATATTGTCAAATATAGTCATTATAGGGATTTGTTCTTTTTATTTTGGTTACTATAACAGAACCAATATGTCTCAAAAACAAGTTTTTTTCACAACTTTCACTTTTTTGGTATCAATTTCTGTAACTTATGTTCAACTAGAGCATCCTGTTTGTCAAAGGTCAAATGGTTACGAAGATGCACAGATTGACAAAGGACATGTATTTTTGATTAATTGTTTATTTTTCTATATTAAGCTTCCAATACTTTTGTTGTTTGATGCTTAAGAAAATAAAAATTGAGTAGATATTTCAAAAGTGCCTTTATTGTAATTTTTCTATTGTTACATATTACATTTTGCATACCATTTCTGTACGATTCTAGTTATTTTAATGCCATAACCGATGTTTTATTGACTCTTTATCTTGATAAAATAGGATTCACAAGCGTCATATTTTAGTCAAAAACTAGGTTTTGCAATAACGGTAAAAAAATATTTTATCTACTATACTGACCATATCATTTAGTTTTGCTGCGTTGCAACTCTTTACGATATATCATGCAGATTCCGTCTGATTTAGGAAAGGTTTCTAATTAACTATGCTATTGTTTACACATCATCATCAGCTGGTTTCTAAATAAATATGGTTTAACTTTTAAGTCAGATCCCTGGTCAGAGAGATCAAAGAATTCATATTTTGTTTTGGAAATAGTTTTAAGCCCATATAAATTATCATCCTTCTTTGAGCAGACAGTATCAGTGTGCAATTTCTTATCAGATTATTTTTCTAAATTTTCCTTCTCTTAAGTATTGTATAATGAATTATATGCCGAGTTCAGTAATTCTGATGTCAAACCTGAAAAAATACTATGGGCAACAAAGATAATCTAAACAGGCAGGAAGATTAAAAACCAATGAAAATATCGTTTTTGCCAAGCACGATAGAAAGATTTGGATTTTTTTCAATTCTCGTTATAAAACACAAACACCGTTACGTCAAGATTAGAAATTTGGCATATTTACAGGAATTTATATTCTATTATATATACATTGTATAATATTTACTTTAGTTTTTCACTGTTTTAAAACATCTGACAATTTACCAAAACTCAAAACATTATCAATTCTATTACAACCGGTTAATAGCATCACTAATCTATCAATACCTAAACCCCAACCTCCAGTTGGGGGCATGGCAAATTCCATAAACTCAATAAATTTGTAATCTGGCAAAATCGTTTCATTATCATTAAATTCTTCTTTGAATTTTAACTGATTTTTGAATTTAATTTCTTGTTTAAATGGATTATTTTCTTCTTCATACGCATTAACGAATTCCTTGCCGTTGATATACAATTCAAACCTTTTAGAAATTAATCTACCTTTGTCATCTTTAATAGATTTCGATAATGGTGATAAGATTTCTGGCAAATTGTATAAAAACGTTGGACAATCTTTACATAAGGGTTCCAAATATATTGAGGATAATTTATCAATTAGTTGAAATTCTGATTTAACCTCTGGCAGTTCTAGATTTAGCTTTTCAAAAACTTTGATCAAATTTTCATAATTTAAATTTTGTGGTAGTTTAAAATTTATCTGTTTCTCTAATTCAACTAAAAAATTAATCTTTTTGAAATGTCCCTTATTTTCAATTTCAATTATCTTGAGTAATTTATCACAATTATCTTGTAAACTTTTAAAGTTTCTAAAATTGACGTCGTTTAGTAACTCTTTCAAAATAGTTAAAAACAATTCTTCCGTTATGTTCATTAAATCATCTAAGTTTATAAATGTTTGATAGAATTCACAGCTTGTAAATTCTGGATTATGAGTCGAGTCAATTCCCTCATTTCTAAATACTTTCCCAATTTCAAAAATTTTATCAAACCCTGATATAATCAATTTTTTTAAACATAATTCCGGTGCTACTCTTAAATTTAATTTCTTCAAGCTATTTCCTTCATCTTTTAAGTGTATTGAGCTTGTAACAAATGGTGTTGCATTAGCACCCGAATTACCTGATAGAATAATCGGTGTCTCGAATTCAATGAACCCTTTTCTATCAAAATAGTTTCTAATAATCGAAATTATTCTACTTCTTACCAATAAAATTTGCTTTGACTCTATATTAACCAAGTAATCAATCACTCTATTACTATGTAATTTCGATGAATTAGAAAAATTTACTGGTAATGGATGTAGCGATGGGGAGGCTAATTTGATTGGTCTAATCAATCTCAACGATAATTCTTTAACTTTTGTAATACCTGGTTTGCCAATAACAATTATCTGATCACCATTTCTGAAACCTGAATTTATTGAATTAAATTCATTTTTATCAATATTCATTATCTTGTGATGGACAATTAACTGAATTTTTTTAAAATCTTGTGAAATATCAATGAACATTGACCCTTTGCCAGCTTTACGAATACTTGTAATTTTACCGTTCAAAACAATGGTCTCAAAACTATTTTCTCCTTCCTTAACTTTTTCAATATCTTCATCAACTAGATATGAATACTTTTCTCTAAATTCTGGTACTCTTAGTTTCTGAAATTTTGAAACTCCATTGCTAATTTCATTAATTGCATCATCAATGGGTGGATAAAATAAATTATCTTGGTCATTTAAACCCAATAATTTAATTTCATTTTTTCTAAATGCAAAATCTGATTCATCAGTGATTTCAATCTTCGAAGTTTTATTAACGGTTGAGTAATTTGATGGACTTACCGCATTTCTTGAATTTATTGAACTTACAAAATTTATTGAATGTAATATTTTTTTATTATGAACAATTTTCCTATTAATTAATCTATATAACATTTTATATATAATTAATTATAATACCACAATAATTGTATATACAACAAGATGCTAAGGAAAATATTAGGAAGAAATATTGACTTCCGGTGCACGGTTTTAGTTGTCAAAAATTCCCAAAAGTAAAAACTTTTCATTTTCTTATTTTCGTAAAATTCGTCCAGAAAATTATGCGTGAATAATTGATCAGTACTTTTCAAATCTCTAAATAGTCATTATTCATTTAATTTAGTTTAATTTTTGTTGAACTAACAATCATGTCTTCTATATATAAACTACGTGGTAGTTTGAGATTAGTTTCAAAACAACCAATTAGACTAAACTCCACAAAATCTGAAACTATTGTTGAATCAAAGTCAGAAATTCAGTCCGAAACTCCAGCTGCAACCTTAAACACAACTACAACTACAACTACAGACACAACCACAAGTTTAGATGAAAGTGGAAATGAATTGCTGAAACCAAAATCTATTAAATTAAATGCAAGCGGTCAACCATTTTCAAGTGCAATTGAAGAACTAAGTGAAATGTCAAAATCAGAATTCGAATTGATTTTAAACTCTGTACCAAAACCAACATTAAATAGAGATGAAATGTTGTTTGAAAAGTTCCAAAAACTATTAAAAATTTATGGTAACAAAGACAATTTGAAGAAGCAATTTACATCCTCATCGAGTTTATTGGCCAAATTTCCAAATTTAATTCCGTCAGATAATTTATCATCATATACGGATGTTGAATTAGTCGTCAGACAAAAACATCATGCAGAAATTTTGGGTGACTTAGGTTCAAAGATAATCAATGTTTATAAACCTCATACATTAATTACAAATCCACCGAACCCAAATGAAGTTACAATAAAAAAGTTATTATCATCTGGTGCTCATTTAGGTCGCTCCAAAAAATTATTTAAACATTCAAATCAACCATTTATTTACGGTGAATACAAAGGTATTCATATAATTGACTTAGAAAAAACAACAGAATATTTAAAAAATGCATCAAAAATTGTTGAAAAAGTCTCTGAAAATGGTGGATTGATTTTATTTTTAGGTTTAAAAGTTGGTCAACTGCGTTCTGTTAGTGAAGCAGCTAAGAGGTGTAATGGATATTATGTTACTAGGAAATGGATTCCAGGTACAATTACAAATTCTTTAGAAAACCCAAAACCAAGACATGAAGTTGACATGGAAAATTTGAAGACAAATAGAGAATTAACTGGTGACGAATTGAATAAAGTTGTTAAGCCTGATTTAATTGTCATTTTAAATCCTGAAAGTGCATCCGTCGCAATCAAAGAAGCAAATCAAGCTAGAATTCCAACAATTGGTATTGTTGATACAAACACTGACCCAAGTTTAGTTACATATCCTATTCCTGCAAATAGTTCATCAGGGAGAACAACGAATTTAATTTGTGGTGTTTTAAGTAAAGCTGGTGAATTAGGCTTAAAGAGAAGAATACAAAAAGTTAAAGAATATAAGAAAACTTTAGGTATGCTACCTGAAGAAACTTTTGGTGAAATTGATGAAGAAATTGAAGATTTTGAAAATGAAAATCCAAGAAGACAAAGAAGAAATTAGTAAAGTAATTATTCTTTCCTTTTATTTATTTATTTGTTTTAATACTTTATTGATTTAAAGTAATCTGTATATACATTAAGTAGCTATATAAAATCATATTAAATTATTATTATTATTATTATGATTATTACTAGTATTAGTATTAGTATTAGTATTAGTATTAGTATTAGTATTAGTATTAGTATTAGTATTAGTATTAGTATTAGTATTAGTATTAGTATTAGTATTAGTATTAGTATTAGTATTAGTATTAGTATTATTATTATTAAATTTACAAAGCTAGAATTAATCTAGAATTAATCTAGGATAGAGTAATCATATACTCTTATTAAATTAATAAATTAATTTAATCTTTTATTGAAACATTTCTTTCGACTTCAATTTCATCATCGCCATATCTTTATGTTTCCTCCTCGTCTTCAGATTCTGAATCTGATCTTTCATCTTTCTTAATATCTAAGAAAATATATCTATATAAAATTCTTAGAATTAAAAAGAACCAATAAGCATTAACTAATTGTAATGCAAAAATCAAGGTGAAAACCATTGGTTGAGAAATCCAACATTTATATTGTTGAGATTCAAAATCCAAAACACTTGGACCAATTGTTAAATATTCTGTTAAAACTGACCATAGAATCTTTATGTTCAGATAGTGTCTTAGATAAAACCAAATTAAAACAAAAACACAAAAAAATGGTGGACCAAAACTTGCGTTCAAGTAATTTAAAACCTTTGAAATAGCCAAAAAGAAATCAGAAACATCCATTGTGATATAAATTGCAATACCCATCCAAGTATAGTTGAACATGTATGACAAACCAATTAATAGAATGGTAACAATATGATGGAAAACCAATTCTTTAAAATCTTTTCTTGGTTTTTCCAATTGTAAAAGTAGGACGACACACTGTTGAGACCAAAATCCAGCTTGGAATAGATAATAAAACTTGAAAAGGTATTCATTGGTTTTATGGGGGTAATTTCTGTAAAATTCCGAAGTTTTGAAAAACCAAATTGGAGTTTGCCTCATTATATAGAGACCCAGTGGTCCTGATAAGCCATAATAAAATGCCGAATACGCTTGTTCCGTGAATCTTGAAATTTTTGAATCGCTTTTCAAGCCAAAAATTCTAGCTAGTGGTTTCAAAGCAATCTGCATCATAAATTCCCTTAAAAATGTGAAAAAAATCATAACATAAAACACAAAACAGAAATCTTTCCAGCCTTTATCGTACACTACTGGGTCTGAATTTGGAACCTGATAAGACAAGGTTAAAAATCTATGTAATGGGTTGCTTTCGGTATAGTTATTTGACAAGAAGTAAATTGCATTTAAAGCCACCATCAGGTTTAACGGGATCAACCAAATATGTCTATAGCATAAAATTTTGATTGATACCCAGAATTTTTTCAAAATGTCTGAATCGTTTGCATCTTTGGATAACTCATTAATTAATTTTTTCTGGCTTGTCTTTGCATTGATAACATCTTCCTGAGAACGCATGGACTCGATCCCAGGAACCGAAATGTCACCCAAATCGATTTTACCAACCGATGACTTTCTTCTACTTTTGTTAGAAGAAGATCTGGTTTTTCTAGGACTTGACATTGAATTAATAACTTAATCTAACAAATTGAACTAAGAAGTTGAGTAACAGAATCGAATTAATAGTAAACCAATTAACAAATTAATAGATAGTGAAGTAATGTGAAATAAAGTATATCCAATTGCAGAAAAAAGAATGTTGTAAACACAGGATTCGGAAACTAAGCCCTGAAATGAGACTGAAAAAAAATCCAATTGCTTAAAAATGACCAAATCCAAAAAAAATGCGGATTTAAAAGTATAAGTTTTTTTGCCAACAAAAAACGAAAAAAATTAAATTCTGCTGAGCAGCCTCCGAGCGCGTCGATCGACGTGAACTGATATTTTTTTTGGATTTTGCTTTTTGGTGTTCTTTTTTTTCTTTCTTGAATTGAAAGAGGAAAAAAAGATGAAAAAAAGAGGAAAAAAAGGGAATAGACGCGGTTGAAAAATTACTAGTGAGATGGTTATTGTTCGGTAGCAGCAAAACTATAGTTCTATTCAGCGCATATCAGCAATAATATTATATATATATTCTACATATATTTCATATACATGGTATAATATTTAATGTATTATATTATGCTTAAATTTTATAGAATCCGTTTAAAATATTCACGGGCTTCAAAAATGCAAAAAAGAATCGTTATCTTTCTCGTACTGACCTGCTGCATAGTGGTGTTATCCAGTTTGTATTCGCTGATATCACAGAACCACTCAAAGAACACCAATAGACTATCGTTCTACGAGATGATGATTGAAAACGAAAACATAAGTCCTGATAATTTCCAGGAAACAATATCGGAAGAGATTATTAGTGAAAATATTAGAAATAGGAAGCTAGACACAAAAAGTGAGGTGTCAGCAGGAGAAGGAACAGATGAGGAGGAGGAGGAGGATGAAGATGAGACTCGTTATTCCGAAGAAATCTTGGAAAAACTTCGAAACGAAATGAAGGCCCAAAAATTGAACCCCCAGAGCAGTGAAGCTGTCAATGCTGATAAGAATAATGATGATGGTGACGACAATGTTGGTGCAAACGAAAAGAGTGTGAAGAAGCCATTGGAAACAAATACTTTGGACAGCGGGCTTCGTTATCAAAATACCAAGGTTATCAAAGGTCTTCTAACTAAATTCTTGCCAATTGTCTTGGATTCAGTTCCGAAATTCAGCTATCAATTGCCAAATGAACAGTCATCAAATGAGATTTCAAACCACAAGAATCGTCGAAAAAGAAAAAATCGGAAGTCAACAAGTGGTAACTTTGTTCCAAGAAAGTACGGTAAAAATGGTATAGTTAATATTGCGATTCATGACAATGGAGACGAGTTCCCAGTTTTGTCAGAAAATTTCTTGAGAGAGTGCTTGATTTTGCCATTTGACATGTTTAATGATTTAAGGCAAAATCATAAGTATTTCGTTGAGAATATACCTGAGACTTATGATGAAGGTACCTACAGTGGCGAAGGTATTGTTTTAATTGGAGGAGGTAAATTTTCGTGGTTATCGTTATTGGGTGTTGAAAATTTAAGAAGTGTTGGTTCAAAGTTACCAATTGAAGTTATGATTCCGACTATTGAAGAGTATGAACCATATTTATGTGAGAATATTCTACCAAGATTAAATGCAAAATGTTTGCTATTGTATCAAGTGTTACCCAAATTAACTACACATAAAAATTGGGACTCTTTTACAATAGGTGGATATCAGCTTAAGCCAATGGCATTGTTGGTTTCTTCGTTTGAAAAAGTTTTATTTCTTGACTCTGATAACATTGCAGTGGTAAACCCTGATAGTTTATTCAGTAGCGATCCATTTTTATCAAATGGTATGATCCTCTGGCCCGATTTCTGGAGAAGAGTTACTCATCCATCCTATTATGATTTAACCGATTCAGAAATTTCCGAAAAAAGAGTTAGAAACCTTAATGATCAAATTTCTCCTCCGGAACTTTATTTTAATGCCAATGATGATCCGATTAACGATATACCACTTCACGATAGAGAAGGGTCGATACCTGATCTTTCAACAGAATCTGGCCAAATATTAATTAATAAAAAAACTCATTTTAAAGCATTATTATTGAACTTTTATTATAATTTTTTTGGCCCAAAGCAATATTATCCATTATTTTCACAAGGTGGTAAAGGTGAAGGGGATAAAGAGACTTTTTACGCTGCTGCACAATTTTTTAATTTACCTGTTTATCAAGTTCGTAAATGTGTTAGCAGTGTTGGCCACTGGACCGATGATGGTTACGCGGGTGTTGGAATGGTTCAATATAATCCAATAATTGATAAAATTAACGAAGAGGAATTTTCAGTTAAATTAGAAAATAAAGAAATTGAATATAATGAAAATGCATTCAATGATTATCTGGCAAGTAATGAAATTTCAAAACCAATGTTTATTCATTGTAATTTCCCCAAATTAGACCCCATTGGACTATTTGATAATAAAAAGTTAGTTGATAGTAATAGTGGAAAACCATGGAGACTATATAGGGATCAACCAAAAATTGGTTTTGATTTTGAATTAAAGCAATGGGAAATAATTGATAAGTATTTCTGTTCGATCGGTGGTATTGAACTAAAATATTTGAAATCAATGAATGTAAAGTCAATTGACTACTGTAAATTGATTGGCAATAGATTAAAGTTTCTACAGGCAACTAAAGACTCTATTGATTTTTAACCAACATGATCCTGAGAATTGAGTAATTAATTTCTATTTTTTTTTCCTATAAGTATACTTATACTTAAACTCCAGCTTTACTGTTTCATAGCAATCATATGTACACTACAATATATATAAAGATTTTTTTTTTTACATTCTTACTTTTTATTATTATTATTATAATTATTTATACAATTAACTTAAATTATACTTTCCATTTCCTTTGCATATGTTAATGCATTTTGAATAATAAATTTTTCATCGTTTTTTTCTTCATCATCCAATAATTCTGAATTGTTCGTTTTAGCAGTATCAAAATAAACAATTCCATTGTCAACATTCCAATTGAAATTTTCAATAAATTCTAAAACTTCATTATTTTCCTTTAAAAATAATAAAAGCTTTAAGTTCTCCATAGGTAACTCATGGTAACACTTCTCTAAATTCTCTGAAATATTACATCTAATTGAATTTAATAATTCTTTCTCAAATAAATTAAATTCTTTGCATGGAAATTTATGCTTTGATGATAAAAATTCATAAATTTTGTTAAAATTACCATCAATAATCCATTTCTCAAATTTGATTGGAATGTTCAAGAACTCGTCTTTTTCTAAATCATCAATATTTAAATCAAAATTATTGAAAGTTTCCAATTCGATATGAAAAAGTGCTAAATCATCCTGAGTTAATAATAATAAAAGGTATAAACTTAATAATTTATTCTTATTTTCACTAATTGTTAAAATATTATTATTTAATTCATAAAATGGTTTTAATTGGATAATGTAATTTGAAAAATCATTCATTTTTAATAAATTAATTGAAACTAATGCACCAATTTCTAAAATTAATCTTGTTATTATTAAATCATTGGGATTAGTTTTTGAATTAATTGTTGGAACTAATAAATTGTTTTTAATTAATTCAATTTTAATTGGGGTGAATAGCTTTGAGCACGATTCATAGTCTTCGTTATTGAAATGTGATGTTAATTGCGTTGTTAGTTCTTCTAATGACATTTTGGCTTATTTAATTAATAATTGAATAATTAGATCATTATCATATTGGGTACCAATGTTCGATTCTTTTATTTTTCTTACTCACTAATTTTTGCCACTGAGATACAAAGGGTGCGTCGATAGTCGCACCATGTTCTGTTTTTTCTCGTAATCTTAAGTTACACACAAACTCATTTAATTATACAACTGTACGTCTTAAAGCAACTATTTCAAAAGAAAAAAAAAAAGATAAATAGCTATATATTTTAAAAAAATATATTACAATCATACGATCAATATACACTACTGATTCAACTTTACTAAATACATGATTTAGCTTGATTCCTATTTTTTTTTTTTCTTAAATTTTTTAAAAAAATTATATTATAGATATTAATATGTTTTATAAATTAACTTTAATTTTTAACACCAAACTGTTTTTCAACAGCTTCAATGATTGGTGGAATAACTTCAGGATTTGCTAAAGTACTTTGATCACCTAAAGCTTTTGCTTCACCACAAACAATTTTTCTTAAAACTCTTCTAACAATTTTACCGGATCTGGTTTTTGGTAAATCATCAACAATAATGATTGTCTTTGGAGCAGCAAATGGTCCAATAGTAGCTCTAATACTTAATCTAAGGTTTTGTCTTAATTTCAATAAAACATCATCGTCAGTGACAATTGAATTATCCTTTAATTCAACAAATGCAATAACTGCTTGACCGGTAATATCATCATTGATACCAACAACTGCAGCTTCACTAACTTTTTCAGCATCTCCTAATAAAACAGCTTCAATTTCTGCAGTTGATAATCTGTGACCAGAAACATTAACAACATCATCAACTCTACCTCTAATCCAATAATAGCCATCATGATCTCTACCTGCACCATCACCTGTGAAATAGTAACCTGGATATGGCTTTAAGTAAGTTTCCATATAACGTTTATGGTTTTTGAAAATTGTTCTTGCCATTGATGGCCAAGTTGATTTAACTGCTAAAACACCTTCAACATCGTTACCTTCTAAAACTTTACCGGAAGTTGGATCAATAATAACGGCATCAACACCGAAAAATGGTAAAGTTGCTGCACCTGGTTTTGTTGAAATTGCACCCGCTAATGGTGCAATCAAATGGGAGCCAGATTCTGTTTGCCAATAAGTATCTGAAATATGGCAACAACCATGACCAATTTTTTCATCATACCATTCCCAAATTTCTGCTGCAATCGGTTCACCCACTGAACCTAAAGTTCTCAAAGAAGATAAATCGTACTTTGAAATTTCATCTTCACCTGATTTCTTCAACATTCTTAAAGCAGTTGGCGCAACATAAAAA
The DNA here is from genome assembly GCA_030580115.1 of Kregervanrija pseudodelftensis. Lineage (NCBI taxonomy): Eukaryota > Fungi > Ascomycota > Pichiomycetes > Pichiales > Pichiaceae > Kregervanrija > Kregervanrija pseudodelftensis. The sequence goes on from JAKTSJ010000011.1 coordinate 214,154, forward strand.
TGTGTTGCCTTGTGTTTTTCAATAATTTTCCAAAATCTACCAAAATCTGGGTAGGCAGGTGTACCTTCAAAAACAATTGTTGGAACACCTAAAGTTAATGGGCCATATAAGGCATATGAATGACCTGTTATCCAACCAACATCACCCGCGGTGAATAAAACATCTTCAGGTTGTAAATCAAACACATATCTTGATGTCATGGCTGCACCAAGAAGGTAACCAGCGGTTGAATGAATAACACCTTTTGGAGCACCAGTTGATCCAGAAGTATAAAGCATGAAAAGTGGGTCTTCAGAATTAACAGGAACAGGAGGTAAATAGCCTCTAAATTCTGCTGCAATGTCTTGCCAGTAGTAATCTCTACCTTCAACCATTTTAAGCGCTTTGTTACCAGTTCTTTTATACACTAAAACTTTTTCAATTGTTGGACAATCTTTTAATGCTTCATCAACAATTTTTTTATTACCAATAACTTTACCACCTCTTTTACCTTCATCACAAGTGATTAAAACTTTACAGGCGGCATCAACAACTCTTTCTTTAATCGAACCAGCTGAAAAACCTGCAAAAATGACAGAGTGAATTGCTCCTAATCTAGCACAGGCCAGCATGGCAATAATGGCTTCAGGGGTCATTGGCAAATAAATAGCAACGGTATCACCCTTTTTAACACCCCAAGATTGTAAAACACCCGCAACTTGAGAAACTTCTCTTAGTAATTCACCGAATGTAACAGATCTTGATTCCAGTTCGTTATCTGCCTCAAAAATAATGGCAGTTTTATCTGGGTTGGCAAAGGCATGTCTATCAACACAATTGTAACATGCGTTTAATTCACCCCCTAAGAACCAAGCACCATCTCCTTCAGCTAGAGACCCGGACTTAACTTTAGTAAAATCTTTATCCCAAGATAAGAATTTTTTAGCCATTGGACCAAAAAATCCTTCTGGGTCTTCAATGGATTGTCTGTACATTGTTTCGTAATCTCCGTATGAGGATAACGATTTGGAAGGTTGTTTATCGAAAAATTCCTTTGGGGTTGGTCTGGCAATGACACCATTGGCTTCATGAACAACGGTATGAGAATCTGACATCTTGAATTATATAGATATATATGTTTTTTTATGCTCTCTTGTGTTTTAAGTGTAAATAGGAAGAGTGATTTTAGTGTTTTTATAAAAGTGAAATAATCGAAAACAATTGAGTGTACCAAGAATATACGAATATATGAATATGAATATATGAATATGAATATGAATATAGGAGTAAATGAATAAATAAATAATTAGCTAAGTCGATTAACTTAAGGGTATTTTAAATATTATTAATATTAATGTAAGATGGAAAGGTGAAGTAAAAAAAGATAATTGACAATTTGTAACAGAATAATATTCAGTATGATAAAAAGAATAAAAGAACGTATACAAGTATGAGTACCAGTAGGAGAGTAGAATTAAGAGTCGAAATGTTCGGGGGAACGAGATTAAAGAGTATGACTTACAGCTCAAAATTTTTCAGTACTAACGGAATAAGCAAAAAAAATATCATATTACATTGTTGACCTGAATGGATCATATTTTTTGCAGGCTTAAAGGAACCATTTCAATATAGAAAGTCATGCCGGCTAATTGCGTTACCATCAACGCTAAGAAATTCTATGTTTGGCCCTTGTCCATCGTCCAGTGTGAAATTCCTTTCAAACGATTCACAATCGTGGCAACGGGTAGATGGGTTGCATCTTGTGAAACCACCTGAAAAGTGCGTCGGTTTGATGGGAATCGAATCGAATCAATGCGAATCTCACAAATTATTGACAAATCTGCCGCGATTTGTTGGACATTCGACGTTTTGGTTATCGGTGGGTATGACTTTTTTTTGTGGGCTTGTAATTTGTCTTGCTACGTGTTTGGATGTTTTTATGTTATGATACATAGATTTGATTATTCAGATTTACGGATGGATTAGGACAGTGTAACAATGTAACGATGTAACTATTATGATTCGTACATTAAATGATTCAGATCGCAACGTAATTTTGAATCGTGTTTCACTCGCCTTAAAAAATGTTCAACAAAAAAGTGAACTCTAAAAGTCTAAAAATTCACTGTTACGGCGGAAAACAAAATTCCCAAAAGTTTTAGGCGCCGATCGACGGCCAGCAATTAACGACCGACGCGACGCAACATTTTGAATTGGGGCCGATCGACCCTAAACGTTGTCCGGGCCGTGCGTTCTAAGTCGACGGGTCGATCGTCTCGGATTACGTACTAGACTGTAAACTTACATACATAATAAAACAAGCAAAAAAAAGTCCGCATAATCAATCGCTAAGTTTTTAAATTTTTTTGAACAACCTGAAAAGGGGATTGAGCACACATGATACTATGGATTTTCCTTATAGTAATTATTTATTCTACTAATTGGATCTTATTGACAGCAACTATACTGTTTGTTTCATTTTCATAACTAACTATTTTTACTTCGTTAAATTTAATTATTCAATTGAATAGGAAATTATCTTAACTTCTGTTTACGCAATTACCTGATTCATATATTTAGTTGCTTTAATTCACCTATTAAATCAATTAGATTGTCATTAATTTGTATTTTAAATATAATTAATCCTTCATTTCAAAAAACAATTCTTTCTTTCTTTCTCTTTTTCCACTTTATCACTCCATTAATAAGAAGCAACTATTAATATAGCTCATTAGAATTTAGTACTTATTGATTTTTACAACTTGGCATTATATTATAATAACTGAATCCATACTCTTCATTTATTACGCAATTTTTTGGATATACTCAGAAAACAATTACAACCGTCCGATACTATTTCAATTATAAAACCTATATTATCAAAAAATTCAAGTTTTTTGCCTTCAGTTACTGATCATTTATCACATATATATACATACACACATCGATGTCGTCGGATCCAAATTATACGAACCAGGGCTATGACGCCTATGATCAGCAAGAACAGACTTTGAACCTTCCAAAAGTCAGGCAAACTGTTTCAAGATCAGGCTCGGTTAAGAAAGATTCAAATTCTCAATTTTCAGCAAACGTTGCGCCTGCAACTCCAAGGATGCTGAGAACTGCAAGTAATTCAACAAACTTGTCTGATGAATACACGATAAATCCCGAATTTATGGGCCAGCAAAGGACTCCGTCAAAAAGAATCACAATTACTAGCCCTCAGCAGCAGCAACACCACCATCAACACCAACGTCAGTCTTCGAATCAAAGACCATCAAATTTGCTGCCGGGCGTTGATTTTGGTACAGTCGCATCACCTTCTCAAAATAGAACTTCAAGAAGAACCCAATCAATTCAAAAACACGGTCAACCTTCGGTAGGTACAAATTCCTCAAACTCAAATCCTCATAGTCGTTCAGTTAGTGCCACCCAACAGGCACCTCAAATACCTTCAAGTCATGCGATATCTTCAGGCCACCAGAATCCACAACAACAGCAATTTCATAGAAAAGCAATTGGTGATTGGGAGTTTGCGAAAACAATTGGTGCCGGTTCAATGGGTAAAGTCAAACTAGCAAAGCATAGAATTACAAATGAAGTCTGTGCTGTTAAAGTCGTTCCAAGGGCTGCTAAAATTTGGCAAAGGCAGCATATAAACGATCCGCCAACAAATGATCCCCATGAAATTGCAAATAGGAAAAAAGAATTTGAAAAAGAAGTTGCCAGAGATAAAAGAACGATTAGAGAGGGGGCTTTGGGTAGAATACTTTATCATCCTTATATTTGTAGACTATATGAAATGTTCCCAATGACAAACCATTATTACATGCTTTTTGAATACGTTTCTGGTGGTCAAATGTTGGATTATATTGTTTCCCATGGGTCTCTCAAAGAATCTCAAGCTAGAAAATTTTGTCGTGGTATTGCATCAGCTTTAGATTATTGTCATTCAAATAATATCGTTCATAGAGATTTAAAAATTGAAAACATTATGATAAATAAAAATGGTGAAATTAAAATTATTGATTTTGGCCTTTCAAATATGTTTGACCGTGAGCATTTATTAAAAACTTACTGTGGTTCACTTTATTTTGCAGCTCCTGAACTCTTATCTGCTCATCCTTATATAGGTCCGGAAGTTGATATTTGGTCATTTGGTGTCGTCTTGTTTGTTTTGGTTTGTGGTAAAGTTCCATTTGATGATAAGAGCGTTAGTGCATTACATGAAAAAATTAAGAAAGGGCATGTTGAATATCCTGATCATTTATCTCATGATTGTGTTTCGTTACTTTGTAGAATGTTGGTTGTTGATCCAACGCAAAGAGCATCACTTAAGGAAGTGATGAATCACCCATGGATGACAAAAGGCTTTGGAGGACCTCCTCCAAATTATTTACCAAAGCGAATTCCATTGGAGCTACCATTGAATCACGAAGTTATTTCTACCATTATTGAATTAGATTTAGGTTCAAATGAAGAACAAGTTACTCAAGATTTGACAAAAATTTTACTCTCACCTTATTATATTAAGGCGGTTAAAAATTGGTATAATAAAAAGTCGGGCGAAAAATACGATTTTAGTATTATGGATCCAACTTCTGGTGTCCATCCTTTAGTTTCAATTTATTATTTGGTTGATGAAATGTTACAAAGAAGAAAAATTAAGTTTGAAGAAAAAGCTATAGAACAGCAAAAACAATTTACAACTCCTCAATTGCGACAAAATCCAGTTTTCAATGCAACATCAAATCAACCTAATATAGCTCATGAATCTCCGAACAGGATTGTTAGTCAGCCAGTTCCACAACAATATCAGCATAAAAAGCAGTTTATTCCTGGCGAACTAGCGCCACCTGTACCTGGACCTGGACCTCCACCCCCACCGATTCTCACATTTCCTCAAGCTGCTTATACTTCACCACATCAAACAGATATTCCAGCTCACTCGTTTGAACCAAATAGACCATCAATTGAAACTTCAAATATTGTTCAACAGCAATCTACTCCTCCTCCTCAGCAGCAATCACCACAAGATACAGGTTTTACAAATTCATTATTTAGAAGATTAAGTTCTAAAAAATCTAAAAATGAAGATATTAAGGAAATCAAGGAAACTAGAGAAGAATACGAGCTTCCAAATGATGACATTAGAAGAGTCGGAAGTCTTAAAGTTACTTCAAAAGAGAAACAGCTATCCAATGCACCTCCTTTGCCACCGAATTCAAGGAAACAAGTTGCACATCACCAACGTGCAGCTTCTGCATATACCACATCTGCATTTACACCTGATAATCAAATACAGCCTGAACAGCAAACTACCAAGGTTTCTTATGACGAGCAACCGAAGAAATACCATCCATCTGCGAGAGCTAAATCTTTAAGTCATGCAAGAAAACATTCATTAAATTTCAATAAATCTGGTAATAATTATACTGTTGGTAATGATGCACCACCGTTACCTCAATTGAATGCAAATGATGAATTCTTTGATGATGATATGGATGATGTTTCGTTTAATAAGAAATGTACAAAACCAAAGAAATTATCAGATAAAGAAATTATTGCCCAATTTGAAAATGCAGCACCGGGTACAATGCCATCAATTGAATATCCTAAAACATTGTTTTTAAAAGGTTTTTTCTCTGTTCAAACCACATCTACTAAACCATTGCCGATAATTAGATATGATATTATAAGTGTCTTACCGCAATTAGGTGTTCAATTTCTTGAAGTTAAGGGAGGATTTATTTGTGTTCACTATCCTTCAATTGTTGATAAATCAGATCAACCGCAACAGCAAGCTAATTCATTATTACGTAGTCCAACAAAGGCTGTATTGCCTAAAACCAGTAATTTTGACAACATTGATGAAAGTTTGAAGGATGATTCAACTGTTGTTTATGGTAATAATGATGATTTATCATCACAAAAATCCAAATCAAAGAGAGGATCATATTCTTCTACAACGACAACTGAAAGATCTGGCAAACTCGAAGAAATTGGAACTCCAGAGCCTATTGAAAGAACTCCTTCATTCAATCCAATACTAGTTACACCATCGAAGAATGGACATAGAAGAAAATTCTCGTTAGGTAATGGTTTACTAGGCAGAAAGGGAGAAAAATTAACAGTTTCAACTAACATGCTATCTGCAGATTATAATATTCCAACGACTCCAGCGCCTGCAAATGTTCGTAGAGGCTCAGAAGACAGTTCCGAATCTTTAACATTGGATGAAAGTAATGGAGCATCTGACATGTTGGTTTCAAGTAGATTAGAACAGCAAAATAGAGGCAATAGATCACCTTCAATTGGCAATGTAATTTCATCTGATAAAGAAAAAGAATACAAAAGTTCCAAAACTCCGCTTAAATTTGAAATTCATATCGTTAAGGTTCCATTAGTTGGACTATATGGTATTCAATTCAAGAAAGTTAGTGGTAACACGTGGTTATATAAATCTTTAGCAAGTGAAATTTTGAGCAGATTAAACTTATAGGGTAATTAATGTCTTAATAATTTTCTAGCTTTTTGTCATGTTTTTTGTATACGCATGCTTGTACATTTTTTTGTACATTTTTGGTACTCTCTTTACAATTTTTATTATTTTTATCACTATTTTATGAATTTTTTATTTTTTTTCATACTTTTTATATTTCGTTCTCTTTTGATGTGTAATACAATTTTTTTTTATTATGATTAATGATAATAAGCTAACTAACTATAATAATTTCAATAATTCCATGTTGATTCCAATTTTAATTCCCAAACGTCGATCGACCCGATGATGTAATTGCACGTGATCGCAATTGACAGGGTGACAGGGTAACTGTCAATTGTGAAAGCAACGAACGCCTCGCCTTTTGCCCAGAAATGACAGCATTAAATTTGACAGAACTGATAAGCGCATCTGGAAAGTTATTTCAATTTACTATGTATTTTTTACGGTTTGCCTTCTCTCGAAAATAATCTAAAAACTATATTAAAATAGAATTACTGATGCGACACTCTAATATACCCATGTATACACTATAAAAAATAAAATCAAATGAACCCAAATTAATAATAAAGTAACAATAAGCCAGAATTATCATTATTACCGTTATTACGTAACATTACCAATTTTCAGCATTTTGTTGATGGCTGCTACTGGAGACGTAGTTGTCACAAGAGACGATTGGGATGAACACCTGGTCAGACTCGGTAAAGTATTCTTCAGTTGCGTTACTGACAGAGGTTGTTTCACCGTGGTCGATAACACCACCACCGTTCACACTGACAATGGATGAATTTCTTGGTCTTGTATCGTCCAAGTGTAGATTGTCGCTTTCGAAGCTGTAGTGAGTTGGGAATTGTGTAGTGTAAGACATTGTTATTATTAGTTTGATTTAATCTGGTTGTTGCGATCTGAGCGTTGTTTGTGCAGTTTGATACTATAACAGGATGAACAAAGGTACTGCTTTGTACTTCCTAAAAGTTTGGAAACCTGCTGGATTTATACTGAAAACTTCCGTATCCCCACAGGTCGAAAAAAAAATGAATCATCGCAACTCCGTTTGCCCACCCCCACATTTACCCAGGCCGTTTCTCCGGACTAATTTTTCTTCTAAGGAATTCAATATGTCTGGCTGTTTTTTTGCTGTACTTGAGCGATATCGCTGTTATCGTTTGGGTGTGTCGGGTTCTCACCATTTCCGTTTATCTCTTTGGTTGGTGTTTTCATAGAGCTATCTCAAGTAATAGTATTATGGCTAATTATAGTGCTGGAATTTACGCCTACACCGGCAATAACACCACACACCGCATTATTATTTAGTATATTGTTATGTTGTTTACTATTCCCTAGGATGGAAAATAGAGAAGGTTAATATAGGTTGTTTAATTTCGGATACGATATGGTATTGGACACATCACCACTAATGGTATTATCATTTAATCAACTTACATATATACATATATATATATATTATATATATATTTTATGTATATATTTATATAGTCAGCTATCTATACATTGTGCAATTCATTATGGGTGGCGAGTGGTCTTTATATATGTGGCGCATGCATCCTGCTCTTTTGCTAGTGGCGTCTAATTGTACCACCGGGATCAATCTAGCAGTGTTACTGTGATGATCATAGTCATGATTTTATAGCATGGATAGCAATTTTCAATCACACTTCTTTGGTTGTTTTCTTCTTTTATTTTAAAAACTATCAGAACTTTTCAATAAATTGAAATGCCAACGTCAAATATGCTAAGATCTGCTTCGCATGCAGGAACTTGGTACAGTTCGTCTCCTACGATTCTAAACGCTCAAATCGATAAATACCTTTCACAGGCTCCGGCACTAGTCGATGGTGCCAGAATTATTGTCGGTCCTCATGCTGGTTACTCTTACGCAGGTGAAACACTGGCCAAAACTTATAAAACATTCGATTCAACAAATATTAAAAGAGTCTTTATTCTAGGTCCGTCTCATCATGTCTACTTCAAAAATCATATTCTCACATCGGATTGCTCTGCTTATAAAACTCCATTTGGTAATGTCCCCGTTGATACTGCCACCATCAACGATTTGATTAATTTAGATCCAAAAATGTTTAAAAAAATGTCTTTAGAAATTGATGAAGACGAACATTCTTTTGAAATGCATATGCCGTTTCTATTCAAAGTTACCAAAGACCTGAACAATGTTGTTCCTAAAATTATACCAATCATGATAAGTTCTTCAAATGAGCAATTCGAAAAAAAATTGGCAGATTATTTGAAACCTTATTTTGAAGATAAACATACCGCTTTTATAATTAGCACTGATTTCTGCCATTGGGGTGCAAGGTTCGGTTATACTACATATACACCGGATGGTGACATATCACATTTACTAGAGTCTCCAACTAAGCATTCAAAGGGTTTGGAAAATGGTTTGGAAATTTTTAAAAGTATTGAAGTTTTAGACAAAACTGCAATGTCTATTATCTCTAACGGCTCATACGCATTATTTAAAGGTTATCTTAATGAAACTGGGAATACTATTTGTGGTGCAAAACCGCTAAGTGTTTTAATGCTTATAATGGAATCTTATTATAAAGCTGATAGTAATAAAGATAAGTTTAAATGGTTAGCTTACACACAAAGTTCTCAAGTTGTTTCTCCTTCTGATAGTAGTGTTAGTTATGCAAGTGGTTACGCTGTTCTATAGCTTTTTATGGTTTTCGTTATTCCTTTTTCTGTTTTTTTTTTATACAATTTAGTGGATATTTTATACAGTTTTAAATTTTAACCATCAACATGAGTTTCCAAAATTTTGCAGCGCCTTGATATTATCTATCTTCATTTTGAAGTGCCCATTAATTTTAAAATTCTTGCCTTTTCTACTAATTATCAATGTTACCTTTCTTTAAACAAGCTCAATTAAACGCTTATTAAAAAATTGCTATATTTAAATCATGCAACAGCACAATAACTTAAACTTATCACATACAAAAAAAAAAAAATATGATTATGTTAATTCGTGGCTTGAAAATTGTGAAAAAGAATGTCAATTATTGGATAAAGATAAACTTGAAGAAATGATTTATTGTTTTCAAAATACAAAAATTAATAACAGTAGTGATGATACAATTACTAAAAATAAAGATACCGATTCCAGTAAACAGATTGACATTGAAAACGAAAAAATTGAAAGTGAAAAGGAAAACAGTGTTCTAGTTAAAAGTATAAAGGAAAATAACCTTAATATTAGAGACTCAATTGATAATAATAATACTATTAATTTCCCAATAATTGAAGAACCAGTAGCAAAATGGTATCTCTTAGATTGTAAAATTGGGGAAACTAATTATTGGAAATTCAAGAATATTCCGGATAAAAGATTAAAACCACAAATTTTTCAACATCATGTTCTTCTACCCAGTTATTTCCAAAAATTCGATAAAATTTTTAAATTTGACATAAATAGGAAATGCCCAAAAAGTGCTTCAGAGTCAGATTTCAAAAATTTTCAATTCATGAAAAATGCAAATCTAAAAAAAAATGCAATACAATACAGATATATTAGAAAAAATAAATCCAATAAAAAAATTGATGTTATGTGTAGAATGTGTTTCCATAAAAGATGGATTCCATTAGAACATTTTCTCGACCATATGGGTTTGGCACATGGGTTGATAGAAGTTGATAATAACGGAATTGTCGGCCTCCCTCTTCCTTATGCTTTATACAGATTTAGTCCTGGTAAACTAAAATGCTATTATTGTAAATGCCCAAAATGTTCTGAATGGATTCGTCTCGGCGAACCTGAAATTCAAGATTATGAAAGCCCGTTACCATCAAAAGATCAAGAACAACAACAAAAAATGGTGATTGGATTATATACAAATTATTTTGAACACTTTATGAGATGCTCTTGTGACACTGAATAATGTATATCATTGAATTACAGATAAAGAAATAAAAGTCTTTAAAAGTTAATCTTTATATAGTGAACTATCTTTTTCCTCCGCATGCGATGAAGTATTATTTTTTTTTTCTTCAAAGTAATGTTTGAAATTTGACAGTCTTTTTCTTTAGGATCACGAAATCTAGGCAAATATTTTTCAAATATGTCTTCCAACCCTGAATATATATGTGAGCTACATCTCGCTTTGGAATATATTGGTTCAAATTTGAAACCAACCGATGATTTGAAAGAATTGTCTCTAAAACTTCTTCCAATAATACATCAATCACAGATATCGTTGCATGATCTACTCGAATTACTGCTCGTATATGTTCCTGAGACTTTTCCTGTTGATAAAACATTCAAAACAATTGATGATTTATTTCAGGAAAGTGAAAATTCTATTTTTAATTTGTCTACATCAGAATCTGAATCAGAAAAATCTATAAGTGTTTCAACTTTGTTTAAGAATAACTCATTGCCGGTTATTCTTCAGCAATTGTTTTCATTGCCTATAGAAAAAAAAACTGAGGCATATCAGGACTCTTTAAAATATATCCATTCCATATCACATAAATACAATTGGTCTCAAGATGAAAATTCACAAACTTTAGGATCGTTATTCACATCTTTTGCAAAATCTAGAATATTTAAACTAAATGATATGAACTCAAGTTTTATTATTACAGATGAAGCAATTAAGGTTATAAAGCAATCAATTTATACAAACTTGGAACTTAATGACTGGATAAAAGGTTTTTACACTCCCTTATCGATTTTTTCAAGTTACTCAAATTCAACTTACTTACTAGTCGACTATAAAAATTATTTATCTGTTGAAGAGCAAATTGATTGTTTTATAAACCTCATTATAGAAAGATCTCTTTACTCTAAAATCGTTGATAGAACTTTGGTTCCTTATATGAATTACTGTGGTGATGCATCTTGGAAATACTTTAACCAGTGGCTCATTAGTTTTGGTAATTCAACTGTTAGCCAATCTTCAAAAGAAAAAATTGTCAATAACTATCAAATACTATTGGATTTTATTAGGCAAGATGGTTTACTAATTGCTTTAAAAAATTGTAATAATACCATTTCAAATGAATTTGTTTCAATTTATCTATCCATTATATATTTATGTCCAAAAGCAATCCTTGAAGTTTTCATCGATTCTAAAGAAATTTTAAGGTCATTAAAGACGCTAAATTTGGAGAATGGCAATAAATTCAATATAAGCCAATTCAGCAAATCAAACATTGATATCAGAGAATTTAGTAAGTTAATTGAACCGTCAAATGCTACAATTGATAACATGTTGAAAATTATTGAATCCGGTGAAAGATTATATGCCAATGAATTGTCATTTTACAATATTATTAATCTTGAATTATCTAATCATGATGTTCAACTTGCAGAATTTTCAAAATTTATTGATAACGAGTCTAGATTTGGTGATGGAATCAAACAATGGTCACTATTGTTAAGTTCAACATACTGGATTTTCAAAAATACTAAAATTTTTGATAAAATAAAATCTGGTGAATTGAGTAATCTTATTTTAATAAAATTGCTAGATTTAAAACAATTTAGTGTTATTTCAAACATTTTTTTAGAAAAGTATTGTACTTTGACTGATGATGAGCTGAATCAAATTCTATTAAAGTATGCCTGGTCTTTCTATAAACAAGCAGCAAATGTTGATAAATCTATTGGATCTTTAAAGAATTCCTTGGAGTGTTTAAATTTAATTAAGAATTCTTCTGCTGAAGCCGATCAATTGAAGTTTTTAGTTGACGCAAACAATGACTTATTGAATTGGAAATTTTATTTTAAAGTCGGTGTTCCTGTAACTCCTAAGAAAATTCTTGACATTCATGATCCCATTAAAATTATCAGAAGAATATTAGAATTAAATGATGATGCTTATAAACACATTAAGGAGTTGTACAATCTATTAAAAAAATTAATCATTGGTTTAAATTGCTCTAGAAGTGATGAAATTTTTAAATATGCTTTTATTAATTATGATGATTCACAAAATTTACTTTTAATTAAGTTAAAAATCATATCATTGGAATTTTCGTCGGCCTTAGATTACGAATTTTCTTTCAATCTTGCAAAAGAAATACTTGATAATGCCTTAAACAATAAAGAAAAATTATTTGAACTGTTTTCTTTCGTGGGCCAAAACTGGTTTTTATTTTTTCAAATAGCTAAAAATGAATATGATGACATTGATGACGAAACTTTGCTGAAAGGTAAATTACAATTGTTGGGTAAATTGTTATTAGTTGCTCCTACAGAGTTTAATACCAGTATTTTGGAACAATGGCAAATGTTAAATAGTCAAAGAGAGCATTATTTGCAAGAAAAAGAATTAAATGAAAACGAAGGTTATGGCTCTAATTCTCTTAAAAATGAGTCGCTAGGTGATTTTCAAACTAGGTTACAAAATTCATTACAATCTTCTGCTAATGACCTTCTTCACGGAACCGATGGTGTAGATTTGGGTAAAAATATCATTGGCTGGATAGTAGGCGCTCGTTAGATTACTTTTCTCAAATACTGACATTATCTATACTGCGTTTTTTCTCCTTAATATATAAAATTAATCTATAAGTTGACTCTTACTTTAAATAGTTAGCTATTTATCTTTTTTAAATCTACAATGAATTCATCATCAGCATCTTCAAATGGATCTAACGTATCGTCACTATCCTGTACTGAAAAAGATTTCGATATTTGCTGCGATTGCAGTTGTGACTGTGATTTTGATAAAGTTTCTTCAACGCTTTGTTTCTTTTTATTCATGGCCTGGAAAAAAAGTCGGGGATCGGCAGTATTAGCTACCAGATTTTCCAATGCGTTGATTCCTCGTTGGCCACCATATGCTTTCTTGCCGGGAATGTTTCTTTGACTGTTATTCTCCTTCAATACAACTTCGTCAATATTAACCAATTGGGAATAAAAATCTATAACTTTAGGATGCGTTTGTACCTTACTAGCATCAAAATTCTTCACTTGAAGACCTTTTCTATGTGTAGCTCTGGATAAGGCCACATAAGCTTGACCTTTCTCAAAAACTCGTTTCAGATCGACAGAGACTAAAGCTAAAGTTTGTCCTTGCGATTTGTGAATTGAAATTGACCATGCCAACATTAGTGGCAACTGGACTCTATAAACTAAAACAGTTTCTTTTTCGTCCTCAACTTGAAATCGTTCTGGTTCAACTAAAACCATTTTGTGGTTACCGTCAGGTAAAAGAAAATTGACTAAAGGCAGTCTTCTTCCTTTGGAATTGGCAAACAATTCGGTAATTAGCTTTTCTTTTCTTTGAATATCCTGTAATCTTGAATCTTCAGATGAAGAGGGTAATTGGGATTCATCAATGGTGGAGTCATCAGACAATGAATTACTTTTCTTATACTCCTTTATATTTTGTTCAGTAATTCTTGCCTTTAATTCTTTGAAACAAGAAAATATAGAATCATTAAGAACATCAGGAAGAGCCTCTGTGTTTTTAATATCAATTCCTTCATTTGAACCCTTGTCATCTTTTACATTAAAGTCACAATCAATATCATTTTCCTTACATGCGTTCGCATAAGTAAAATACGTATCAGGATCAACAAAATCAACGACTGTACCCAAAGAGCCATTAACTAGCTTATTATCAACATTTTTAACCATCATAACTTGCGCACCTACTTTTAATGTGATCGACTTAGGAGCCAAAAAGTTTTCCAATAATTTTTTACCTGTGTCAAGTTGATACAGATCACCACCTTCAATGGCATCATACTTGATGGGAGTACCGTTAAGCTTACGCAATTGATTTTCATTAGCACTGTCAACTTCTCTTCTAGTTGAAAATAATTGGGCTGGTGTAACACCCTCTTTTGGTGGTATTTCTCTTTCCAACGCTTTAAATCTTTTAATGGTCATATCAGATACGGAGCCACTCCTCACTTCGGCCAACATTTTAACAAAATCTTGATCAGATTGTTGTCTGAAAATCTTGTTTAAAATAATGGTATGCTTAATTGTTTGTTTCCAACTTTTACTTTCAAATGCAAATTGTGCGTGTCTATTTTTAGAGACAGGTGGCAATTGGTAAAAGTCACCACATAAGATAAGCTGAATACCTCCAAAAGGTTCATCTTTCCGTTTCAAAACTCTTGCAAGTTGATCCAATTTATCCAGTAGCTCCCCATCAATCATAGAAATCTCATCTATAATGAGGACTTTCAATGCGTCCCATCTCGGTCTGGATGTTTTACTTCGCCTTATTCTCTTCACCAGTGTCTCAACTGACGCCTCACCTATCCCAATGCCAGTAAAAGAATGAAGAGTTTTGCCTCCGATATTGCATGCTGCCAAACCAGTAGATGCAGTAACACCAACAGAACCAGTTGGGTGCTTTTTATTCATTTCCTCAATTAAAGATTTTAGAATTAAAGATTTACCTGTACCTGCAGAACCTGTGTAAAATAAGCTATAGCCCAATTTAGCAAGTTCAACAACCTTTGATTGTTCCTCGCTTAAGGCTAGCGGCTTAACAATTTTTGCACTATTGTGTTGTGGCAATTCAGGTTTAATCATATCTGGTTCGCTGCTGCGGACTTCGGGCTTCATATTAGTCCATACATCGGGTTTTTGGGTCATTAATAGCAGTGCTGGATCATGATGGGCGGAGGTCGTATAAGCACGCGTTTGAACTTTAAAAGGCTTGTAATTTTGATTATCTGGATTGTTATCTATTCTGTGCTTAACAGGAGATGATGGCGGAAGAGGCGAAATAATGCTTTCATCATTCTGTGTTGAAGTTGAAAATAAATTTTCTAACAATTTTCCATTAGGTGATGCTATCATACTGAATTCAGTTTTAACTTTTAACTGTTCATTCGTATTTTGAATTGTCTCATTAAATAATTGCAAAATTTTATCGATATTCTCTTTTTGGTCTGTATATTGATTGGAAAATAATTCCAAGTAATCTTTAACAGTTTTAGGTGATATACCATTGAAAATTAAATGTCTGTTCAAAGGAGCATCGATTTGAAATCTTTTAACGCCCGTTGCCACAGCGTGTGGAAATTTAGAACCAAATGAAGATGATGTTCCCATATATTCGGAAAGCTTACCAGATAGGTGATCAGAAAAAGAATCATTACATGTTTTTTTTAATTCAGCTTCAGTTTTAACAACTATTCTTGAAGGCGACTTAAAAGGACTTTTCTGACTTCTATCTAACTTGTTAGGGGAATTGGCTGAGGTGGTTTCTTGAAATTTATTACCTTCACCTTCTTGTAAAGCAACTTCATTGTATTTTCTTTTGTTAGCACCAGGAGAAACTAGGTCGTTATAGTGGTAATGGCTCATGTGATTTAAAAAGTATTCCTTAAATAAGATTCTAACACTGGTTTTATGATTATGTAAAAATATTAGCATTGTCCTATGGCGATTTAATAATTGCAATTAACTTAAAAGCGGCAATTATTGATAACTAAAAAATTAGGAATAATAAATGCTAATTCAAATGATAACTGACAAAATCCTTTTCAACGTATTTGCATTAATAGCCGACTTTAATGACGAGTAACAAATATGTTGGTGTTTGAAAAAGATTTACTTTATTTTTTTATCTGTTTTCTCGCGTGGTTCTTTACGTGTATTAGGATGTTAATGCATTTGTACAAATATGTATAAAATGTTTAATGTCGGAGAACTTTCATAAACTGACTTTCTATCAGATATGGTAATATTTTCAGTAATTTTGTCTCTTATACAAAGATTTCTTAGCATTATTACCTACTAATAACATATCAATAAAGATTATTTACTTTAAACCATATCCAGCGTCGATCGACCCAGTTTTATCAACAGTGTCTTCCGTGGCAAAAAAAATTCTACAGCTTAATGATTTGGTTCAATTTTCTGATTCCTCTGTCACTCTCTTAAATATCGTCTACATCTAAACAAGTTACAGTTTAGAAATAATCTGTTAAGCTTTTGTTGAAAGGGTATTTAATTTACACTACTTGTTGCAAAAGTTTAAGGAAAGTTTTCATAATTGAACTTTTTTTCAAAGTAAGAAAAAAATACTATTATTCAACTTTTATTCATATTCTATATACAACAGTTTGAGTAATATCAATTAAAAAATAAAAGTAAAAGGAAGTTTTTTAGATTTGACATTTAGTTATGTTGATCAAAACTAAATTTTCTTATAGCACGGAAGAAATGGTAAGTATGATTATTTTCACTAGATTTTGTTTGCTCTAAATTTTACGAAACTAACTTTTTTAACATGTAAATAGTCGTCAGAAATAATGGATATTGTCAAAGGTATTTCTGAAAAACCTTTGGACGAAATGCTGAAGCTTATGAAAACACAATATCCTAAAGAATGGGATGGTATCCGTTCCAATCTTTCACTGTACATACCAGTTCTAAACAGAATTGATTCAATTTTGGAAGAACATATCACAAAATATAAATTGGATCAAGAAATCCCAGGTACTCAAGAAGTCAGTTCTGAAGATGTCAATTTGGTTCAAACTTGCATTGACTATTCATATCAGCTATTAGAGTATAGCACAAGTAGAGCGGTTTATAATTCCGCTCACAGGGTTTATGATTTGATTATATCAAACTCATTGGATATCAGAATATCAGCATTAAAACTTACATGTTTATTAAGTGAAAGATTTTTAGGAGTCAGTTTAGTTAAATTTAGTATACCAAAGAAACACAAAGATATTTTATTGAAAATGTGCAGATCTTTTCCTCCTCAAAGTGTTCCTACATATTTTGGCCCTACAAGAATTGAGGTGAAAACTCAAAGTTCACAAAAAGAACAGCAAAGTAAAACAAAGAAATATAAGAAGTCAAAGAATAATGGTAAAGATAAAAATCAAGATTTAACACATATTAGTTTGCTTAATTGTATGAAATCCAACACTCAAATTCCCTCTCATTGGAAGTCTTTAAACTTTGAGTATTATAATACTATTTCAGATGAGAATCCAATTAACAAACCTCATAAAAGAAGAAAGAAGAATGTCAAGAATAGCATAGAAACGGAAAAACCCCAAAAACTTGATCATGGTTCGGGAGAAGGTTTACGATCTTTTAAATTGGGGGAAGAAGCTGTTAAGAAACTTTCCTATCAACAAATATATGATAAAGCTGTTAGTGTCATTCCAAAAGACAAATGGTTTGATTTTATTTTACAAGTTTATGTTTCAAAAGCTTACAGTAGTGGTTCATTTGATAGTATCAAACTAAGGGAAAAATTAGTGACCATGAAATGTCTTGCTGTTGCTGCTGCTTCCTCTTGCTGTTTTTATTCTGTTATAGCGAGTTCAGTCTTTGATGAGGAGCCTTACCTGTTGAGCTATATGTCTGATTTGATCAATCCTGATAATAAAGTTCCGTATGAACCTTCCCTGGCCACTTTAAGAGCATTTGTTAATATATCTGGTAAAAAAAGTAGTGGTTCCGATCTTATTAGGGCTTTGGGTGGCAATATCAGCCATGGATTATTATTCCACATTTTAAAATCAATTTTAAAATCTACCAAAGAAGGAACTTTTAAAGTTGACCAATCTTTTTTGAATTATTTTTACAATTTGATTGCCAACCTAATTGAAAATAAAAATTTGATTACACATTTGCGTACTGCTGGATTGTTGAATATTTTTATGGAATTTTTGACTTTAAGAAATAACTATCGCATGACAAGATCTGGTCCGTTGCATTTGATCGAAATGTTCATTGATAAATTGCCAGAAGCATTAGATGATTTCATTGCCAATGATGGTTTCCGTATCTTGATTGATTTATTAGAATATGAAGTTGATTTTGCTATCAAGAATCCTGACTACGAAGGTGGCGCCCCTAAATACGGTTTGCTTTCCCACCAAATTACTGCTAGACAGGTTAAAGTTCTAAATTTCTTATTAAAGTTAGTATTTGATCTAATTACGAATCATACTGGTGATAGAATGAGGAATTTATATGATTCTCCTTTGTTAAAAAGTCTGAATAAAATTCTTCTCAATGCTCAAATATTTGGCTTTGAACTCCTAGTAGGCTCCGTGAGAATTATCATTGGTATTATTAATAGTGAACCTACTGCTTACTCTATTTTGAATGAAGCTGGTGTTATTGAAGTTTTTTTCAAGCAATTTGATTCGTTGCTTTTAAATTCTGCTGATTTAATTTTAGAACTTCCCGAAGCAATCAGCGCTATTTCTTTAAATATCAATGGTCTTGCGAGGGTAAAAGAATCGGGAATTATTAATACTTATTTTAAGATATTTTTGAAGCCCGAAATATGTAAAGAGCTTGTTAGAGATGACAATGTTATGGCATTAGGTCAAAGCATTGATGAGTTGGCAAGGCATCATCCAGAATTGAAACCAATTATTGATGAAGAAATTTTAGGTCTTATTGACACCGTTCCAAAACATGTGTTTTGCAATTCCGTCGATTTTTATCAGTCGTCAAATGGTTCACTATACAAAAATAGAAATGAAAGTAACATTCACAAAGAAGATGATTGTAAAGAATTGGAAACTTGGAGCAATTGTAAAGAAGGTAGAATGATACAGTGCACAGTAATTTTCTTATCTTCAATGTTTGAAAATTCTAAACAATGGAAACGATTATACAGTAACATCAATGTTTCCCATTTGATGAATTTTATTACAGTTGAAAACGCTCCATTTGATTATGCTCTGTCCAGCCCTATGTTCCATATTGGTAATATCATTAAATGTATCGATCAAGGAACAAGCTGTCATTGTTTAGCTCCTTTAAATCATGAAATCATTTTGGTTCTCAAGAGGCTTCATGATTTTATTTACTTTGATAACGACAACATCTCATATTTTAATCAGTTTGATAAAAACACCACTGATTCAGCTTCTAAAGCTCGTTCTGTCATATCTGATTTGGGGTGTATGAATTCATTATTATACATTCTAAGTGATGTCTATGGTAAAATTCCAAAAACACAAGGTTCAAAAACCAGTTATTTTGCTGAAGAATTCGGCTCAGAAGTTGGTCTAAAGCTGATACACGAACTATGTATGTATTACCGAAGATTATCGCTGGAAGAGGTGATGCTCCATTCGCAAACTCCAGCTGATGTTGCGAAAAATGCATTCACATTGGTGCAGAAGATTTCTCATAAACAAGGCGAAATTGGTGAGCCTAGTGTCGATGATGGTGCTTGGGATGGTACGAGCGCTAAATTTAAAAACATCTCCCTACTATATTTTCATTTTACACGTTCCAAATTTTGGTTAAGAAGTATTTTTAATAGTTTATGTAGAATCAATGCTGAAAAAAGGTCCGACTCAACTAGGTTATTTGGTTTAACTCCAAAATATGCGGTTGCTATTGTGAAAGAGTATTCAGATACTGTCATTTCTTTACTAAGCAATATTAATACTACTAATAGTGAAATTGAATCAGGTTATTTATTTTGCATACTGAATCAACTTTATTTGACTATAAATTATAAATTAAGATCGGCAAGTCCCGTGAATAGTATGGTTTGTATCTGTCTTTTACAAAATTATAGTTTTAATAAGTTAAGAGAATTGGCACTGAAATATTTCACTGCTTTAAAATCTTTTCCTACTGAAGAAATCAAAAAATTTTCAGAACTAAAGCATACAACTATTGACAGATGCAGTACGACTATTGCTGTTCTAGATCAAGTTTTAAGTTTATACGCAGAATTAGGTTCTATAAATAATGTTGGTGCTCTTGCAAATCCGACCAAATTGTACGCATATCTTGGTGATGACGCAGTTGTGTACGGTAAAGAGGTGTTATCTTCAATTCAAATACAAACCGCTATTGCAAGTTTTGGTTTATTACAAGATCTTCTACACTCTGATGGATTGTGTGTTTTGGATAAAATTCCCGATAAAATACCTGTTCAATTGATTGAACAGCTTGTTTTGATAAGCAAATCTGCGTACACTAATTTTAAGTCTCAATCCTTGACATTCCAAGGTAAATTGTACCCAATTTCTCCGGAAACCACTTGTCCATCTGACAAAAAGATAGAATATTTATGTGATTTGGGTGTGTCCTCTAAGAAAATCGCAATGGAGCTTTTACTTTTGTATGGAGATAGTTTAGATCAATTTTTAGAAGAAACAGGTGATGATTTATGCCTTCATTTTCAAGATGTTGAACCAGCTGATTGGGATGCCATTTTAGATAAAGCTCGCAAGACTGCGTTTATACCTCAAAAAGTTGAACCTGTTGAACCACAATACTCACAAACTTATATTTTACACAATTTAGACGATTTGAATTTTCATCGTGGTGCAAACGAGCTTAACTTTATTGAATATTGGATTAAGATGGCACAGTTATACCCTCAAGCCGATTCTAACATTTCAGATTTGTTATTATCTGTTTTTGGAAACTCTTCGTATGGTGAACATATGGATAATGTTTTAACGCCGGTTTTCAAGGATATATATGCTTCTAGTTTTGATTTATATGATGATATTAACTCCAAAAAGTTGTCGAGTATGCTTCAACTTCTTGCATATTTGTTGTCAAACTTGTCATTTACTAAATATCATGAAATGATTGATAATATTGTCAATTTCCTTATTAAACAAATTCTTCCCGAAAATGTCAGTGCAGTGTGGTTTAGTAATGCTCTCCAAGTGTTTGAAAAGGTTTTATCAGTTACTAAAATTCCAATGGCTCCCATAGCCGGCCAGATCACCGTGGAAAATAAACTTTCACAATTAGTTGCTTCTTATCCAAATGTTTACCGCTTGGATGCAAATATTGAGGAAGCGTTATTGGGTTGCCTACTTTCAATCGAAAGAATTGATAAAGAAGAAACAGCTTTAGAAATTGCCAAAGTTCTATTATTGTTGACGGATTGTGATCAAAGAATCAATATTTTAGCGAAATCCAATATTATCAGGGCTTTGACTAGTTGTGTTAAGAATAATACCGAATCTACCTCCAAATTACAAAATTATGTTATTAATATTTTTAGACGTTGTATGGAATCGCAGAAAGTTTTGGAAGCTTATATTTATAAGGATGTCAATCGATTGATGAATGGAAAGAAGACTACAAATAAAAAACCCAGAGTCAGAGAACTTAAAAGTTTAATTCAGGAAAATGCTCCATCGGTTCTAAGAAGTGGTGAGGTGTTTATCAATGCTGTTACTGATTCTTGTATTCTTTACCAATGTACTAATCCTTTAAAGAATCTCAATATAACCAAAATAACGGATAGTCAAAAAGAATTTCTAGGAGATGAGGATATCACAATGAAAGAAATCAACACCTGCGATGATACTAGCTATTCTACTGGTTTAATGCATTATTTACTTTCTGAATTAATGACAGTTAGTAAAAAAGATCTAACTGTTTCCACTAAACCTGAAAATGATGCAAAGGAGGAGAAGAATGAAGATGAATTCAAACCTCGCAATATTTATGCACGAGATTTGATTTTGAGAAATGGAGATTTACCGTATGCTGTATTTTTATTGCAAACTATTACAGAATTATTATTTTCCTACAAGCAGGCTAAAACTGAATTTTTAACTTTTTCGAAGAAATCTCACGATCCATACAGTCTTGATAAACCTCGTTCGACTGCGTTGAATATGTTGGTTCATAGGTTTATTACAGTTAATCCGTTTGATAAGTCAACTGCTCCTGAGAATAAAATACATCGTTTACTTTCACTGTTATCAAGTTTCTGTATATTTGCCTTGGTTTCGACTGTTCCAATAAAAGGTTTGGATTATAATGCTCCTAAAATTGTTGATCCTGATATCACATTTGCGAGAAAATTTACTGTTGATATTCTCATTAAAGTAATTAAAGAGGCGGAAGAATCTAAACATACATCAATGGTTAAATACGGTAAGATAGTGGATATTTTAGACTTGGTCTGTAAGATTTTGGGTGAAAATTTTGAATTAGACCTATTGTCTGGTTTGGACCGTGTTCTTACCAAATATGATGCATTTTACTTTGTTAAAGAATTATCGGACAAAAAATTTGCAAATATTATAACTGGTGTTTTAGCTAGGCTTGACATCAACTTTCCTTATACCGAGGATATTTCAAGTGGTGTCTTAAGGTGCTTATCTTCGTTGGGACAGATCAAGGTGGACTTCCAAAATCTTTTCAAAGAAGGTCAGCAAGCAGGTGATGCCGAAGAAGAAGTTTTAAGTGATGAAGATTTAGACGAAGGAGAAGAAACCCCGGACTTGTTGCGTAACTCTACTCTAGGAATGTATGATGTCGATGATATTGAGGATGAAGATGATGAAGATGATATGGAAAACGACTTTTTAGATGATCAAGACATTGAAATTGTGTATTCGGATGGTGCCGTGGATATTGATTCCGATTCTGATATGGATGTTGGCTCTGGTCATGATCAACTCGAAGGCAGATCCGTCGATGATGAAGAAATTGATATCATATTTGATGACGACGATGATGATGGCGATAATGATAATGAAGGGGATGGTAATCGAGAACATGACCATGACGACGGTGAATTTGATGAAGATCATCGCTCTGATTATGGTGATATTTCCGATGACGTTAGCTCGGTGGACGAATTACTTGGTGACAACAACTTTATGATCGACATTGTAAGTGGCTCTGAAAGCGATAGTGAAGAAGGTGAGTTGTCTGATGAAAACATCGAATTTGTTTCTGGAGATGATTTTGACAATTTTGATGATGATGATGATGATGAAGAAGGAGCTGATCTTGAAGCAGAAATGGATGACAACAGCGATGATGATAGCGCGATTTTACAAGAATGGATTGAAGAGCATGAGGCTAACTCTCAAAGAAGAAGAAGAGATAGAAGAGGATCTGCTCCACCTCTTATTTTGAATGAATTTGATTCAAATGATGAAGATGAAGATCCATTTGGCTATCGTTTGTTCCCAATTTCAGGTAGTGGTATGGGTATTCCTCAACCTTCAGAAAACTCATTCGGTGCAAGACAAGGAAACCAGATGTCGCTACTTGAGTTTGCACAGGATATGTTATCTCCACATAGGAATAACGGGCTGGAACGTTCTCCTGTGAATTTTGGTGGGGCACTGATGGAACTTAGAAGATCTTTGGAAGGTGGTTTTATTATGGGGCGAAGATTTCAACAACCAAATAGCATTTCTTTAAAATCAACTTTGCAGAGATGGAATGAAATTTCAGAATTATTTGCTGGTAATGCCACCTCTACTGCAAGCAGAGTTATACCTTCAATTGTAAACTCTATATATGATAGAAGTCTAAAGATTAGCGAAGAAGACACTCGTACAGCTAAAGCGCTTTTGGAAAACAAAAGAAAGGCTAAGGAAGCTGAAGAATTGAAACGAAAACAACAACAGCAGGAAGAGGCAAGGCAAAGAGAAGAACAACAATCCAATGCGCAACCAACAGAACCAATTTATGTTGATATTGGTGGTAGAACAGTTGATATCAGTGGTACTGGTATTGATCCCGAATTCCTACTTGCTTTGCCTGAAGATATGCGAGAAGAAGTATATGAACAACACACTCGTGAAAGAAGAGCTCAAGAATTCATATCTTCTAATAATACAGAACTAGACTCGGACTTTATGTCTGCTCTTCCTAGTGATGTTCGTATACAACTTTTAAGAGAAATGGAATATGTGCACGAAGACAACGACGAAGGAGATTTTGATGATCCTACTTTTGAATTTGAAATTGACAGAACTAATATTGAAACCCCGGAAATTTCTCATGGTGAAAATCAATTCGCATCAAGTTCGGCTCCATTTATTACTGGTTCAAGCGAAGAAGTTGAAACTAAGGCGAATGATAAAAAAGCATCATCTAAAACATTCTTTCCTCCTATGGTTGATAGAGCTGGTATTGCTGCTTTGTTAAAGTTGGTCTTTCTTCCACAACTGTATTTCAAAAGAGAATCATTTTTCAAAACGATTGCTTATCTTTGTTATAATAAGCACACAAGGTCCGAACTTGTTGCGATTTTGTTATACATTTTACAAGAAGGTTTGAAAGATATGTCTTCTTTAGAGGCAATATATGGTCAGTTATGTCAACGTGCGAATGCTACACTGACGAATTCTGAAAAGAATGCCGATGCTAGTAAGTCTATCTCAGCATTTCAAGAAAACAATGAACCGTCTGATTTGAGCTTTCCGACTAACTGTACTCCGTTAACTGTTGCCACACAAGCTATTGACGTATTACAATATTTGTTGGAAAATGAGAATCATATGAGATTTCACTTTTTGACGGACCAAGACGGTACACCATTTATGAGAAAAATATCTAAAAAACACAAACTGAAGGATAACGGTTACAGATTCCCGGTGAATGTTTTGTTAAATCTTTTGGATAACCATATGATCAAGGAGGATACTAATTTAATGGATATTTTATCTCGTACGATTCAAATTTCTACTAGACCATTACCAACAATGAAAACCAAACTTGATGAACTTGAAAAGGCGTCAGAAGTTTCCAAGAAGGTCCCTCAATTACCAACAATCCCTGACAAAAGTTTGAAGCAGATCATTAATATATTGGTTTCTGATGAATGCGCTAGCAAAGTTTTCCAACAAACTATTGCTTCAATTCAAAACCTATCAGTTTTAGATAATGCTAGAGTTGTTTTTCCAAGAGAGTTGTCAAGAAAGGCAATGCATTTGAGTTCTAAAATTGCTAGAGAAGTTAGAGAATTGATTAAAGAATTATGTAACATTAAATCTGATACAGATGAAATTCTTTCTCTAAATCAGTTTTCGTCTGGATCTTCGGATCAGGCTAAATTATTGAGAGTCTTGACTGCTTTAGATTATTTGTTTCAGATTAAAGAAGGTGATGAGCAAACTGCGGAAACTGAAGAATTGAAAACATTATATAGAAATTCAGCACTGGGGCCATTGTGGGGTGCACTAAGTGATTGCTTGAAGATTTTGAGCCAGAACGAAAACATGAATTATATTGCAGTTATTTTGTCACCATTAATTGAAGCTTTAATGGTTGTTTGTAAGCATAGTAAAGTTCAACGTATGAATGTTTTGGATGTCTTGCGTTATGAAGAAAAAGATCTTGATTTTGCTAAAGAACCTATAGAAAGTTTATTCTTTACATTTACTGAAGAGCATAAAAAAATTTTAAATCATATGATTAGAAACAATCCTAAATTAATGAGTGGGCCTTTTTCTGTTCTTGTGAGAAATCCAAAAGTTTTAGAATTTGATAACAAGAGAGTTTATTTTGATCAAAAATTACATAAAGATGAAGACGAAAGAGAAAAGATGGAAATTACAATTAGACGTGACCAAGTTTTTTTGGATTCCTATAGGGCTCTATTTTTTAAACCATCAGAACAAGTTCGTAAAAGTAATCTTGAAATACATTTCCGTGGTGAAGAAGGTGTTGATGCTGGTGGATTAACAAGAGAATGGTATCAAGTTTTATCCAGGCAAATGTTTGATCCTAATTATGCTTTATTTATTCCTGTTGCGTCGGATAAAACAACTTTTCATCCAAATAGAACATCATGGGTTAATCCAGAACATCTATCATTTTTCAAGTTTGTTGGTATGATAATCGGTAAAGCAGTCTACGATGGTTATATGTTAGATTGCCATTTTAGCAGGGCCGTTTTTAAACGTATTTTGGGTAAAAATGTTTCTTTAAAAGATATGGAATCTTTAGATTTAGATTATTATAAATCATTAGTTTGGATGTTAGAAAATGACATTACGGATATTATTGTTGAAACTTTTTCTGTTGAAACTGATGATTACGGTGAGCATAAAATTATTGATTTGAAACCTGATGGGCGTAACATTGCAGTTACAGAGGAAAATAAACAAGAATATGTTAAGCTTATTGTTGAGTATAGATTATTAACATCTATTAAAGATCAAATGGATAAATTTTTGGAAGGTTTTGATTCTATTATACCGAAAGAGTTGATTTCAATTTTTGATGAGCAAGAATTAGAATTGTTAATTTCGGGTTTACCTGATATTGATGTTGATGATTGGAAAAATCATACTACCTATGAAAATTATTCGTCATCATCACCGCAAATACAATGGTTTTGGAGAGCTGTTAAATCATTTGATGTCGAAGAAAGGGCAAAATTATTACAATTTGCGACTGGTACATCTAAAGTTCCACTAAATGGTTTTAAAGAATTGGCTGGTATGAATGGTATTTCTAAATTCAGTGTTCATAGAGTTTATAGTTCAACCGATAGATTACCAACAGCTCATACTTGTTTCAATCAAGTTGATTTACCTGAATATGAAAGTTATGGCAAACTACGTAATGCATTACTTTTGGCTATTAGAGAAGGTCATGAAGGTTTTGGATTTGCCTGATGTTTTTATTCAATTTAATTTAATTTATTTATTTTTTTAATTTTTTCTGGTTTTTTTTTTGTATTGAATTTGTTTCATTTTTCATATGTTTTTAATTTGTTTTTAATTTGTTTTTAATTTGTTTTTAGAGTTTTTGAAAAAAAAGTATTTATTATTTAAAAACGTAAATTATAAAAGTTTATTTTATTTAAGGCTGTAAATTTTTTTGGTGCGATTGAAGCTTCAGTTGAACATTTTAACTCAACTTCTAGTTAACGCTAATTCATATATATAGTAATACTAAATATCTTTAATAATAATGAAGAGGCCAAGAAATTCGTTCCAAATTGAAAGGAAGGATTTTAAAAGACTGAAGGAAAGTGAAAAAACTGAAAATCATATTGAAAAAGGTTACAATGAAAATGAAGAAGAAAACGAATCCAGTGTCTTAGACAACATTAAAATTCATCCACTATTAAAAATGCCGGTTTCAAGTTTAATATATTCACAAAAAAATGATAAAACTGCCATCAAAAACCCTTTAAAAAATAATAACTGGAAACAACGGGAAGGATTTATAATGAACCCGTATATAGATCAAAATGATTATTCACTTGTACCATTACGTCCCAAAAGAGTACTTAAATTCAATGAAAAGGGTAAATACATTGCAAAGGGAAAAGAATACAGAGAAATCATGGTTGAGGAAAAGAAATTAAAAGAAGAAAGAGAGAAATTAACTGAATTGAACTTAATACCTGATAGAACATTGGGTGAAGAAATGTATGCTCCAATTCAACCGCCGGCTGTTGAATGGTGGGATATACCATTTTTAAGAGATAGAAGTTATGATAATATTGATAAATTGGAGAGAATTACTTATAAAAATCCTGAGAGTGAGGACAATCCCATTACAATTTACATACAACATCCTATACCATTGGAAGCACCATGGGAAAGGTTTGTTCCAAAACCTAAACCATTATATTTAACGAAGAAAGAATTGAAGAGGTTGAGGAAAAATGATAGGTCTATTAGATTAAAAGAAAAACAGGATAGGATTAAATTAGGTTTGGATCCAACACCTGCACCAAAGGTTAAATTAAAAAATTTAATGAGCGTTTTAACAAATGAAACTATCAAAAATCCGACTGAGGTTGAAATGAGAATTAAAAAGGAGATTAAAGATAGGAAAGCTTTACATGATAAAATGAATCAAGATAGGAAACTTACTAAAGAACAGAAGAATGAAAAACTAGAATTGAAATTTGAAAAGGATTTACAAAAAGGAATTTATGGATGTGTTTTCAATGTTAGAAGGTTAGTTAATCCAAAGAATGTTTATAAAGTCGATATAAATTCAAAACAATTGAAACTTACGGGTGTTTGCTTGAGCCTTAAAGGTCGAAATAGTTTGATCATTGTGGAGGGTGCAAATAAATCAGTTGAAAAATATAAGAAACTTTTATTGCATAGGATCAATTGGGAAGAAAATGAAGCCGCCAAAAGGAAATCAAATGATTCGGAGCGGGCGGTGAGGACGGAAGAAGAGAGCATAGAAGACAAAGTTGATGAATTAGAAGATTTGTCCGGCAATAAATGTGAAATGTTATGGGAAGGAAGATTGGTAAGTAATAAATTTCAAAAATGGACTAGTTATAATTTCAATCAAGAGAATGAAGTTTTAGACTTTTTGGAGAAATACGAGCTTGATAATTACTGGAGACAAGCTGCTATTACTTTGGATAGTGTATTTTAAATTACTGACTAATAAAACTCATTAAATTAAATTCATATAAATTTTTTTGTATATTAACAAGATGATAATAAAAGGACTTAATACAAGGGATATAAAAATAGCTAGGTTATATCAATAAAGTAATTATATAGAATATGATTCAAAAAATTATTCCTGAATTTTAGCTAGAATGTCAGCATCTCTCATTAATAAGTATTCTTCCTTTTCAACACTAACTGGAGAACCACCATGGGAGGCAATTAAAACTTTGTCACCAACAGTAACGGACGGTTTAATTAATTCACCGGTTGGAGACTTGTAACCTGGACCAACGGCAATAACGTGGGCAATATTGTTTTTTGTCAAGTTTTTTTCTGGAATATAAATACCAGAAGTGGTTTGTTGAGCAGGTTTAATTCTTTGGACCAAGATTCTGTCGAAGGTTGGGAAGATTGATTTAGCGGATTTGATGATGGAAGACATTGTATAGTTAATC
This sequence comes from Kregervanrija pseudodelftensis, assembly GCA_030580115.1. Lineage (NCBI taxonomy): Eukaryota > Fungi > Ascomycota > Pichiomycetes > Pichiales > Pichiaceae > Kregervanrija > Kregervanrija pseudodelftensis. Next base: position 243,218 of record JAKTSJ010000011.1, read on the forward strand.
TGTAAGTGATTTGACCTGTATGGGTTAAAGTGAGTAGAGAAAAGTGGTGGGAAAAAAAGAGAATGTGAAAATATAATATATGTATGCTCAAGTATCCATCTCAATTTGAACAAGTGAACCTTCTGGAAAAAAGATCAACTTCTGTCGCTTCAAAAGCCGTAGTTGCACTATGGTAAAATGTCAGATATATTTGGACAGCCAGTCACAAAGCGACCTGAAGTTCCCTTTTTCAAGTCGGTGCGAATTAATTAAAATGAGAATGAATATTATTATTGTGTGCAACCGAGTAAGATGAACTGGTAATTTGGTGTTTATTCTGCAAACATTGTTCTTCTCGTACACAACTCACTTACGAATAATAAATTAATCAACATGGGTGCTGCATACAATATTCTAGGTAAAATGATTCCACCACACTACTTGGCAATTGGTACTTTAACCGCTGTCATCGGCGGTGTCTCATTAAATTCTGCTCTTTCATCTTCTGAATCTGCTCCAGCTGGCACTGCTGCTCCAGCTCCAGCTAAATCTGAAGAATTTGATGTTGAAAAAGCTATTAAGTATGTATAAATAAAAAAAATAAACATTCTTGATACCAGTGTCGAAATGTGTTACTATTAAATGTCATAAATTCAGCATACTAACATTTTATTTTTTTATAGTGATTTCTTATCATCTACCGAGGAAAAGAAGGAAGCTTAAACAGTTAAATGGCGTTAATTAATGATCCTTTTTAATTGATTGCACTTTCCCTTTCGATTTGTTGTTTTTTTCTTTCTATTTTTATGGCTTTGATGACGGACATATGATTACGAAATATATATATATGTGCTCTAACTATATATAACTTATTTATTGATTCTACTTTACCTTATTTATGATATTTATTATTTATTTATTATTCTTTATTATTTATTCTTATTTATTTTATAATTTAAAACATGAATAAATATAGCTGAAGTTGAACTGAATTTATACATCCGTACACTTTTCCTCTCTGTTAGTTTTTTACGTAAGCATTTTCTGTTTTATAATGTGGCGAGGCTGCATTTCTTTATTCGTTTTACGATTAAATTCCAATAATACAATTTGAGTATATTCTATCTTTAAATTTTGCTTTGAAATAATTACAAAATAAAATATTGAAAGTTAACATTTATTATGCTGATCTTAACAATTGGTGATTTACATATACCTGAAAGAACAATTGATATACCATCAAAATTCAAAAAATTACTTCAACCAAGAGGAAAAATTCAACAGGTTTTATGTTTAGGTAATATTACAAATTCGATTTCGACATTGAATTATCTTAAAAGTCTATCTCCAGATTTTCAAATGGTTAAAGGTGAATTTGATGATGATATAAGTTTACCCCAATCACTTGTTTTCAATTATGATAACTTAAAGGTTGGTATTATTAACGGTTTCCAGGTTGTCCCAAAGTCAGATCCACTAAGTTTATTAACTCAAGCTAGAATGATGGGTGTTGATATTTTAATTTATGGCTCAACACATAAAGTTGAAGCTTATACTTTAGATGGTAAATTTTTTATTAATCCTGGTAGTGCAACAGGTGCATATAGTACAGACAAAATGGATAAAGAAGATGTCGATATTGTAGAAAAAATTTTGAAAGAAAAGCTATATATTTCGGAAAGGATTAAAGAAAATGATGATGAAAAATATGATAAAAAAGATAATGAAACTAAGGATATTAAGAAAGATGTTAAAAAATTTGATAAAAAGGATGACAAAATTAAGAATCAAATAAAGGATGAAGTAAAGAATGAAAATGAAGATGAATGTAAAGATGAAATTAAAGATGGGAGTAAAGAGGAAAATAAGTATGGAAATAGAGAAATAGAAACAGACAAGTCTAACAAGCCTAAAAAAGACGAAGTCAAAGAGGGGTCAACCGATAATACAAATGAAGATACAATAAGCAAATCAAAAGGATCTCTACAATTGAACGCTGAAGAAGATCAAATAGAAAATAATTCCACATTTAATGACGATGAACAACCAAGTATTGACGAATATTTAGATCCGCTACCTAGCTTTTGCTTGTTGGATATACAGGGGGCTGTATGCAGTCTATACTTGTACACGCTAATAGAAGATGAAGTGAAAGTTGACAAGTTAACGTATAGAAAGGATGAATCCGCTTAGATCTTATAAAACTGTAAATCTCTCATCTCCAATACACCTTCATACTAAATAAAACCCTCTTTTACCTCGGAGTGTACTTTTTTTCCATTCGCAGCGTATAAAAACGAGAACTTTCCCCGATGAAAATTTTTAGAAGTTACAACCTTTTCTATCTTATTTTTTTTCTCATGTAATATTTCACATAGAATTGGCTTACAGTTAAAAAATTTTAGTTCAGGTATTCAGTTGAATACCTGTATTTAATCAAAAAATATGTCTATAAAAAGTTGTTATTTCTTTATTTATTTTTTTTTATGGATTCATTTACATGATGACTAGAGTGCATTTGGCTCGAGACGTTTGAAGAGACGTATTGTCACTTCATATTCGTTGATGTGGAAAAAACCACGCTACCTTTAAATAACTTCTGAAAATGAATCCTATATCTTTTTTTTTTCGTTTCTTTATTTTCTCTACTTTTATTATTCTTTTATTGTAGATTTACAGTAGTTTAAAATGACAGTTTAATGCTTTTTATTAAATAGGTACATAGTTACAAGAATTTAGAATTTAATCCTATCCAAATTAGTTCTTAATTTAAACTAAATCTGTCAGTAAATCATCTTGTTCTTCGGCTTTTTGAAAAGTGCTTGGAAGTAATTCATTTAGTTTTAAAACTTTTTTCATATAATAAGCATCTTCACCATCTTGATAGTAAGATTTTTCAACACTTAAAACTTCAAATTCTAATGTATCTCTATATAAGTGTAGTGCAGCTCTATTTGATTCCCTAACATGTAATGAAACATATTCAGCTTTAAAAGTTTCGCATAATGCATGTAATGCTTGTCTCATAAGCTTTTCTGCAATACCCATTCTTCTATACGATCTCATAACTGATAATGATGTAACATGTCCATGTGGTGTTTTATCAGTACTTTCTGAATCGTCATCCATTTTACCTAAAACATATCCAACAACCTTCTCTCCCTTGCCAACATATTGTACATCGGGTTTGGTTTCTTTAATATATTCATTATCTTGATCGATAATTTCGGGATCTGTAGTTGTTGCCACAAAAGATGCTTCTGGCCATGATAAAAGATGATAAAGGTAATATTTCATTGAATAGTTTTCTGGTAGATTTGACAGGTTTGCATTTTGCATGGCTTGTAGATCATCCACAGAAGCTAATCTTATCGTAATAGGCATTTTGTATGATTTTTTTTAATTATATATGTATCTGGTTATTTTCTATATTGTAAATGCAAAATAAAACAAAAGATTTTAAAATTATCTGAATTAAACTAAAACGAATTACTGAATTTTGTCCAACGAGCGAAACAAAAAAAATTGATGATATTTTTTTTTTTGTTTTTATTTGATCTAATACTATAACTACCTAAAATACAATAAAAAGACAATTCAATAAGGTCAAATTGAATATGTCTTCAAGTAAACTAATTTTTCAAGGTGTTGGTTATGATCCTGCAATTGGCCCACAATCTACAGATCCTAATTTTCAATCGGCTCCAAGTACTCCTTCAGGTACAACGTCTCATCATACGTTTCCGAATAGTAGCTTATCGCCATCTCAAGCTAAAAAGAAAACAGTTATAAATAATTTTATCTACGATAGAAATTTACATAGAGCAAAGCATGAAATTTCAATTTCTGGTCTAAGTTTCCTTTTTATGGAGATTTTATCAATTAATTTGAATAATTCAAAAAGTTTAGTTGAAATTGAAAGAAAATTGAACAACCTGGGTTATACAATTGGCTTAAAATATCTTGAACTATGCTCTTTAAGAACAAATTTCAACAATAACATTACTTCTTCAGGTAAATCGAATGTATCAAAAAGAGAAATCAGATTGTTGGAAACTTTACAGTATATAGTGACAAATGTTTGGTCTAACCTATTTGATAAACCAGCAAGTAATTTAGAAAAATCTTCGCAGCATGAAAATCAATATATGATAATTGATGAAAACCCAACTATGACTAAATTTATTTGTGTTCCAAAAGAATATGAAAATTTAAACTGTGAAGCTTTTGTTGCTGGAATAATTGAAGGTATTCTTGATGTTTCATACTTTAGATGTGAAGTTAGTGCGCATACTGTACCAACCGATAATTGCCCAAACAGAACAGTCTACTTGATTAAGTTTGATGATTCCATCATAAAAAGAGAACATAGATTAGGTAAAAAATAATTTATAGTGGCGGTGGATTACAAGGCATAGCACAAAATGGGACAGTTTTTATCAACTATCTGTTGCCTCTTCGTTTTTTCTGCTACGAAATCGATGCCTCCATTTACTGTATTTAAAGATTCCTTCAACAATAGGAAGAAGATATGTAAGTGTTATTACTAGACTCTGGTGATTGTCCAAGCATATATTTAACTAACCCAATAATTTTTCAAGACAGTAAAAACCGAACAAATCATAAAGTTCTAAATGAAAAATCTTCGAATATAGTTTTAACTTCATCTTATTGGAACTTTAAACAACATGCCGCTATTACATTTAATTCGGATAATAACGTTGATAGTGAAATTCTCGGTCAAAATACGCTAGAAACCTTGCCGGGTACAATTACACCACCTCAACCGGTTTATTCTCCAAGGAAACAAATTACAGATTCTTGTGTTTCCATTACTTCAACCCCCTCAAAGTCTACTATAGATGGTCTAGGATGTGGAATAGTTGCAGAAAAATTGGCACACTGCTTAAAGCAAAGGGTAAATCGTAGAAAAAATATCAACAAAAAAGTTTGTTTTGCTATTCAACCAGATCATGAAACTAAAAAACCGATTTTGTCAGTTTTGAATAAGAAATCTACCCATAGAAATATTTTGGCTAGACGTAAATGGATGTATAAAATTTATAGAAAGGCAAAATTACAAAAGCCAACAAATAAAATTTTGCTAGCTTCAAAAGGCATGAAGTTGAAAAAGCGTGTTAATCCTGGTGATTTATTGTTTTGAGTTATATTTATAATTTTCTTCTTCTTTATTGATTAGTTAATAATTATTTTGCTAAAAATTATTGTGAACTTCAAAAAAACTTGGTCATCTTTCTAACTTTTTTTCTTAGAGCTTTATTATTATCGTTGTAGAAAATGCAATTATACCTTGCCATCATTCAAAAAGCCTTAAAACACGGTAAACCAATCCAAGAATGTTTTCATTATTAATTACTTTTTTTATTTCTCATATAAAAGCGATTTCAAACAATACATTCATTAAAATACATAATGAACATTAGTGAATCCAGTAATGAAATATCATCCTATGGATTGGATAGACGATATTTTGGAACTTTTGATATCGTTTATTAAGTAACACTGCCGAACCCAAAACAAGAATGTTTGAAAAACTAAGAACCTATGCAGTATTACATTTCCTTTTGTACTGTCTAGATAAAGGTATGTCTAAAAATGGACTTTGAACAATGCATGTCTTATGAAAGTTGTCAAAATGTTGATGGTGACCAATAACTCATTTATATGCCAGGAGAAAACTTATGGTTTAATTTTAATAGATTAGTCAAAAAAGGAAATTTTCGTAATTTTGAAACTAAAACTTTTCTTGCTGAATGGAACATTCGTCATTAAGTGTTCTTCAAAAAAAAAAATTCCGTATTTTGTTTTACAAAATATGAATACCGTTGAATACCGTTGAATTTGGTTGCTGTCCCCATTGCAAAGTTCATTCAGGATTTTGAAAATCTAAGATTATGTTTCAAAAAAGGGCTGTTTGTTAGAGTGGAAAATCAATATTCAAATTACTTGTCTGAATTTACTGGTTATTTTCTTGGTGGTTTCTTGGCTACATTTGCAGCTAATAAAATACGATTGTTGGAATTTGGTTTAGTTGTTGTTACTTTTGAAAATCCCAATTTGGCTACAGCTGGTTGGATGGATAAATTTTGAAATACTGACTTGATATTGAAGCTCGTCGAATGGTGGGAGATTCCATACGTCGCCAATCAACTAGTATGAAGAGCTAGCCATTTAAGAGATGCTGTTACTAATACACCATTATGAATTGTTAGATTGGCTCATTCGAATGTTCACATTTATCCGAATAAAGCTTTGCTGCTGATATTATCGGCTGATGTGATCATTAAAGATAGCTGGCTCCAGGGTTCAATGGATTTTCTATTCCATAACTTTCAAAATGTATGATTGAAATTTGTGAAAATTATGTTAAATTTTGAAAAGTTTAATAACAGCAAATATCTGAATAGCTGAAAAATAAACTCAATTGATTAATAATTGATTGAAGCCTATAATTATTCAATAAGCAACTACAACCGATAGATAGCTTATGGAATAGGAAATGCCGTAATTCCACTTCATCAAGATAGCTTACCAAGATAAGAGGTGATTAAAGAAGGTAAAACAGCCGGCCATATTGATGAAAGGTCTGAAATAATGAACAATTATTTATTTAGAATAACATAAATGGGACGTAGTTTCTGTTTATTTAACTTATAACTTGAATAGTTTTATAAAATTATTAATTTACACTATAGAACCAACGAAACTATATTAAACCAAAATTATGTGAAGGACAACCTGAAGCGTTTTAGCAACTAACCAGATAGTTTAAACGACAAAATGCAAGCTACTTCGTAAAAATGATTGAATGTAAACTGTAGTATTTGTCATGTCTACTGCAAAAATTAGGAATTAAATAATTTACCTATTTTTTTTTTGAATATTTTCAATAATAGAACAGTATAAAAACATAATTCACTAATAAATATCTTAACTAATTTAAATTTTTGCAATTGTTTCTTTAAGGAAGTTCAGTGCATGTGGACTCTTTTACAAAATGCTTTTTCTTAGTTTTTTTAAAAATTTACACTTCAAATAAAAAAACTAAAAATAAGGAATTTATGGTCTTTAGAAGGATTAATTAAACTATAACCGGCTCTTATCAAACGTAATCCATAAAAATAAAGGATAAGCCTGATTATTGAAGGAATGTTGTACTCAGAAATAATTGATAATACTAATAAGAAAGCAAATTCGTTAACTTTTATTTAAAAGATCTCTAGATTTTTATCAGAGGATGGGTTAGCTAACCTTGAAAGGCTTATTGATGATTGCAATATTAATCTTGTTTTAACACCAATAAGATAAATAAATATCTTACGTAATAGATTACATCATTCTGTTATCATAATATTATGTTGTTGAAATTATTTATTTCATAGAGCAAAATTATTGTCATAATATGTCTCTAACTCATGACATATAATTAATGTTCTGACAAGCTAATTTATGTAGCAAACCGGAATTAATTGTGATTGTTCATCTTTTGTCCAGACAATATCTTATTATCCAATTGAATGGATAGGGTACTATAAATAATATCATTGGCTTCTCCCAAAGGAGTTATGCATTTAGAGGTAACAATGGGATGGCTTTAATTAACATTTAATTAAGCTAAAAAAAGAAACCATATTCATTGAATAACTATACAAAATTTTTAGGTTCCAATAAGGAAAGTTGTCCTCTAATATCAGGGTTTGTCAGAACATTAATTATATGTCATGAGTTAAAGACATATTATGACATTAATTTTGTTCTATGATTATGTAATTGCAAGAACATAATATTTATTACATCAT
>JAKTSJ010000012.1:0-244729 GCA_030580115.1 Kregervanrija pseudodelftensis
AATTAAATGGATATACTACTAAAAATAACATCATGAACTTGGGTTACTTTGATTTCATTGGTTTCTTCTAAAGGAGTTATGCATTTAGAGTTAACAATGGAATGGCTTTAATTAACCTAAAAATAGGAACCATATTAATTGCTTAGCTGTACAATTTCCCCAGGTTCCAACATATTTTGATTATAGTTTTGTTTATATGATTTAATTCTAGAGTACTGAATTAGGTATTCAACTATTATGTATATTAATTGATAATTCTATATAATCTATTTATTCATAAATCAGATAGAGGGAAACCTATCCTATTAACTTATCTATCTACGGGACCACACATGTAATCGTTCCTCCTGTAAGTGTTATCCTAATCATCATGTTGGAAATAGATGATTACATATAACGTTTCACCCTACTGGAGGAGGTGTGCGATTTCAATATAAAATCCTTCATGTCTTAATAATACTCTTCAAAATTTAACATAATTTTCACAATGACATGTGTTCATTTCTGGCATACAATTTTTGTTTATGTTCTGACACTTCTTTTTAATTTTTACAGATTTCTTCACGTTCCAACAAACATGTTGAACAAGAAGATAAGTAGCAGTTAATGCAATGTAAAACTATGTTTTGTATTTGAAAATACTCATTCAGGTCCCTTGGCCCAGTTGGTTAAGGCATCGTGCTAATAACGCGGGGATCAGCAGTTCGATCCTGCTAGGGACCAATTATAAACAACATTAAATTTTTTAATTTTTGAACCATTCATTTTTTTATTAATGAACTATATTTATTAAAAAAAGCTCCTGATTAACCTTAGCATCTTATATTTTTATCTTAAACATGTCATACTGAGTACGTGATTGAAGGAGAATACTTGTTAAAAATGTCTCAATTTTGCTTGATAAACTTCACAAACTCGTAATTCAATTTTGATCGAAATAATGGAGCGACTCGATCTCAGAAAAACAATTTAATCAAATCACAGCTACATTTTGTTTTAAGGAAAGGACATACTCTAATCTCAAACGCTGAAAGCTCAACACATAAATTTGGACAGATAAAGATGCCTAAGTTAGAGCAATGGGAAATTAAGAAGTACTGGGAAATTTTCTCAGGATTAAAGCCGGTGAAGAGTAAGCTCAGTGGTGATAAACTGACAAATGTTTTTAAGAATTCACACTTAACCCAAGATCAATTAACTAAGATATGGGATCTATCCGATATTGACCTGGATGGACAACTAGATTTTGAGGAATTTTGTATTGCCATGAGATTAATATTTGATCTAGTGAATGGTAACACTTCTAGCCTACCAGACAGTTTGCCGGACTGGTTAATACCTGGATCTAAACGTCATTTAGTTCAAGCAGATAGAGCAGTCACTTCAAATTCAAATGGCATGTCAAGCGAAAGTGATACCGATGATGAATATACTTTGAGCTCTGATTTCGATTGGTATATATCACCAACTGATAAATTAACTTATGAAGACGTTTATAATGCATCTTGTGATAATTATGGAAGAATCACTTTTAATTCCTTAGATGGGCTATACAAAACTTTAAACGGTGTCCCTGAGACCGATATTAGCTATGCTTGGAATATTGTAAATCCGAAACAATCTGAGACGATAGATAAAGATCAATGTCTTGTTTTTTTACATATTTTAAATCAAAGATCGAACGGTAAGAGAGTTCCTAGATCTGTTCCTGCATCGCTAAGAGCAACATTTTCGAAAGAAATTCCAGAGTTTGATCCATCATCTCATCAAGGCGATATAAATAATAACAATGATTCTACCACTGCATCTAATGGTAACAATAGTACCAAACAATCTTTTGCTTCTAACTACTTGAATAAATTAGGTTCATCTGGAACCTCCGCGATAGTAAAAAATGGGACTGATTTTAGTGAAACCAAGGGAACTGATTGGGAGGAAGTTAGACTTAGAAGAGAATTACAAGATTTAGAAAATTTATTGAAGAGGGCAGAAATGTCTAAAGATACTAAAGGTAAAGATAACAAACTAAATTTGATTAAATACGAACTTGAGCAATTATTGAAATATAAAGGAGAACAAGTTAAACAAACGAGTAGTGATTTTGGTGGTGCAAATGATTTAAGATCTGTTATGGGTAACATTGATTCCGTTGAAGTTCAAGTCAAGCAGTTGGAAATGTTTTTGGAATCCAAGAAGACAATTTTAAGTGGTTTAAATAAAAAAATTGAAACCCTTAAATAGAATGCAGGCAAGTTATTTTTTTTACAAATTTATAAGTAATAGTATTAATTTTTTACTAAATTATACAAGATCTATAATGCTTTGGACAGTAATACGTAGTATATGGTAGGATGAGATACTAGATGGAATAAAACGATAAGTGATAAATAACAAATGATATATAACATTTGATAAGGTGGTCGTCAATATCAATGTAGATCCTTCATTTGTAAATTGCGGGTCATCGCAGGTAACGCAACCCTGATTCCATCCAACTCTTTAGTCATATGAACTTGACAACCTAATCTTGAGGTCTCGGTTAAGCCAAATGCTAAATCCAACATATCGTTTTCATCATCATCAGGCTCAGGAATTAAATCATAAAACTCAGGATCAACGATAACGTGACAAGTTGAACATGCACATGAACCACCGCATGCACCTTCCATATCTAAATTATTAGCTTGCGCAATATCAAGGATGTTGTCACCTTCTGCGACCATGAAAGTTTTTTGAGCACCATCTTTGGTTATGAATGTGATATGTAACTCTTCACCAGGATTTGGCTTTTTTAAATGACCATGTAAGGCAATTGGCGTGGTATGGAATAATCTTCCTGTTATTGGTCTATAAGACGTGGCAAAAAGTTGAGGCTTCACAAACGTTTTAGCAGCAAGTCTAAACATCACAAATAAGACTAGGTTTTGGGTGTTGATTGTTAAGCAAAAAAATGATTATCTAATAGATTAAGCTGAATATGAATGAAAAATGCTTCATCAAAAATGGAGATTAACAAAAATCCGCCGGATTTAATTGTATGGTGCACGGTTGTATAAATGATTCATGATTAATGGCCTTCCTGTTATGAGCCAATAGCTTAAAAAGGTCAACAACCTTTAAAATTTAAAAAATATACATTAAGTACTTCTATAAAGAAAAAATTTCCAGTTAGATATTCTAAAACATGATGTAGTTATAGAACGCATTAGTCAAACATGCTAAATATGCACACAAGGCATTGAAAGCATATAACACCAGCCACAATCTACCAAAATTTAAATTCACAATCCTTTTTGATAAGCAACTCTCGACTTAGTTCAAGCTTTTTGCGAATTACAAACAACCACCACAAGACATGTCCGAATTATTTGACAGCTATGAGTCAGACTTTAAATTGAGTTTTTCAGACTCACAAACTCGATTACAGGAGATTTACGGTCTCGGCGACGAAAACAAGAGAGTGGATTTAATGAAGCAAATTGAATTCTCTATTGATGAGTGCTATGATTTACTTGATTCAATGTCTTTAGAAGTTCAGCAAATTGCAACACACCAAAGATCTTCATATAACGCTAAAGTGCGTACATATAAGGCAGATTTGGAAAAACTCAAAAATGAATTAAAAGGTCTAATGGATGACAAAGATAGACGTGACTTGTTCACAGGTACCGATGGTAACGAAGAAAATCATAGCCACAGGCAGGTATTATTGAAAACAAATGCATCAATTGAAAGATCAAACCAAATGGTGAACGACGCTACTAGAACCGCAATGGAATCAGAAAGTGTTGGTAGTTCTATTTTGGATAACTTGAGATCACAAAGGGATCAAATTTTGAATGCTAGAGATACCTTGAACGAGGCTGATACCTATGTTGACAGATCTTTGAAGACATTAAAAACAATGACTCGAAGAATGGCTACAAATAAATTGATAACGTATGGTATCATTGCAATCTTAATATTGTTAATTTTTTTCGTTCTTTATAGTAAGTTTAGTGGTTAGATCGATCCTTTTTAAAATTGAACTTAATATATCTCGAATAATGTTTAAAGTATAAATTTTTGTATAATAAACTGCAAAAAGTGAAAAATAAAAATTGATACATTGTTAACGCAAAATCAAGAAAAAAGAAACAAAATACGCCATAAAATGCAAACTGAATAAACTCCACTAAAAACCTATCTTATTTTTTGACGTTAGTTTCATATTCATCACTAGACACGTTAACATCGTCAGAAATTTTATAATTGGCCATAGCCTCTTTAACTTGTCTTAGGAAGTCATCATGATGTTGAACTGATGCATCTGATCCTAATGTCTTCGTAGATGATTTTCTGCTTATGCCTGGGACTTGGTGGCTCGTGGTCTCGTCATCATCTAATTCTAGTTTGTAAGCAGCTATATTCAATAAAGATTTACCAGACTTACGACGACTTAATAAAGGATAGGCAGAAGGTCTTGGCTCAATTTCCTCCATATTAAAACATGACTTTCGTTTAGCAGGCGTATTTGGTGCCCTACAGATGACGCCGACATCTTGGATCATTCTTGCAACCAGTGCGGTCCAGCCACATTGCCATTTAGCACCCATACCACGTCCAGTATCACCATCAAAATATTCATAAAAATTAACTAGATCTTTAAAATGTTCATCTTTATTGAGCATTTCTAAAGATTCATTATATTTGGCGCTTTGAGCATCCAACTTCTCATCTCCATTTTCATCAATTAGTCTGCCTAAATAAGCACGATGTCCTGAGTTATCATCCATGAAAATATGAACCAGTCTTTGCTGAATTTCTTCTGCCGCTTGACCTAGATTCATATATTCACCGCTACCAGTTGGAACCTCAACTTTTAATGAAGAACCGTAATATAGGTAAAAACGCAATAAAGATTCAATTAATAAGAAATTGATGGGAAACCAAATTGGTCCTCGCCAGTTGGAATTACCACCAAACATACCTGAGTCAGATTCACCTGGTAAATAAGAAACTGAAAAATTTTCACCATGAATTTGCATACTCACTGGATTTTTCTTATGATGCTTGGATAAAGATCTAATACCATAATCAGATAAAAATTCTGTCTCATCAAACAATTTTTGTAATATACCCTTTAATCTGTCTTCATTAACTAAAGAAAACAATAATCTATCACCAGAACCCTTCGTTTCCATAGAAGCAATATGGCGTTCAACAAGATCACTTCTATTTTTAGCCAACCATAAATATCTTTTCTTAAAAGATGGAAATCTATTTAAAATTTCCGGTTCAACTGTAGTAGTAGCAAATAATGGAATCAAGCCGACTACTGAGCGAACTTTCAAGGAAGTCATTTTGTTATCACCCCAATTAATCTTATCGTAAAAAAATTGATCATCATCGTTCCATAATGAGTCTTCCGTTGGATCAGAATTTTTTTCGGATTTATTCAAAAATGTCATTGCATCCGCAATTAATAAATAATGTTCAAAAAACTTGGATGCAATTCCTTCGTATACTGGATTTTCTTTGGCCAATTCTAACGAAATATTCATCATCGTTAAAGAATACCATGCAATCCAACCGGAAGCATCTGATTGCAATAATTCAACATTAGCTGGAGGCTCGGACCTATTAAATAAACTAATATTATCAAGACCTAAGAAACCACCTTCAAAAATACCATTACCATCAACATCTTTTCTATTAACCCACCAAGTAAAATTAATCATCAATTTTTGAAAAACCCTTTCTAAAAATGCTCTATCCGCATGACCATACATTTTCTTTTCAATTTTATAAACTCTATAAGCTGCCCAAGACTGAACAGGGGGATTGGTATCCGAAAAATTCCATTCATAAGCTGGAATCTGTCCCTGTGGTGACATATACCATTCCTTGGTTAATAAATCTAATTGATTTTTGGCAAATTCAGGGTCAATCATTGCTAATGGAATTGTGTGAAATGCTGTATCCCAAGAACAATAAAATGGATATTCAAAATTATCTGGCATTGATAAAATATCTTCATTATAGAGATTTTTCCATTCTTTATTTCTACCATTAGCTCTACCAACAGTTGGGGGTAAGTCTGAATTTGGATCACCTTTATACCAGAATTCATGGATAAAATGATAGAATTGTTTGGACCATAGCAAACCGGCAAAAGCTTGTCTCTGAACATTTCTCAATGTTTGAGGAATTGGTAAGGGAGCAACAGACCAATAAAACTGTTCTGCATCGTTAATTCTCCTTTCAAAGACGTCATCAAGTTCAGATTCATCAAGTTCTAAACCATTTTCACTCATATCTTTGGTTAGCTTATAACGAATTGTAACATAATCACCAGGGGGAACACCCCCATTTTCGTCAAACACAAACCAGCCGCAAGCTTTGGTACCAAAATTCTCGGGATTAACAGCTTTTTCATCTTCGTCAACAATGAAATCATGAAAACCATCTTTACAATAATCTGTCTTGTTTTCTATATCATATAATTTTTTAAAATTGGTTTCATTATCACAGAACAATAATTTTGGTTCAACATCCCTATCTGTATCCAAAATACCTGGAGCAGGAGCAAAAACAACTCTCCTTTCACCAAATTTCCAATGCTCAATCTTGATAACGTTTTCAGTCTCCTTACTCAGCTTTGGCTTCGGCTTTCCATTCTCTTCCTCAATATTCCAAGACCATGTATTTCTGAAAAATATTTGAGGAATTAGGTGCAAAGGGGCAGGCGCATTTGATCTATTATAAGCGGTAATCCTGAAATTGATTTCTTGCGGATCATCATCATCTTTGGCCATTTCAAAGAAAACATCGAAATAATTGTTATCTTTGAAAGCGTCAGTATCTGTAATCTCAAACTCAGTATCCCCTTTTCCTCTTTTTGAGTTTTCTTGATATAATTGTTGATAAGGAAATTTACCAATTGGATACTTATATAAGAATTTGGCATATGAATGGGTTGGAGTATTGTCTAGATAATAATACAATTCCTTCACGTCTTCACCATGATTGCCACTCTTGGCGGAAGCGCCTCCTGGTAAACCAAATAAGCTTTCTTTTAAAATATCATCGTTTTCATTCCACAGAGCCATAGTCATATTTATGTATTGGTGAGTATCCGAAACACCAGCCATACCCTGTTCCGTCCAACGAAACACACGACTTTTGGACACTTCAAAATCAAATTGCCAGGCATCACCTTCATCAGTATAGTCTTCTCTTGGAGTACCCCAGCACCTTTCAGAAATATATGTTCCCCATTGCTTCCAATATTTCTCACGTTTCCTGTCCTCTTCGAGACGAACCTCTTCTCTCGTTGGAGTAGCTGAAAGGGTCATGTCAAATATAAATTAAGGTAAGATCAATTGAAAATATCGAGCAAAAAAAAGAAAATTGAGAAGTGTCGAATAATCATTTTAGGGCTGCAAGGGAGATAGGACAAGGATCCCTCAGAGATATTTTTGCAACATCATTGCTACTTCACTTCAGCCACGCTGTCTTAAATTTACGTCAGCTTACATTTATAAACCTTTATTAATATTACTATACTTAGAAAAACTGGGACAGCAACTCATCATCCCTTAAGATATTCTCCACTAATATATATACAACCATCAACATGTTAGGAAACTTTCTAGTAAAGTACAGATAAAAACCATCAGGTAGCGGGCTCATCTTAATCAACAACGGCTTTGGTAAGTCCTGAAAGTGATGATATTTGTTCCTTATGGCACGCAGTAGATCCATCAACCTATGTGTATTGTACTTACGGTATTTTCCCAAGTTATCAATAAAATTGGCATCAAACTTTTCAAACCATCCTTTCTCACCTATAATGTTTATAGATATCGACTCAAGTTTAAGTAAGAGATTAGAGGGTGGCTCCCTTCTCTCAATTTCAAACCTGTCTGAAACTTTTAATAAAAATTCCATTTTCTTCTCTGTACTCCAAAAATATGGATGCCTCATAACCATATTAATATCTGGGCGTGCTTTGAGATTATGGCTTATCATTGACCTAATCAAATCTTTCGCCTCGTTACCATCAGGCAAACAATCTAATAACGATAAATCATATTCTCCTTTAATGATATTACCCTCACGAACGTATCTATCACCAAAAGGGTGAAAACCACCAGTTAAAACATAATAGAATACACAACCGGCAGAAAAAATATCAACAGATCTAGTTAACCTAATATGCTGATCTGAAAATGAAGCTGTCGATTCTAATAACAGTTCAGGAGCTCTCCAACCTGAAGTACCTGCAGCATGAGCAGTTGTGCCCCTAAATGATGATTGGTCAGCATCCAGTTTTTTACAGAGACCAAAATCTGAAATTAAAAATCTTACAGACGGATCTTTATCCGTTGGTCTTTTTTTAGAAACGACAACCAAAATGTTTTGAGGTTTGATATCTCTATGAACAATTTTCAAAGCATGAAGATGATTAACACCATTGGCAATTTGCCACAAAACTTTAGGCTGACTTATTTTGATAGACAATACTTTTTTCTTTTCAACAACATCTTCCAAGGAGGCAGTACACAATTCCAAAGCGATGTAAAGAAATTTGTTGGATTCCTGTGAACAGAAATAGCGGATGACATTAGAATGATCATCACTTTCTTGCAGCAAATTAATCTCATGGGAGGCAACGTCATAAAAATCTAACAACATACGTTTAACGGCGACTGGCCGATTTTCAAACAAACCTTTAAAGACAATGGTTCCATGTGAACCAAATCCCAAAACTTCATCAGTAATAGAAAGATTATTACTGATTTTAGTGATTATTATATCCAAATTTTCGGTATTATCATTATTAGATTCATTACTAGAAGAGCTTTCTTTCTTTTTATTCCTTTTACCACCTCTTGAACCGCGTTTTCTTCTTTTCTTTGTGATCTCTTCAGTTTCATCACTTTGTTCATCCTCGTTAAATACTTCCGGTGTTTCATTAATTTTGACTTTTCGCTTAAACACGTTGTTTTCCTTTTGATCTTCTAATAATATGTCTTCTATTTCTTTTTCCGCTACCGCTTCTATATCACAAGCTTCTTCCTGTACAGCTAATTCAAAATCCTCATTTTTATTAGCTTCTTGCTGCTGGCTAATAACAGTATCTTCCATGTTGAAGTTGAAAATTTTTGATATAGGAGGAAGTAATCCAAATTTGGATAATCCAACAAACATCAACATACATAATATAGCAACAACAACATTTTCAAGAGCTCTATAAATCAATTTCGTAAACGATGCAACTTTAAAAGTAGAAGTCGGTTTATTAGGTCCATATTCTTGATCGTTACCAGGGCTATCAATGGCTAACATTTCTTCATGATATTTTGCAGAATCCGGTACCACTCTTCCAGAATGATCATATCTAAACTTTTTCTTATGATGATGGGTTAGCTCTTTTTCAATTGCAGTTGGAATAATTTTTATGGGGTCATATACTGCTAAATTTTCGTTGCCTTCGGGTGGTTGGTCGGATTTGAACTTTAAGGAGTTGTCATGAACACCAGCTATGGAGATACTCAACAAATCATCACTGGCAAAAATGGAAGGCATTCTCCATCTTTCATTGGTGATATATTTCGCAACAGGTGCCGACCTGACTAATGAAGGATAATGTATTTCACTCATCGCATACCAAGACCCTTCTTTTGTCTTATCAATATATGTCAAATCCGCTTTACCAACATTTGAAAGTGTCTGCTTATCCAATGGATGAGGCAATACAATAAATGAATTTTCAGGTGAAGCATCATTTAGAACGTCAAAAACATTAACAGTAACAAAGGGTAAATTAGAGACCCATTTAACTGACTTAGAATGAGCATCCAATGCCAACAGAGAACTGTCATGAAAGGGTTGAATATACAAATTATCCATTGATTCAAAATTTTCATCGGCTAAATTTGTATGTAAATTATTTGGGCCCCACAATACGTAGGTTATATTCCACGATGTGTTGTTCTTAGAATGGATAGTTAATTCGTATATTGTTTTACCTAACGTGATTATAGGACCTTGATCAAGTTTTTCAATGGAATCATCATCACAATGGGAAACATCAAAATTATCTATACCATCATCATTGGAAAGCACACAGCTTCCAAAATTGTAATTTTTATTATTATTGTCTAAACCAAAAGATTCAATCAAGTCTCCCGTTTTGGCGTCAACTTTAATTATTCCGGAAGTTCGAACACCAGTATAGACAAAATTGTCATCGATCGAAAAGGGAGAATTCATTACCAATTGTTTTATAGAAACAGGCAATTTTTGTAAGCCGTCTTTTTTGGTAAAATGGTAGACCGTACCATCACCGAATGGTTCCACAATCCAAGTCATCTCATTTTTTTTCCTTTTTACATTTTCACCTGAGGTTTTATAAAAAGCAGAAGAGTATGATTGGCGTTTTTCTTCATTAAATCTATGCGGGTGATCAACATTCGTAGTCGAATAAATGGTATTTGTAGTAGAAGGCGTTGTTGAAATAATATAATTGAGATCCTCCATATCGGAATTGATTGAAACTAAGGGTTCACCACCAACTAAGGACCACAGTAGCTCACCTGTGTTTCTATTTATAGCGTTTAAATTTCCTTCGATGTCGGAAGTTAAAAGTAGACTGGTCACAATGAAATCATCTAGAGATTTGTCGTAAACACTGACGGCGCTCATGTCATAGTTGTAATTATAATTGTAGTTTTGTCTGTAATCGTGATCTTCATTATCATTTTTCTCATTATTGGTATATCGCTGAGTTTTAGGATCAACTACCAAACCATTTTCCTGGTGCTGTGGTGAATAAGAAGCCGTTACCAGAGTCAACAAAACTGATACAAGCAGTATCAATATGGTCAGTTTTTTACGTAAAAGTAATTTCAACATGGCTAAAAACTAAATGCCTATATATATATATTTGTATTTATGTAATTATTGGATTGTTACTTTGTGATACAATGAACTTTATTATGACAAAAGTAATTGAACTGGTTGAGCATGTACTTTAATGAGATGGTCTAATAATCAAAAAAAAAAAAAAAATTAAAATTAATAAATAGAAGTGAAATAAAGATAGTATTATACTTGGATCTAAGATTCTTAGCGATGAATGTAAAGTCTGTTGATATATTTTCAATTTGAACGTTTATTAAAATGTTAAATTGTATGATAATCACATTTTTATTGTTTTTTAGCCTCGTTGGTTGAAATGATCAACGAAATTTCAAATTTCGAATTTATAATTGCGTCGATAGACGCTACGTTACCAAATAGAACAGAAGAATGTTACATTTCGTTTCTGATTCAAAATTATATTTGATGACTATTGAACTTAGGAAACAGCTACTTTACTTAGGCAGAGTATACATACGCTTGTTATTGTTTAATATTATTGCAGAGCATGGCAACAAATCACTTTCTGTACAAGTTATCTCTGGAATTTTTTGATTGGTTCTTGCAAATCATATTAGATATTTTCTTCAGGGAGGTTTCTATTAGAGGCTCTTTTAATCTACCTCTTTCGGGCCCTACAATTGTTGTAATTGCTCCACATGCTAACCAGTATCTAGATGCCGCAATCACCACATATTGTACGCATTTAGTATCAGGTAGACAACTTTCAATGATTGAAGCTGCTTCTTCGTACTACAGTAAATGGATGGGCATTTGGAGCAGATGGTCAGGGGCTATCCCAGTCATCAGACCCCAGGACTTACTAGTTCAAACAAAAGGTAGGATTAGATATGAGAATTATTTGAAAGATCCTTTAACTATTGTGGGAGAAGACACTCAGTTTACCAGAAATTGTGAAGTTAAGGGTTTATTGGGATTACCAAGAAGCGCAGGTAATGTTAAAATTGGTGAAATAATTAGTGATACCAAGCTAAAATTAGCCACTCCGATGAAAAAAAAGAAAGGAATAGATGCTTTGATAAAAGGTACAACTTTTAGAGTTGCTCCAAGAATAGATAATCATAATTTGTTTGATAAAGTTTTTGATTCTTTACATGATGGAGATATAATTGGTATTGCACCCGAAGGTGGCTCTCATGACAGAACAGAATTACTGGAATTGAAACCAGGTGTTGCAATAATGGCTCTTGGCGCTGTTGCTAAATACCCAGATAACACTGAAGTTACTATTGTTCCATGCGGGTTGAACTATTTCCATCCCCATAAATTTAGATCAAGGGCTGTTTTAGAGTTTGGACTTCCATTATATGTCACCAAAGAAATGGCAATGAAATATAAGAGTGATGCAAAGGGTACTGTCAACAAATTGATGGAGACGATCTCTATCGCAATGAAAACAGTGACTACTCAATCCCCAGACTACCAAACTTTACAAGTGATTCAAGCAGCTAGGAGATTATATTCTTATAACAGATTTCAAAATCCCCCTTTGCCTGTTGTTGTTGAAATGAATAGGAATCTTTTGATAGGTTACAGTAAATATAAGGACGATCCCAAAATTGTACATTTAAAAAAATCAGTTATTTCCTATAATCAAAAATTAAAATATTATGGTTTGAAAGATCATCAAGTCGAGCATGCCTCCCAGGATATTGCTAAAACATTATTTTTACTCTTACAAAGATTTCTTATGCTTATTTTTTACGCTGTTCTAAGTCTACCTGGAACAATCTTGTTTTCTCCAATTTTTATAGCTTCATCTGTTATTTCTAAGAAGAAACAGAAGATTGCTTTGGCACGTTCTGATGTTAAAATTAGAGCCACCGACGTTTTGGGTTCTTGGAAAGTTTTAATTGCGTTATTTTTTGCACCAGTCTGCTATTTGCTTTATTCACTACTTGGTACTTATATTGTCGTTAAATATAACTTGTCCCCTTTATTTACTCACTCTTACTTTGGTGTTGCCTGCATTTTTGTTGGTTGTTGGTCCACATTGGTTGCAACAACATATTCTGCTTTTAGAATGGGAGAAGTTGGAATGGATATATTTAAATCGTTGCGTCCTTTGTTTTTATCGCTTTCCCCTGCATCAACCGAATTATCCAAATTAAAAGAAGAAAGAGCAAAACTATCAATGGAAGTTACTGAAGTTATAAATGAATTAGGACCAAAGGTTTTTTCCAAATTCAATGAAAAACATCTAAAGAATATTGAAGAAGATTTACAAGAAGAACACGATTACATTAAATTAAACTCTAGTTCCGGTTCTCGTTCCAGATCAAGATCAAGATCTAGAAGTAAGTCTAGATCAAGATCCTCAAGTAGACCAGAGCTAAGCAGGTCAAGCTCCGAATTTTCGGGGTTCTCAGAATTTGATGGTGATGATAACAGCGGTAAATTGCCGAATTTGGCTCATGTTTCTATTTTCCCCGATCAGTTACAAATGTCAGATTCTCAAAGCTCTTCCACCAGCGGTATTAGCGTTGAAGGCTTAAATGGGCAGGAAGAATACGCTACCGGTATTGAAAATAGGAGTTTGGGTAGTAAAATTAGAAATGCCGTAATTCAGAGAAATCTTGAACAAGAACATGAACATCACGAATGAGATAAGCTCGATTAAAACTTTGAGGATGAGAAAACTTAATTTTTTTTGTAGCGCGTCTTTAATAAACACCCGTTTTCTTATACACACCTACTATCACATATAATAATATAAAATAATCTTTAATTCTTACCTTTTCATTCATTATGATAATCAATAATGCAGTTAAAAGATCTTTAGGTATCAAATGGTTGATTGGATTTGGCATTTTTCTTTTTATTATTCCAATTGTTTACAGATTAATGCACAAGATTCCATATATCATTTTAGGTTCGTTTATACCTATATGCATAATGGTATGGATATCAATTCAGGTTAATTTTATCTCCAGGACCCCCATAAAATCAAATAGCCAGCGTTTTGATAAATTTGCTTTTACAAAACCAATGAATTGGAGACAGGAAATGAACACTATACTACAAGAAGCAAATTCATATCAAAGTAAACAAATTTACCCTGAAAATTTTATCATCAATGATACCATTAATAACATAATATCCCTAATTATTCGAGACTTTATTGAATCATGGTATAATAAAATAACCAGTGATAACATTTTTATAGTGGATCTTAGACATCAATTTGCTAACATCATTGAGAACTTACACATTCGACTTGCGGAATCCGATTTTTCTAATTTACTAGTCCATCATATTATTCCCATACTGAATGAGCATGTAAACGCATATGTTATTGCTTTTGATTTAGCCAGAAACAAAAAAATTGTGAATAGATCTCATAACCTGACTGAGAAAATTACTGATACGAATGACGATTCGATTATTGCATCAAATTATAACAAGGGGATGCTTCATTCGTCCATCATACTAAAGTCTAAGAATATGAAAAGTGATACTAAGCAATATCTCAGTAAATTAATTTCCAAATTGTTACCATATTTGATCGAATCAAAGGAACTTCAATCTCTACCGGTGGAAATCTTATTAAAAGAGTTGGTTTCATCCTGTGTACTGTTCCCAGTGTTTTCAACGCTCACTGATCCAGATTTTTATAACCAAATGATGGCCACCCAATTAGGTAAACAAATGAAGGATCGTAATGATGTTAAAAAATTTCGTACTGTTCTTAAACGTCATTCATTAGATTCACTGAATAATATACCAAATGAGGAAGCCTCTCCAGTTTATGACTCAACGTTGGGAATTTTCTTGCAGAATAAACTCACGCTTACGACAACACCTAGGCAATTTAATAGCCTTCTTAAGTTAATATCAACGACTGATAATAGATACGATTTGCATTACTACAAATATTATCTTCTTTTGCAAACACGGCGCATGCCAATGCCATCTTCTACAACGTCAATAGAGGATAATAGAATTTTGAAAAATTATCATGAAAGATCTTCAATTATTTTAAAATCATTGATGAATAGATTAAGTCTTTTGGATGCTAACAATACTAATGTGAATAGTATGAGCTCATCAATACCTTCATTAAGTCTATCAAATTCAGGTAATTCTTTACCAGTTATATACCCCACTCCAATGTTACCAACGTTATCCCTTCAGGATATCTTAACGACCCCATCACGTCTACCCTACTTTATATCATATATGGCTCAGAGAGGTGACAGAAAGATACTGTTAGATTTTTGGTTATCGGCGGATTCATTAAGGAACCCTCTTGAATATATTGATATGTCGTATAAGAAGCAAACAGAAGAAAAGGACGCCGGTAGCTACAAGATTAATAAAGAAAAGAACGAGGAAGAGGATGTAAATGATATAGGAGTTTTTGTTGATACAGAACTCTCGCAGGCTTCCGAAATTAAGGCCATTTATGAAAAATATTTTAGCTCAGAGATCATGCAAGTTCCTGATTTATTATTTCACTATGTTCGCCAGTTAATTGAAAGCGGATATAAAGATGTTTTTGTTTATGACAATGCCAGGAGAAGCGTATTAAAACTACAGCACATAGTCTATAATAGATTAGAAAAGAGTGATTTTATAGGATTTGAAGTTTCTGATTCATGGTTGAAAATGTTGACCAATGAAGCAATGAATAATGAGGAAATTGAAGTTAAAAAAGATATGAATGACGAATATATTCGTAACAATGGTTTTTTGAATAATGATAAAATTAAGGATGATGACACAACGTTGGAACCGTATACCGAGGAAGAGGATGAAGAAATCAATGGTGATCCTTTAGCAGGATATGTAGAAAACGAGGGCGAAGGCCAATATGTTGATGTCAACATGTCGGGTAAAGTTAGTAATAAAGTTGTCATAGCGGTTGAAGACGCACTAAGTCAAATTATGAAGGATCGCACAAGTGAATATGAAAATTCCGATATTTTTTTAGAAGAAAGTAAAGGTTCACGGTTGGTTAGTGGTGATGTTGCAAGAGATTTGTTTGGCGAGGAAGAAGAAAATGGTCTATTTGAAGACGATGATGATGATGAAGATGAGGTTGATTTTGAACGTTATGACGACAGTACTGCGTCTAGTACGAGTAAATCAAAGGAAGATACGACCTTGAGAGAGCTAAAAATTGCTGCACCGGGAGATTTAAATTTAACCGAGGAAATTGAAAGATTGGAAATAGAAATAGGAAGATTACAACAGCAATGCTTGATAATCGAGACTCTCTTGAAAAAAGCTGAGATTATCAATAACGTTCCAGAATTAAGAATTTTAAGAAAATCTAAAGCGGGTTTGGAAAAAGAACTAAGAATCAAAGAACTACAAAAAGAACAATACATTGTACAAGAAGGTGAGAACAGTTTGTACGGAAGATCCAAAGTTACAATACAATCCTACATAATAGCAAAAGAAAACTTCAAAGACTTTATTTTGTACGTTATTCAAGTTAGTAAATTTTCACCTTCTGAGCCAGATGTGGTGACTGCAAGATGGATGGTTACTAGGAGGTTTAGCCAATTTTATGAAATGCATCATTATTTGAAAACTAAATATCCAGATGTTGGAAATATTACATTTCCTAAAAAAAAGGTAGTTATGAAGTTTCAACAGAATTCCTTAATTGAAGAAAGAAAAACAAAACTAAAGGAGTATTTACAAGAACTGATCGAGATAAAAACTGTTTGTTCAGATCAAGTATTTAGAGATTTTCTTTCTAGCGAAGTTTTTGGGATAACACTGGATAGCACCTTGCAAAACGCTAAAATCGAGATCAAGAAGAGTACCATTAGTGCAACAACTAAACTATACAACAGGGTATCAAATCAGATGATTTATCCTTTAATATCATTCAACAGTTCGGATAAAATAATTACAAATTTAGACGGCAAAAAGAAGCTACCTGATAAAAATTTTTCCGAAATGGAAAGAGAAGTATCCAGTGTTGATGAACATGAAAATGATAAAGAAAAAGAGTATGAGAAACTAAAAGATGTTTCTTTTGTCAAACCTATATGTGATTTAGTAGTGTCAATTTTTCAATTAAATAAAACAAACGGTTGGTTAAGAGGTAGGGCTATGGTTTTAGTTTTTCAGCAATTACTGGGATCAACTGTTGAAAAAGTAATCAGAACAAACATAGATGGAAAATTAAAACAAGAGGATACTGTTTCAGTTATACTTACCGGATTACAAGATTTATTATGGCCAAACGGTGAATTTAAAAGGAGTAAAGAACCCAGAACGATGATTGAAAAATTAAGGTCCAAAAAACATGCCAAACTATTGTTGAATGAATTCATTGTCGACACATGCTCCAAAATATTTGGAAAAAAGTCATCGGAAGAGGCCGCAGATATAATTTATAATATGTTACAAAATGAGATATTAAATCGACACCTAGCTTTAAGTATTTTAGACGAGGTTGTTTATGTTCTATTTCCAGAAATAAGAGATCATTAATGCCTTTCTATATTCATAATTTATATTAGAAACTCTTATATATAACGTATTATTATTTCCTTATAATTCTGCTTTTATCTCTTTTTATACCATTTTTCTTGCTTTTCAGTTTTAAATTCGCTATTAGCTTGTCCGAATTTTCTAATCTTCCTTGTTTCGAATGAACTTTATTTTCAGCAAATGTAGTCAAAAAATACTTGATAAATTTCTGCTTTCTGCTACTATTAGATTTTCGAACATATACTTGTCTCCCTTTAGTTTTCTGAATTTTCATTTGTTTATCCACTTTTTTCAACATACGATCTCTAATTGCAAAGCTTCTATCATAAATTTGAACGCCAAATGGAATATCTCTGACTGGCCCGTTTATATTATCATGTTCCAATTCCAAGCTGAAAAGTTTTGATAGTTTCAATTTCATCGGGGTATCGGATTCATCTAGACAGTTAGAAATAGTTAACCAATCAAATCCATATTGTGGTGAGCAAGTATATAATCCTTCTACCTTTTTCGCTTTTTTGACACTATGATTTTTTTCGGATGTAATATTATTTGTCCTGATATCAACTAGATTGTCAATGACATTATCCAATTTATTAAACAATTGCTCCTTAAGTATGCCACTAAATTCAAGATCAACATCACCAGCACGTCTGTACGACCAGTCATCATCTCCATAGCTCTCATCAAAGTTTTCAACAGATTTATTTACAAGATTTTCAAAAGTTGTATCAATACATCGGCTCATTTCTTTACGAGCATCAACCTTAGGCCTCCAATAGGTTAACATATCCGCACTAGGCTTTTTTAGCGCTCTGTTTCTGTCAATATTGATATAAGAATACCTGCTTTGCTGTAATCTATCAAGTTCATCATTTTGAGCCTCAGTTAAATCTTTTGCAGTGGTACATTGTAATGCTGGTATGGGAGTAACCAGATCGGACGGCGGAGAAGGCCATAATGTGAAACCTGGAGCTGGAAGATTCCGATTTCGCGTGTGTAGCAGATGAATCGCATATAAATGAATGGGAAGATCTGTGGTAAATGAAAGTGATAAGTCATCTACAATAGAACAATATTTTAAATAATCTTCAGGTGGTTCATTTTTAACCATTACGCTTTGGTTCATTTTACGTTTTTTCATACTCTTGGCTTTTAAATAATCTTTGTTTTCGTTTGAGTGTTCCAAGGTTTCATTTATTATCTGTTTTGGTTCTGCATAAACGATTTCTGAATCAGACGAAGAACCGTCAGATGCTAAACTTGGAAACGCAACCTCTTTGTCAAGAAATGGAATTATTGGAGAAATAGGAGATACAGGAGAAAATGGAGAAGATGGGGACAAAATATTTTGTGTGATCGTCGTTGAACTAATGTCATTATTCTGGGGACCATTTTCCATTTCGCCTGTAAAAACTTTCAAGCTGTCGATTTTGTTATACTGGTCAAAATGATTATCACTTTTTCTTCCATTTTCAATTTCTTTTCTAGTTTGAAATTTTTCGTCTTCTATTTCTTTTTCAAAGCTATCATTATTTTTAAATACCGAAGGTAACTTTCCAATTGAATTGAAAGACTCAATTTTATCATGTACCTCATTATTCTGAAAATTCAAGTTTAGCGGCAAAGAGGTTGAATCCCACACTGTGTCAGGAATATCTAAGTCGGAGTCTGACATAGCCCTGGTTTAAAAATATAAGAATAATTCAAAGACAAAGTTAAAGAGTGGCATTTAAAAGACGTCAAAAAAAAAAAACAGATTCATGTTGCGTCGATGGCCAAAGGTATTTTTTTCAGCCCAAGATGGACGAAAACAGTTTTCCAACTTTTAATTCCACCAATTTTTTGTTTTATTTCTTAGGGAAAAGACGCAAAACAAATACACACAATGCCAACTTTAGAAGAAATAGAAGATTTTGATGATATTGATAACTTGGAAATGGACTTGGCGGAGTTCGATCCAGATTTGCAGACTCCAGTGGCGCCAGCAAAGCCCAAACCACAAGTTTTCAAGTCTCAAGATTCACAACCGGATGTTTTGGAGGATATGTTTAAGAACATGGGTATGAATTTACCGAAACCAAATCTCAATCAACAAAGGGAACAACCCAAACCGAAAAATATGCAAGAAGATATGACTCCTGAACAACGGAAAGAGTTTAATATGATGCAAATGATATACCCATGTTATTTTGACAAAAGTAGACCAACAAGTGAAGGTAGAAGATTACCCTTAACTCATTGTATTGAAAATCCGTTGGCAAAAACTATCTTAGATGCATGCAAAACTTTAAGAATTCCGGCTGTTTTAGAACCCGAAAAATCACATCCAAAGGATTGGGGAAATCCAGGTAGAATTAGAGTTGGTTTAAAATATGAACATGCAGCTACTCATCCACATTTAACTTCAAAAAGGAAGGCTTTGTATGCTATTGGAGATTATTTACAAACGCATAGGACTACATTGAAGAACGTTGCTGATTTACCGGGCCCACCAGAGTTAATGGAAGGTGGATACGAACCTATGGAGGTTGCCAAAGTCAAAGGTTTTAGTATGAATACGATTGTTCCATTACACTCTACACTAACTATGAAGAATCCACAAACTGCAGGTGCTTATATGAAGACTCCAACTGAGACTCAACAGACTCAAGTTGAGCATAAAAAGATGAAGCAAAAGATTCAAAGAATCAGGGCTTAAATGAACTAGGATTCATTATTTGTTATGAATTATTTTGTATATTTAATTAGCTTTTATTAATAAACTCGGTTTTTCTTATGAATTATAAAAATAAGCGACAAATAAGCTTAAGTTAGGCTGATGGAACATATTTTTTTCTATACTCTAAAATACTGTCCATTTGTTCGTTGGTGATTCTATCCTTCAGCATCTTCACGATATCATCAAAGCAAACTATGGATATAACAGGAACATTATATCTTTTGGAGACAGCTTTAGTAGCAGATTCATTTGAATCTTTGGTAGTTTCCATTCTGTCAATGGCGATAATACACGCAACTGTTTCACCACCTTCATCTTTAATGATACCAAATGCCTCATTAATCGCAGTGCCCGCAGTCATAACATCATCAATGATTAAAACCTTTTTGTTCTTTAAATCAGAACCAACGATTGAACCACCTTCGCCATGCTCTTTCTTTTCTTTTCTATTGAAAGAATATCCAACATTTGAATATTTTTCACCACCAATTTCGTATAGTTTAATGACAGTAATAGCAGCTAATGGAATGCCTTTATAAGCTGGACCAAACAAAATATCAAATTGAATACCAGAATCAATAATAGCATGCGCATAAGCTTCCCCTAAATCATTTAAAGTTTTGGAAGTTGAGAAAAGACCCATGTTGAAAAAATAAGGAGAAACCCTACCTGATTTGAGTGTAAAGGTACCAAACTTAAGAGCTTGAGCTGATAAAGCAGCTTCTAAGAATTGTTTTTTGTGGGACATTTTGATGTGTATATTTGGGTTAATCAAAAAGAATGCCAAATAAACTTGAAGAAGAATCAGAAAGCGGATAATCTGAAAAAAAGTAAAAAAAAAAAGAGATTTTTTACAGATTAGTCTGCAAGTTTTCATATTAACGAATTGTTTTGAATATTGCTAGGAACTATGGAAAACGTAACAACAAATTCGCCAACAGCTAGTGCTATTTTAAATATACTACAGCAAATAAGTATATCTCCTCCTCATTCGCATATTCAGTACCATCATTCTGCTTCAAAAAAAGTTCTACCAAAACGCCGCCTTTCATCATCATCATTTGATGGGCATCAATCACATATAGATAAAAGACAGATCACATATCAACGTCGGAACAAAAAATTTTCTTATAACAATGCAACACAGAATTTACCAGTACCACTGTCGCATTCACAACTTTTATTCAGAATTAATACTTTTTCAATCTTGACATGGTCAATTACGAGCTCTATGCTTTCGCCTTTACTGTGTGCCACTCAAGGCTGGATATGCCATTCTAAAAGAAAAAATGAACTACTTTGCACTGCATGTCACGCTGTTATAATGATTCAATTACCAGCACATAATCAAACAAATAGGGAAGGAAATCCGCTCGACTTTTCACCAAACAATGTTCCCGACTTATTTCTGTATTCATATCAAGATAAAGATAAAGAAACAGATGAACACTTATATGAGACATTATTACTCTCATATAGTAGAAGATTATTGACCGAACATTATCCAACATGCCCATTTGTTCCATTGTTGCCACTTTCGCCAAATGACCAAAATTATTATTACACAAGCAAAGATATTCCAAGAGAGATCACTGGTCTATACGATAGATTGATTGTGCTCAACTCACACAGAAAATTGCTTCTAGGTAGAAATTTTGATAAATCAATTTTAACAACGACAGAGTCATCATATTTCAGAAGTTATTTGAATAATGTGTTATCGGATTTTATGCTTGATGCAGGCGAAAAAGTGTCACTTGATGTTGGATTACCCGCATTATTAGGATGGGACTTAAAATTACAAAAATTTCACAAAGACACTATTTTATTACTACGATGCGGTTGTTGTACAAGACGTATATTGTTGGATGAGCACACAGAAGAAAAAAATGGTTTACATATGTTGGAACATTGCCCGTACCCTGCGGACTTCCCAACAAAAGATGAGTTGACAGAATTTGAAACGGAGAAGATTGACGAGTACGAAGATAAAATTAACCTTGTAGAGGAGCACGAGGACTGGTGTTGCGTTAAGCAAGGTTGGAAGTTAGTGTTTAGAGGACTGAGGGCCAGTTTGGACACGGAAATAGCCTTGGAGGAAAACAGCATGGATTCGGAGGCTAGTTTCACGTGCACTATGAAACACTTGAAAACTATATAAATTGTATAATAGATTAAAACATAACTTTCAAAATTTATGTATTAAATAAACGAATGTAAATTAGGTTAATAAATCAAGCAGCTCAGGGAATCAAACTGAAAGTAATTTAAGTGGTGTGAAAAATTAAGAAGCAAAATTTGTTTCGCTATTTGTTTATTTTTGTAGAGTAAACAATTTGCATTCCTTATTTCTCTACCTTTTTTTTTTTTTATTTCTGTTTGCCTTTCCGTTAAGTATAAAATGTCAGCAGAACAAAAAAGATTGCCGCTTGTTTCTAAAAAGACTGTGATTTCACATTCTTCAGCTTTGTCTTGTTGGGTTACTCTATATAATAGAAAAATTTACGATGTTACTAGCTTTTTAGAGGAGCATCCAGGAGGCCCTGAGCTTATCTTGGATTTTGCGGGTAAAGACATCACCGAAATATTGTCAGATGTTACCAGTCATGCTCATTCAGAAAGTGCTTATGAAATGTTGGATGATAGTATGCTTGTGGGTTATTTAGCAACAGCAGAAGAAGAAACAGAATTACTTGAAAATCACGGGGACATGGAAGTTATTCCAGACACCGAGAATTTGAAAACAGTAGATTTAACTGAATTTGGTGAAATTCCTGATGACTTACTGCATTTAAAAACTGATCATAAAGATGATTATATGAAGCATAAATTTTTAGATTTAGATAGACCATTGATAATGCAAGTTTTAACCAGCAATTGGACAAGAGAATTTTATGTTGATCAAATTCATAGACCAAGACACTATGGTAGAGGTTCAGCACAACTATTTGGTAATTTCTTAGAACCTTTAAGTTTAACTCCATGGTGGGTTGTTCCGACTATTTGGTTACCCGTTGATTTTTATTTGCTCTATTTGGGATTTTCCCACTTAAATCCTTTTTTAACAATTGGCTTATGGGGGCTTGGTTTATTTGTTTGGACCTTGATTGAGTACTGTATGCACAGATTTTTATTTCATTTGGATAATCATTTACCCGAAAATAGGTTCGCATTTACTTTACATTTCTTAGGACACGGTGTTCATCATTATCTACCGATGGATAGAATGAGATTAGTTATGCCACCAACACTTTTTTGTATTTTGGCTTTCCCATTCTATAAAGTCATTTTTGGTATTTTTCCATTTTATGTTGCTTGTGCCGGTTGGTCAGGCGGCTTCTTAGGTTATATTATGTATGATTGTACTCATTATATGTTACATCATGGTAAGCTACCCAAATATTTCCAAGATTTAAAGACTTATCATTTGGAACATCACTATAAGAATTATCAATTAGGCTTTGGTGTTACTTCCAAATTCTGGGATATAGTGTTCGGTACTTACTTAAATCCTGATGATGTTTACCAAAAGAAAAACTAAATCAAGTCTTGATTAAATGAAACAATAGAAATAAGGGTACTAATCCACTAAGACTTTGAAATAATAGAAAACTTAATAAAATTTAACGAGATCTTTACTTATAAAAAATATACCAAAGAATTGACTATCTTAATAAACTGTTCTTTGACTTTTTTGTTTTCTATCACCTAATATAAAAATTTATTTTTATTTCTTAAACTATATAGAATATTTATCTTATTTTATCAATTATAATCGTATTTACAAGATTTCGCATAATTTTTTAAAACCATTTTCTCGACTTGACTGATTCAGTTGGAGCAGATTTACCTAAGCCATATTTTTGTAACATACCTCTGATATCACCAAAAGCTTCTCTATTTCCTTGGACAACAATAGTTGGCTCAGAGGAAGTAAAAATTTTCTTGGCCAATTCAATCAAATCGATTCTAGTAACATTGTCAATTTTTTCACACATTTCTAAAACATCAACTCTTTTGCCATAAATTTGAACTTGTCGACCCATATCTTCCAATTGAACCATTTTGCTTTCTAAATTCATCATTAAACTTGATTTTAGTTGATTTTTAGCTCTTGAAACTTCTTGTTCTGAAATGCCTCCCTTACCAATATCATGATCCATTAACAAATTTAATTCATAACCAATTAGCTCAGCCATAACGCGATTTGCTTGAGGTATACAACTTAAAGAAATACCAATTAATCCACTATCGGTAAAATTATGAATAAAACTTTTACATGATTCAACAAATCCATATTGATTTAAAACTCTTGTATAAGCTCTTGAATACATACCTTTACCTGGTCCACCAGCACTAAATGAGCCCCCACCACCAATTAACATTTGAAGTGTTGCCAATTTATAAACATCATCATTATCAATTGGAACACCTTCAAATCCAACATAAATATGATGAAATTCTTCACCTCTGTAGGCAATACCTTCAGGAATATCTAAAGATTTTTCACCTCCTGTATAAATTGCAGGTTCTTTGATAATTTTTTCATTAGTATTAGATTTAAAATTTTCAAAATATTTCTCAACTAATTCTTCAGCTTTATTAACTTCAACACCCGAACACGCAACAACTAAATTCTCAGGCTTATAAAATAGTTCTCTGTATTTATTTAATTTATCGGAATTAATATTATGTAACTGATCAAGAGGACATAATAGTGGAGAGCCTAAATTTTTACCATCATATGCAACTTGCTGAAAAATTTCGGGTAATATTAAATCGCTTTGTAACCAAATTTCATTCAACTCATATTCTGCAGAAATTATTTGCTCATTAATTTCTTCATTTGTTAATGCAGGTCTAGCAACAGTTTCACTCATTAATTCAAACATTTTTTCAATATCTTGATTAAATACACTTGCTTGATAAATCATTGATTCTCTTGATGAGGCACACATAAAATTACCACCCAAGGAATTTAATTTATCCATCATAGTTTTTTGAGAATATTTTGCCGTTGATTTATATGACAACTTATCCATTATATGAGAACAACCATTTAATCCATATTCGGATTCATAACGTGAACCTGCTGTAACATACATGCCAATTGCTGAAAAATATGAAGGAGTTGGATCAACTGCTAACTTAATACCATTTGACAAAGTTTTAATAGTAGTTGGAATTGTTGGTGATGTAGCAAATTTACGCACTTGATGACCAAATTGTTTAGCAGACAACATTCCTTGATATAATCGTTCTTTGTTGTTTTTGATTACTTAGAAAGATTTTAAATTCTTTATTCCATCAAAATAGAAGATTTGAAAAAACAGAGCGATTTCGAGGTAAAAATATTACGTAAGGGAATATTTTTGACGTTCTAGATAATCTTTTCTTTTGCATTATTAGCGTTAAACAAAGACTCATTTAGATACATATATATTTATACATTTACTATGTTCGGCATTTAATCTTTACTATATAATTGAATGTAAACTTTGAGATAACCCGAACAATCGATAAAAATATTCTAATGATTCACCTTTTTAGTTCATTCAAATCCATCTCAATTCATCGTTAAGTTTTGTTAATTTTGAACCAATCTCCTGTTCGAAAGTTTTAGAACCATTCTTCAAATCACTCATACCATCCAAGTCTCTTTTCAATTTGCCTCTAATATTTTGAAACACTTTCTCTTCTATTTCACCGACTTGCATGGCTATACTATGGAAAGCATTGGATGAGGAAACAGTAGGGGTGCCTTTTAAGCTCTTTATCCAGTCTTTATTTGAACCCAAACTACGAGTAGAAGAAACTGTATCTGTAGCTTTATGGGCCATTATGAATAATTCAAGGAAGTTTAAAAATGAAAGCAAAAAAAATAGCCAGAATTTACTTATCGCGTTTAAATCAAATATTATTAAGAAAACTAACTATAAATAAATTTATATTCATTCATGCTCATGAGAGAATACTCAAATACCTTGTTCCTTCTTCCATTTTATAAATTTCTTCTTCAAATTACCTGGACTCTGTTGGAAAGGATTTAATATTTTGTCCCACTTCATTTTTTCATAATTATCACCATATTTAGCATGTAATTTAGCCAACCATTCTGATTCTCTTTTACTAGTCTTTAATTGTCCATGGGGTTTTGACTGACTCGCCAAAAATTCTAATTCTTTGATAACTTCAGTTTTTTCTTCTTGTTCTTCTCTTTTACCAGCAGCGATTCTGGAAGCCTCTTTTCCTTTGGCTTCGTTAAGTATCTTTTTAGTACCATACACAATCTTAACAACATTACCTTCATTATCTTTTATTACTCTCGCAGTACCTTCCAGTATATTAGCAGGGTCATAAGAATCAACAATTTCATTATCTTCATCATCATCATTACCGTCTTTATCTTCATTATCAGAGAACAAGCTTTCTTCCATATTATCATGCTGAATTTCGGGCACAATTAATTCCTTTTCCGTTCCACCCGCCGTTTTGGATAACTTTAAAGTAAGCCCCATTTTCTTA
Organism: Kregervanrija pseudodelftensis; assembly: GCA_030580115.1. Lineage (NCBI taxonomy): Eukaryota > Fungi > Ascomycota > Pichiomycetes > Pichiales > Pichiaceae > Kregervanrija > Kregervanrija pseudodelftensis. The sequence goes on from JAKTSJ010000012.1 coordinate 26,630, forward strand.
TAGTTTTGTGTGACTGTTAATGAATTATCCCAATGTGCTGCAATAATTGGATTACCGATAAGATTGACTTTTCTTTGTCTGTCCTTATTTCTTCTGGTGTTTTTTGAAACACCAGAACGCTTCATTTTTCTTTTTCTAACAGAAACCATTGCTATCGTTAGTGTAAAAAAAACTAATATAATAGAATCAAGTAATACTTAAAATACTTAAAAATTGAAAAGAGCTGAAAAAAAAAAACTGAAAAATTAAAAATTTTAAATAAAAAAATTAAGGGTTATCAGGTGTACGGAGGCATGTTACATTTCAATTACGTAAGATTTCTTCTTTATCGGAACTACTCAAACCTTATAAACAATATGATCACCGTATTGAACAGTTTTTATTAATAATACTGGTGCCCAAACTTCTATAACTCTTAAAATAATTTTGTAAGGGTAAATGTAGCTAGGGTGTTATTTACTAGAACTCTGTAGATTTTAGTTTTAGTAAGATAGAAGGAATATTCTCCGACAAAAGATGTCCATTTTCTATTTTCCACCTCCACAGAATTTTCACGATTTCAATAACAGTTGATCTTTATTTCTTAATAATTATTTTAATTTATACCTAAAATTTTGTCTACATATATATATTTCAATATATATCATTATAGATAAATTAATACCTGAAACCCATTTCAATCTTCTTTATATACTTTTGATTAATAGCTAACATAACTCATTCTTTTCAATTTCATGTTATTAGCTTTGCAAAAAATTTACCATTCAATCATAAATATAACACCATTTTAATAAAAATGTCTTTAATCAATCTCGATCAATTATCAAGTTCCAGCGCAGTTGTTGCACCAATTAGCCCAGAACAGTCCTCAACCGCAAATATATCAATTCCAGTTGAAAGCACTGCAACGACAACAACAACATCCATCGCTACTACTCCGGCCACTAGCTCCACCACCGAGGATGATAATGAAGATGACTTAGCAATTGAAGCTTCACTTGCTCCACATCAACCTTTGAATCAAAAAGAAATCGATGATCGTTCAATCTATATTGGTAATGTTGATTTCTCGTCGTATCCTGCGGATTTGAAAAATTTATTTAGCCAATTCGGTGAAGTTAATAGAGTTACCATTTTATATAATAGATTTACTGGTAGACCAAAAGGCTATGCATATGTTGAATTTAATAATAAAGTTTCCATCGACAAGTCAATTTCTTTGAATGGTTCTGTTTTCAAAGGTAGAGAAATTTCTGTAGTTCAAAAGAGAACAAATTTACCTGGTTTAGGCAACTTTATTAGAGGTAGAGGCAGAGGTAGAGGTGGATTCCATAGAGGTGGCTTAACATCAAATTCTAGTCCTGCTACTGAGTTTTCTGGTTCTTATAGAGGTGCAGGATTTAGAGGAGGATTTAGAGGTAGGGGAGGTTCTTTTAGAGGTGAATTTGGTAGCGATAGAGGTAGAGGTGGCTTCAGAGGATCTTCATATAGAGGAAACTTTAGAGGCAGAGGTAGAGGAAGAGGTAGAGGCGGTAGAAGTGCTGTCAGTGAACGTTATATTAGTGGTGAGGTTGAAGAATCTAGTATTAGTAACACTGAAGAACAAAGTAAAATTGAAGAACAAAATGAGCTTACTGTTTAATTTAGCAAATATAGTAATTAATTTTATTTATATAATAACAATGTTATAATGTAATTTAGTTGATAAATTTGATAGCCATTAAAATACATCAGTTTAATTCAAAAATTGAATATGATTTCAACTCAATGTTAAGTTTAAACATGCAATGTTATCCATAAAAGGATATTTAAAACAACCAAACCCACATGAAAATAAATATAATCAATGATCCAAACAAAAACCAAATTTTCCATGAAACACCACTTTTTTCGACAAAAGTTTTCATTCTATTCATATTCCATTTAATTCTATCACTTGAAAGTGTCATATCGTCACTCAAATGGTTTAAGCCATACTCCGATTTTTTAATTTGTTGTCCCATTCTCAAACTTAAATCTTTCAATGCTGATATTTTTAAACCCATAACCCCCATTGTTTCTCCACTTTGTGATTCCAATTGTGCTAATGTAGCAGCACTTGAAGAATAATCAGTTTGATCGACATCATAAGGTGATGAAGATCTAATACCGTTGTTATCATCATTTAAATCGGATTTGTTGTTAGTTGAGTTTATATCTGATGAAAATAGCGTCATCCGATCTCGTTGGTGAGCTTTAGAAGAATACCGACTATATTTTTGTATTTTAATTAATGTTAGTAATCAACCATATCATTTCTTCAAATACAGCAAAGCATACCTTGTACTCATTACTTCTATGTTAATGTTTTGTCTCTATATTATAAAAAAAAAATCAGTTAATCAAAGAGAATTAGAAAAAAAATCCTTAATTCAAAAAATATCATCAATAGAGAACGCGATTTTGATTTCGTTCATGTGTTAAGAAACTCTTTATTAGCTTTATTATTCAATTCAACAATGAACTTGAAAACACTTAGATTGCAACTTAATCAGGGGCTAACTATGGCAATGGTTCTTTCCAGTGCATTTGCCTTGTGGAAATTACTTGCTATTGTTACTTTATCTCACTCTCCACTGGTTGTTGTTCTATCTGGTTCAATGGAACCTGCTTTTCAACGTGGCGATATTTTGTTTTTGTGGAACAGAGAGGAATTTGTCAACGTTGGTGATATTGTTGTTTATAAAATTGGTGATCGAGACATACCGATTGTGCATAGAGTTGTTAGAGAACATATTGTTGAAGAAGTTGTTAATAAAAATAAGAATAAAAAAAATGATAAAAATTCATCACCTTCTAATATTGTTAAAAATCAATATTTACTAACTAAGGGTGACAATAACGAGCGTGATGATTTACCATTATATGGTTACGGTAAAGCTTATCTTAATAGAAATAAGGATATCGTGGGTAATGTTAAAGGCTATATTCCAAGGCTAGGATATGTCACAATTTTGATAACTGAAAATGTTTATTTCAAATATTTAGTGATGGCATTTTTGGCTGTTTCTGCCTTATTTAACCAAGAATAAAACTTTATTAATTATATATAGCTATTTTCTATTTTATACATACATTATTTAATGGATCCATAACCTAATGTCATTAATTTTTTCCGTTTACGGTTATCTTCGGCCGCATCAGTAGGCCTTTTCAATGATTGACTCGATTCTTCAATTAAAATCTCCATAATATACTTAAAATCTAATTGAGAAAACTGATTGATCTCTTGATTACCACAATTTTTTAAAACTTCAACAAATTGCGATTCATCATTTTCAAATTCTTTAATAGTCTTCTTCAAATTTATTAACTCTTGTTTAATCAAATCCTTTTTTGCTCTTAGTTTTTGATTTTCAAAATCCAAGATATCCCAATAAAAATCAATACATGAAGAGCCTTTATGCCCACAAAGTTCAATAAACTCTTCTTTATCTTTCAAAAAAGGTAACAGTTCAAACCATTTTAATTTCGAAGATATAACTAACTTCCCGTTTTGTTTGATCTCATTCAATATACTTTTAAAATTATCTCTAGCCTTTCTATCAGCTCTAAAATTCATCTTTTTATCTTGTTTAAATTCTTCGCTAAAAGTTTTCTCCTTTTCAATCATTACTTTTTCATAGATTGTTAGTATGTCCAATCTATTCAAATTTTTGTATTTTTCTACTAATTTTCCTAATTGCGTTTCAAACTCCGTTGAAATATCAATCTTATCTTGTAAGTATTTTTCCAATTCGTCTAATTCTTTATGTTTCGCTTTTCTTTTTTCTTCTTCGTGTTTTAATCTTAAATTGCTCACGTATTCTTCGAAAAATTCCTTCTTTAACTTATTTGGAATTAGGGAATAAATTGGCTCATCAATAATTAACTTTGAACAGGTCTTCCATTTTGTGTAATAGGTCAAATCGTATTTACGTAATATTTGGAAATAATCATTTTTATAATTTTCCTTCGAATTTTCAACTTCTTGGAATTCTTTATCTGTTTTTCTAATCAAATATATTTCAAATAATTGTTTTTTCATCAATGGATCTATAATATTCCAATAACGTTCGTCTTTTATAAAAATTTTCATAACTTTCGTAAACGACCACTTTGAATCAACATTGGCCTCTTCCAACATTTTAATAAATGCTTCTTTGGATGATTCAATATCGTTACTATGTTTAGTCATATCGTTTGTTTCTTTATTTGAATCGCTCTTAATTAAATATTCCAAATTAATAAGATCATTGACGATACTATTACCAGTTTTTTTTTCTTCCTCTGATTGAACTTTTACCTCTTCTCGTTTTTCATCAAATTCACAATATGCTTCAGCTTTTACCTCCACTGTGTTATCAATCTGGTCATCAGCAATTTTTTCATTGTTTTTCTTCGTTTCTTCCAATCCTTTTTTAACCTCCTCTGGTAATTCCCACACCGATTCATCTGTCTTTCTGCTATGATAGTAAATTTCTCCTTCATCGGTGGTAAACTTCTCCCAGCCGCATTTCTTCAATAAACGATCCACCTCTCCAAAACCATCAGGAACTTCCCACTGCGTCTCTTCAGTTTCATTGTTATAGTAGTATAACTGACCTTGGTCGTCTGTGACTTGTTCCCAAACCATGCTTATCTTGTTTTCACTTCAGAAAAGAATGTTACGAAAAAAAGGATGACATAATCCACCGCGCTAATCAAAAATATAAAATCTATTCTGACCATTTCATTCATTCATTTCTAGGTGGATCTTTTTGCGTTCTATCACAAGCATCCTATCACCAACTACAACACTATGGTATGTGTACTTATTTATTTAGTTCATTTAGAAGTAGATATTTTTGCTAACAATGTTTATGCTCATGCTGAGCTTTAATCTTATAGTCTCAATCGCTTAAGCCATACCTAACTGCTGTTCGTCATTCACTAAACGCAGCATTATGTTTATCCAATTTTTCATCACAAATTGTGGAAAGACACAATTATCCAGAAATTGAAAATAAAAGAACACCCGAAATTTTACTTCAACCAATTTATATATCCAGAAATGAGGCTGAAAGAGTGTTGATTGAACCATCTATTAATTCATGTAGAATCTCCATTAAAATCAAACAGAGTGATGAAATTGAACAAATTTTGGTTGATAAATTTACTAGATTTTTGACTAAAAGAGCTGAAAATTTTTTAATTTTGAGAAGAGAACCAATTGAAGGATATGATATTTCTTTCTTATTAACAAATTATCATAATGAAGTAATGATGAAAAATAAATTGGTGGATTTCATTATTGAGTTTATGGAGGATGTTGATAAAGAAATCAGTGAAATGAAATTGTTCTTAAATGCAAGAGCAAGATTTGTTGCTGAAGCTTATTTAAGTGTTTTCGATTAAGTTGTTTAATTATTATCACTTTATATTTATATTTATATAGTATAATCGCAAAAAAAAAAAAAAAATTACACTTATATTTCTATCAATTCTTTTAAGAAACAAAATTATCAATCTTTTTTTTTTTTAATAATCAAACTAGACATGACATTACAGGTAAAACCAATAAATATAGCAAGAATAATATGAATTGCACGAATTTTAATTACTCCAAGCCTGCAAAATACTGTGTGCATTATAATCAGAGATATCCACAGGCAAATGCTTTTAAATCAGATATTAATGAATCTGATGATTTTTGTTTTTTATTCACGCCCACTCTGATCTCTAAAATCCCAATACCCACGCTATGTTCCCATTCCAACCACTGATGAATACCATTTTTCTTACAAATGATCGTACCAGAATCTATCTCAACGTTAAAGCCACCACTTGGAAAATGTAATTCTGGTATCATAACAATAGTAGGCTCATTAATAGACGGGTTAGCAACATTATCAGTGTTGATTTGTAAATTGAAAAATGTATTGACCAAGTCAAACTCACATAACTCAACAGTACCATTGATCAAAACTGGATATGGCCTGACAATAGCCTTCCCAGCTCTAACTCCCGATAACAAATTTAGATTTGAAATTTTTAAAGCTTCGTTTATTTCAAGACCTGTATCTGTACCTGTATTATTATTATTATTATTATTATTTGAGTCTGATTTTTCATCAATTTCATAAGTTGTTTCGGTGGAATATTTTTTCATAACGGAAGAAGTAGAAAATGTTCCGCGTGAAGGAGTTACTGCTTGATAAACATTACTGCCTTGAGACGAGGATGTGACAGACAGATCATCAAATGCAATATCACTACTATTTTTGCTAACCCAGTCTTGATAATTTTTACCTGGTTTAGTAGCAATTTTTAAATCATCCTTTGACCAAACTGAAAAATCTTCTAGGTTCCATAAATCACCCCATTCATGGTTATTATCAGGATTATAATTCCAATAAGTAAAATTCAAATTATTTCCTTCAAGTGCAGACAAAATAGCATCATTAGCAGATTCTTGAGAACTGTAATCACCATTAGTATATGCTTTTTTTTCGTCCATATCAAATGGCATACCAGTTTCAGTAAAAACAACGGGAACTTCATCACCTATATTTTCTTTACTCTCTAAATACATGTCTTTAAGTTGTTTTCTAATTGATTTTCTAATATTGGATTCCCCAAGAATCAGACCAAATACTGGATTCAAGTATTTATCTCTCATTATTCCTAATGTATCAACATTTAGGATTCTATTCCAAGTTTTGAACATTAATGACATGCCGTCATAATAATGTAACGCAACAATAGTCCTGTCATCAATATATTCAGCTTTATTTGGCTTATTTTTAAGCATAGGAGGAATTTCCAAAACTGGTGGTTGCATGACTAAAAACATGTCATTATCAATTTCTCTCATCCTACTTTTAAACTTTTTCCAAAATTGTAAAAATGGTCCATTTATGAAAGTTTCTTCATTTAATAAAGCACCAGTGATAGGATTTACTCTAAAGTAGTCAGGTAAAATCAAGTCTCCAGTACCTGAATTCCAGACACCATGTTGAGCAAACAAACATTCCCCATATTTCCAGCTGGTGCCTCGATCAAATCCATAATGTTTATCCATTTCATCATTTTCAATCCATGCTTTAACCCCTTTTGGATCAAACCACTGAGCCCCTTTTTTAGTAGGCCCAAATATGGTCAAATGAAAAATGTCCAACTCTTGAGGAAATCCCATACCCAATCTTAAAGCTTGAATGGGCGTTGGAGTTTCATCCAATTTTAATTCCTGATGGGGAGGATAAATATTCAAATCTTCAAAGCCATAAAATCCAGAATTTGGTTCATTCAAACTTTCAACTCCTAAAAATGTCTTCCCAAATATATTTGGTAACTTATCTTTAATTCTAGAAACCATAAATGCTATTGCTTCGATGAAATGATTCTGCAAAAAATCTTCAATGTTTTGGTTATTCACAATGGCTTTAGGAGTAAAAATATTTCCAGAGAAAAATAACGTGAACATTACTTCAGAAGCCAATCTGAAATAATTAGTTGCCCAAACCATCTTAGTAAAATTCTTTGGATCTTCGCAGAAATTATGAACCTTAGCAGCAACCGTTTCTTGAAAATTCTTTGGTTCTAATCCAGCAGCATATAATGTCCATAATGGTGCACCACTGCCTCCACTAAATTTTGACCAGACATCTTGATGTGGATCTAAAAAAACGTATAACCCACCAATTTCATCGATGATTTTTAACAAATCAATAACATAATCAACATAATCAACATCATAAATATCGGGGCCTTCATGCTCAATCGCTTCCCAAGTTGTTACAAATCGAATAGTATTAAATCCACATTGCTTGATTCTGGTAATATGTTCATAAGCATCACACAATGGGAATGGCTTGCCGACAAATGAAACTTGATCTGCATCTATAAACAATCCACATAGTTTTGGTTTGAGATATGAGGTTTGGAATGGAATGCTTGGGAATTTTGAAGAGGAAGCAAAGTTGATTCCATGCATTTTAAATGTCCGTTGAGTCTCAACTTCAACGAAGTTACCATTGCTATCAACCGCCAACCGACTTGTTTGCATCGGAACACTGTTCGAAAGCAGTCCAGAATGGACTGCTGTTATCCTTGAATATTCCCTCGCACAGGTAGACATCTTGATTACAGTCCTAATCAATTTGGTGGTATAATAATATTCAAAAAAGGAAGATGAGCTCCTTATCGAGAGATCAGTTTCACTCGCCCCTTTTATTTATTCTGGTTCTCTTTCTCCTGATTTTCTTTCTTTTACCTTTTCCTATTATATATGAGATTGTTTTCATTTATAGCTATTGCAACATTAACGGGTTATACAATAGCAGACATACCGCCAGAGAATTTCAATTCTACTGTTGATATTCTGAAAAATGTAACTCCGCCTCCTCAGACACCGGTACTTTCATGCCATGATGTCAAACTTTTACCAAGCAATCAACAATGCCAGTTTGTGAAAGACAATTGTGAAGAGACCAATATTGGATTTATCGATACTTTTCAGTTGTATTATTGTGTGTTTAAAAAAAAGGAAATTCGTGAATATATTGTATTGCCAATTATCGTTATGATTTTAATTCTATTGTTTGCATCGTTGGGTATTATTGCTGGTGACTTCTTATGTCCTAACCTAAGTGCAATTTCCGAAACCTTAAAAATTCCACAGAATATTTCTGGTTTAACTTTGTTAGCTTTTGGTAATGGATCGCCGGATATTGTTAGTACTTATACTTCCTTTATTACTAATAATCCTTCGTTGGCAATCGGTGAATTGATTGGTGCATCGTTCTTCATCAACTGCTTTATAGTTGGGATTGTTTGCATTATTCATCCTTTTAATTTACTACCCGATTTTGATGGCGATTCTCATGATGAGGTGAACAAATTGGTCATCGACAGCAGTAAGTTGGTTTATATGCGGGATATTTTTTTTTTTTCTTTATCTATTGGCATGGTTTTAATATTTTTAAAAAATGGGGTTTTGACAAATATGAAAATGATGGTGTTGGTTTCTACTTACGTTATCTATGCAATCCTAATTGTTTTTTGGCAATGGTTCTTAGATCGGAAATATTCGAAGCTTGAAATCGTAAACAGAATTAGAAATTTATATGATGACAGTACACCGTTGAACATAGGTGCCGAGAACGTGGAATTAGAAGATAGCTATATCTTCAATCCGATGATGTTTAGAACAACGGAATTTGGCGCAATATTAAACAGCCTAACACAAAAGAGAAGAATTAAACTTAGGCTAGACGACTCTTCCAGATATGGAGATGAAGGAATAGGTTTGTCGGATCATAATCATATTATAGAATTAATTCAAGAACAGAATGAACCTTTGGCTGATCTAGAAGCCAAGTCCGGGTTATTTAAAAGTTTATTTAATTTTGTTACGTTACCTATAATCACTATTTTTCGATACACGATCCCATTAATGCCATTAGGTAATTATGAATTAGAATTTAAACCTGACTTTACCGAACTAACCCAATTATTGACATCATTAATTACTTCACAGTTTTTATTTGTGCATACGTTTATTCCATCTTTTCCGCTAATCTGGAGGTTTCTGACATTTTTTTTTTCTGCATTATTTACATATTTTTCCTACGATAAATTGATCCAAAGTCAACATCAACCCACAACTTTAAAACTTGTTATTTCTTTCTTAGGATTTATTACATCGATATCATGGATATCAATCATAGCGGAGGAAATTATTTCAGTGCTACAATTGATTTCCATATTAAGCAGTCTTTCAAAGGCAATACTTGGTTTAACAGTTTTTGCAATTGGTAACTCAATCGGAGATCTAATTTCAAATATTGTGATTGCAAGGTTAGGATATCCATTGACTTCATTGGCGGCATGCTTTGGAAGTCCGCTATTGAATTTGCTACTGGGAATAGGGTTAAATGGGATAATAGTAGGGCATGACCTTGAGATTAAAATCAGTCCAGGTTTATTGATTACTGGAATTGCTGTACTGATTAACTTGATCTTTATGTTAGTGTGGATTCCTGTAAATAAATGGAGATTTGATCGTACTACTGGAATTTTTATGATTTGTATATGGTTGTTTGGCACACTGTGCAGTATAATTGTGGAGCTTATCTACTAAATTTTATAAATTGTTAATAAATATATTGTTGCTAACCAACAAAACAAAAACAAACGCGTATATTTTTCAACATGATTTTCAGGACACTAGTACAAGAATAAGCACATCTTTTCTTTTTTGCATTCAACAACAGATGGCACGACTAGACTTTAAAAAATACAAATCAAAACCGCAAGAGCTTAGTTGTTGTAATGTCAATTTGGGTAGTGGTGCAGGAGTGCATCCTTCGGTGAAAAGACGAAAAACTATGACGGATCCAACTGCGGTTCTGTTTAGACCATTCAAACCACCTATTGCACGCCCAGCACAGAGATCAATGTTACAACCTATTCGAAAGGCAAGGCTACGTGGACCCAAGACATATGCTGAAGGTGACCAAATAGATGATTTAAAAGAGGTGTCAATAGATGCATATGGAAATACAATTTCATTAAAGAAACGAAACGCTTTGCTGCCGAGAAACTTTTTAGGTAGTATGGAAAAGAATAATGTTGTTTTGAAAAGTAAATTTGTTGTTCCCATGAAAAAGGGAGATAAGGAAAATAATTGGAATAATCAAAAAAGAGCACCGCCACCGTTGGGTAATAGGAAGAAAGTGTATTTTCCACCAAGGCCACTATACGATCCCCTGAGTGAATTAGCTATTGTGCTATACGATCCCACTATTGATGTTATTGCAGAGGCAGAAGTAGAAGAAGTTAAAGATGATGAGACAAATAATGATGCCGAGGACAAAACTAGTTTACAATTAAGACCTTCAAGATTCAAAAGAGCCAATAATAAGACATTGAACGAAATCTTAGGTCTAACATTCAGTCTTGATGAAGACCCATTATTAAAATTTCCAAATGTTCCCGTTGTTATTGATCCTAGGTTGGCAAAGATTTTGCGTCCACATCAAATCGCAGGTGTTAAGTTTTTGTATAGATGTACATCAGGGCTAGTTGATGCTAGAGCGCAAGGTTGTATCATGGCCGATGAAATGGGGTTAGGTAAAACTTTACAATGTTTAGCATTAATGTGGACATTATTGAAACAAGGCCCTAGAGGTAAAAAAACAATTGATAAATGTATCGTTGTTTGTCCTTCCAGTTTGGTTAAGAATTGGGCAAATGAAATTGATAAATGGCTCGGTAAAGGTGCGCTTAATTCTCTAGCTATTGATGGAAAATCAACAAAAGCCGGCGATGTCGCAGGTGCGTTAACAGCATGGGCTGAAGCAAAAGGTAGAAGTGTTGTTAGACCTGTATTAATTATCAGTTATGAAACACTAAGACGTAATGTCAGTAGCTTCAATGGTTGCGAAATTGGTTTAATTTTAGCTGATGAAGGGCACAGATTGAAAAACGGTGATAGCTTGACATTCAGTTCGTTGAATTCATTAAATTGCAAAAGAAGAGTCATATTATCCGGCACACCAATTCAAAATGATTTGTCCGAATATTTTTCGTTGTTAAACTTTGCTAACCCAGGTTTATTAGGTTCAAGAGCAGAATTTAGAAAAAATTATGAGATACATATTCTACGGGGCAGAGACTCATTAGCAACTGATAAAGAAAGGGAACAAGGCGATTTAAAATTAAGAGAATTAACAAATTTGGTCCAGCAATTTATTATAAGACGTACGAATGATATCTTAAGTAAATATTTACCAGTCAAATACGAATATGTTATATTCTGTGAACTATCAGATTTCCAAAAAGCTTTATATAATCATTTTATTACTTCACCTGATATTAGAAAATTATTAAAAGGCGAAAATTCTCAACCATTGAAAGCGATTGGATTACTAAAAAAGTTGTGTAATCATCCAAATTTATTGAACTTACCGGGTGATATTAAAGGTAGTGATAATTTGATTCCAGATAATTATGCCGATGCCAGTAATTCAACTGGTAGGAATAGGGAAGTTCAAATGTGTTTTAGTGGTAAATTTGCAATGCTAGAAAGATTTTTATTTAAAATCAGCAAAGAAACAGATGATAAAATTGTTGTAATTTCAAATTATACCCAAACTTTGGACTTAGTGGAAAAAATGTGTAGAAGCCACAAATTTGGCAGCCTAAGATTGGATGGTACTATGAACATCAATAAGAGACAGAAATTGGTTGATAAATTTAATGACACAGAGGGAAAAGAGTTTGTTTTCTTATTAAGTTCGAAGGCTGGTGGTTGTGGAATTAATTTAATTGGGGCAAACAGATTGGTCTTAATGGATCCGGATTGGAATCCAGCTTCTGATCAACAGGCATTAGCTAGAATCTGGAGAGATGGTCAGAAAAAAAACTGTTTTATTTATAGATTTATTTCAACTGGTACTATCGAGGAAAAGATTTTTCAGAGGCAATCTGCAAAATTACAGTTATCTTCATGTGTTGTCGACACCCTCGATGATGTTGAAAGGTTGTTTAGCAGTGATAATTTAAGGCAATTATTTCAATACAATAGGAACACTACTTCAGATACCCATGATACCTACAAATGTAAAAGATGTGATCCCAAAACGGGCAAACAAAAAATTAAATCACTGGCAATGCTTTATGGTGATGCTACGACTTGGAACCACATAAGCCGTCAAGATTTGGATAAGAATGAAGATTTTTTAATTCAAAATGAAAGCCAATACGATTCTATAAGTTTCGCTTTCCAGTATATTTCACATTAGGGACAGAAAAAAATCTAGCTATTAATCCAAGAAGTTATCCAATATTTAATCTCTTTATTTTCGCCTTGCTCATCTACCCAAAGCAAACCGTTGGAAACTAATTCATCTAAATTAGATTTGCATCTTACCGTTTTCCAATTAAAATTATCTCTCAATAATCCCAGGCTCACAAACCCTAATGTATCTGCAGTTGATAATATAATATTTTGGTCATTATTTAATTCTTGTGGTATACTTTTGATATAATTTCTTTTACCGATTTTTAATAATTGTAATTCGTCGCCTAAAATTTTTAAATGGTTTAAAGATTCCAGTATATCAATTTCTTTGATTGTCAATTGTAAATCAGAATTGAGCCAAGTGTCCTTATTAATTAGTTCTAATAAATCTCTAACAAGAATAATACCTCCATTTAAGGGTCTCGTTATTAAACAGAATTCATTAATTTTTAAACATAACTGATTTAGTTTTTCCTCTTCATTTACATTTTCACCGTCCAGTGACGAAGAAACTATTAGTGGATCAATACCGAAAGCATTACAAATTTCACTAAATTCAGCACAAAGATCAGGATTTTTAACGATCTCTTCTGAATATTGGGTTTTAAAAGATATTAAGGCGTTCTGAAAAACTTGTAGTTGTGTCTCTAACTGATCTCTCTGTGATTCAAGTATCTGTTGTCCTAAATATTGATACTTTTCTTGCTGTTGTTGTACATTATCAATTGACGAAATTCCTCGATTGTTCATAGTTCTAAATTGCTTCTTGACTTTAGGTATCGTGAAGAACTAAAAGATAATGATGAGTCAAAAAAGTGTACGGATGTAATTCACGGATTAAAATTTCGAAACGAGAAAAGTGTATTTTGCCACTCAATCAATTGCTCATTTATATCCATCTAGCCAATACATCTGTTTAAATCAACAATAGCAATCATGTCTGCCGCTACTGTTGGAACAAACACTATTGCTACTTCTACCACTATTGAATTGGTGGAGCAAGAAACAATTGAACAAAGTAAGTAATCTTGTTTTTAAGTTATTAGATTTCCGTTTTAAACCAGAATAATTACTAACATTTTATTATTTAGAATTAATCCAATTCATTTCATTGATTGAAAATTCGGCTATCAATTTTGATCCACGTTATATTCTAAAAGTTTTCCGTGAACTAACACCAATTAGACGTAAAATTACATCCGATTCGATTGTTGAACTTATTGATTCAGTTTATCCTAACAATTTTCTAACTAGATCATATTTATTAGACACTTTGAAACCCTTTACCAAGGTTTTAAGTGATGAAAAAATGGATACTGAGGAAAGTGAACCAATTGAAGTTTTGCCAGAAGTTGATATTTTTGTTCACTTATTGATTCAAATTTACCTACACGATCGGGGTGAGATTAAAGCATTACATAATTTCAATAGATTATGCCTTTCTGCTCTAAAATCATATAATCAAAGGACATTAGATTATATTCAAGCTAAAGTTTGGTATTATATTTTTAGATCCAGTGAATTGGCAAAAGATTTGATTACCATTAGGCCTGATTTAATGAATGCTTTAAGAACTGCAACTTTAAGGCACGATAATGAAACTAGAGCTTCCACAATTACACTATTACTAAGAAATTATATTTTATGTAATGATATAAATCAAGCTTATAATTTGGTTGAGAAAACAGAATTTCCGGATGAAGCAACAAATTCTGTTGTTGCAAGATATTACTATTATCTAGCTAGAATCCAAACGATTCAATTAGATTATTCATCCGCAAATGACTGTGCAATTACAGCAATTAGAAAATGTCCGCAAACAAAATCTGCCTTGGGATTCTTACAGAGTGCCACTAAGTTGAATATTTTAATTCAACTATTAACTGGGGAAATTCCAGAACTATCATGTTTTAGAGATCCGTTATTAGAGCAGTCATTGAAGCCATATGCAGCTGTTACAAAGGCAGTTAGACTAGGTGATTTGAATATTTTTAATGATGCCTTAACCACATACGATACTGTTTTAAAAAAGGATAAAAACTATAATTTAGTTTTAAGATTAAGACAAAATGTTATTAAAACAGGTATCAGGATTATTTCATTATCCTACAAGAGAATATCATTAAAAGATATTTGTATAAAATTACATTTAGAAAGTGAATTAAGTGCTGAATATATTGTTGCCAAAGCTATCAAAGATGGTGTCGTCGATGCAAGTATCAACCACAAAGAAGGATACATGCAATCTAATGAATTATTGGATGTTTACTCTACAAAGCTCCCTCAAGATGAATTTGATAAAAGAATTAAATTCTGTATGCAATTACATAATGATAGTGTGAAAGCCATGAGGTATCCTATGAGTGCTAATAGAGTGGATATGAAGGCTGATTTAGAAGCTAGAGAAAAAGAGCAAGAGTTATTACAATACTTGCAAGAAGATGATTTTGACTAGAAAATTGTTTAATTTTAATAAAAATATAATTAGTTTAAAATAAAATTTAATGAAAACGCTGAAACAATTTTTTTGTTTAGTGCGAGTTCTAAAAGTCTTCAGTGCTTGTCACCCTTTATTTTGTTTTATTCACTTTTATTTCCAAGTTACTAAACCACATTTCAGTATGAACAGCTTACTGTTATTTCCGGGTGCTTTATGCAGAAGGATAAGATGTACTAAAATACAACCAATTGCCAAGCAGATACAGGTACGATCATTAAGTTATACTAGAATAAATTTCTACGAAACACCAGAACAGGCACCAGCAAACCCCGACTTGAAAAGAAATAAGAAACAATTACCAAAAATGTCAATTGAAGAGTATCGTAAGCTACGTGATCAGTATCATCAGCACAAAAGTGGAAAAGACCGTACAAGCTCAACATATTATGCTATATCCTTGGCCATGATTTTTCTTGCATTTTCATATGCTAGTGTTCCAATTTATAGAGCAATTTGCCAACGTACAGGTTGGGGTGGTACTCCAATTACCGATAAAACTAGATTTACAAGAGATAAGTTTGTTCCAGTTCAATCTGATAGAAAATTAAAAGTTTCATTTACAGCTGAAACGTCAGGCGCAATGCCTTGGAAGTTTGTTCCACAACAGAGAGAAGTTTATCTTGTTCCAGGAGAAACTGCTTTAGCATTTTACAAAGCAAAGAATACAAGTAAGAAAGATATTACTGGCATGGCGACTTATAGTGTGACACCAGATCATGTTGCACCATATTTTAATAAGATTCAATGTTTTTGTTTTGAAGAGCAAAGATTGGCAGCAGGTGAAGAAGTTGACATGCCATTGTTTTTTTTTATTGATCCTGAATTTGCACAAGATCCCGCAATGCGTAATATTGATGATGTTGTTTTACATTATACATTTTTCAAAGCCACTCATGATGGTATGCATGAAGATTTATTTAAAGATGCAAAGGATAAAATGGCGAAGGCCAGAGAGGAGTGAAATTTTAAAATATAGAATTAAATAATTTCAAAAAATTTGATACAGAGCTTGTAAATATACTATTCTTTTAAGTAATAAAACTTTTTTTTTTTTTTTTTTTTACTTTGGACCCTCAATGAGAATCTTAATTGCTTTACCTTGCTTTGAAAATTCATAAGCTTTAATAGCATCTTCAAATTTAAATCTATGTGTAACCAAAGGTTTGACATTGATTTTCTTTTCAGTCAATAATAAAACGGCTAATTTATAATCATCAACACTATATCTAAAACTACCTTTAATAGTCAATTCATTTTCCATGACACTTGCAATTGGGAAACTATCTAAAGCATCAGAACCCATACCAACTTGAACATATCTACCCCTCTTTTTTAGTGCTTTGATACAATTTGAAATACAATATTTGTTACCAGTAGCATCAATACCAACAGAAGGTAATTCATCACCCCACATTTCTTTAATTGCTGCCATTAAATCTTCAAATGATTTACCCTTTGAATTAAAAGTATGAGTTGCCAATTTATTGTCTAATGCAAATTGTAATTTGTCCTCAATTATATCCACAATTAAAACTTTATTACATCCAAAAGCTTTGGCAGTGCCCGCAACCAATAAACCAACAGGTCCAGCACCGAAGACTAGCATTCTATCACCAAATCTAACATCTGCTAACCTGTTTGAATGAACAGCAACTGATAACGGTTCAACCAATGCACCTTCTTCTAAAGACACATCTTCTGGTAATTTAACACAAAAATCTTCTGGCAAAAGATAGTAACGACATAAGGTACCATCGTAAGGTGGAGTTGCGGCAAAAGCCATGTGTGGGCATAAATTATAATTACCTTCTTTATATTCTTGTGATAATCTTGAAGGGACACCCGGTTCACAAGCGACTCTATCACCGACTTTTAGAGTGGTAACGTCGGAACCAACTTCAGTTATAATACCAGATGATTCGTGGCCTAAAACCATTGGAGATTCGACTTTAAAAGTACCGCAACAACCAGTTTCGTAATAGTGGACGTCTGATCCGCATAAACCAGTATGTGTAATGGCGATTTTAACATAGTTTGGTTTCGTTAATTTCGGAACTGGTCTATTTTCATAAGTGATTGTTCCAACTTTTTCTAGGACAACCGAAGGATTGTCATTTTTAAAGGTAGTTTGTTCAGACATTTGATGATAAGCTTCTCTCAAATTAGTATAAAGGAATAAAAAAGAGAATTTCAATGAATAGGTTCGGGATGTTATATATATAAGTATTTTATGAAAAAAATAAATAAAACTTGAAAGTTAAAAATATGGGGGAAGGAAAGCCTTGAACGGAGTTCCATTGTACAGAAAATTAATTCACGGTGTATTTTATTTGCTCTCCAAATTTGTACAGCTATTTTTATGGTAGGTTGATTGTAGCACGATTTAATTGTAGGAAGGCAGGTGATTGAATAATAGGAGGGCAAAGATTATGTATTCCATATGGTATATACTCGATGATATTCTATATTGTTTTCGTAGACATTGCATGACATTCAATAAAAGTCAAAAAGTTTTAATTCTATCATATTTAACGGAGAAAGTTTGACCGTAAAATCAATTGCTTCTTATTGTTCTATATGCTATTATTATCCAATCTTGGACGTCAATTATGTGAAGTTTATTCTGAAACTAATATTTTCTTGCTTCACTCTAGGTGATTTAGTCTGGGATTGTAAGATTTTGTTTTGATTGCTTGCAAGTATTATTGTCAATTTTTTGAAAAGATCATCAATTCACATTATAGAACAGATATTAGCACGTCATATGCACTATAAATTTCGCGGAAAAGACTGAGCTACAAAATAATGGATTTCAGTCTTAAAACAGTTCGTGCTTATCAGAATGGTATTTATGTCAAGAACAAGTTATACAGATTCAAAGAGTGAAATCTGACACAAAAATAGTATTTCAAATAAATGCAAAGAATAGTATTACTTTTTTTCATCTCTATATAATATATAAAAGGAATTTGAGTTTATCAGTTTCAATTTCTGAATTTCATTTACGGGAAAGTTTAAATTTTTTATTTTTATAAACTAGTTTTTTAGTTTTATTATCGATGTTGATATTGGTATTATTAAATTTTTTAATTGATTGGGGAATCTTTATAGTAACTACCCCTAAAGAAATCCATACAATGGGTGAAAACAACCAATAAAATACCACCACCTGGGCCAAGTCTTAGAACTTTCGGTAAAAAGCCCTTATACAACGCACCGAAACCTTCTTCTTTAAAGATAATACCTAAAGATGGCCATGCCCAATTATATTTTCTAACTTGGCCTTCAACTGAAGGAGTACTTTGAATTCTTGATTTAACAACATCAAATGGAGTATTTAAAGCTGTACCGACAATACCACCAATTGCACCACTAATTAAATCATTGAATGTTTTTTGAGTAGGATCTTTTGCTTTTGGTAATAAATCACGAACTTGGAAAATAACACCAAAATAACCAGCATTCCAAATTATATGTCTCCACAGAGTTGCTTCTAAACCATTATATAAACTTAAGATACCCTCATTTTTAACCGTTTTAAGTAAAACGTCCATTGGACCTTTATAAGTACTTGATTTATCCTGTAATCTAATTTTAATTAATTCAAATGGAACAACAATAAAGGATTCTGTTGCACCAGCCGAAGCACCATTCAAAATTGCTAAACTTTGAGTCAAATGATCCATACCAAAAACTTTTTTCCAAACTTTACCCCATTCATCATTTGCTGCAAATTTTGTTGCTCTTTTTGGGGCTTCCATTAAAATTGGAGCTGAAATACCACGATACAGTTTTGATGGGCCCTCATTTTTAATAATTTTTTTAAAACAATCTAAGACACCTGTATATGATTCTTTTGATCCTGATCCAACTTGCAATTGAATACGAGTTTTAACAACATCTAATGGATACATTGTCAGAATTTCAGAAATACCTGCAACTGCACCAGCTAAAAACTGGTAGTGAAATGGTAGAGGACGAGTATCAATTTGGGACATGTTTAATTTAGAAATTTATATATAAACTTATGCTATGCTAAATTTAAGTAATTGGTAAATAATGAAACAAGGATTTAGAAAATAATAAAACAATTGAAGAAAATAATTGAAGAAAACAATTCAAAAAAACAACAACTAATTTCAAAAGTATATATATATATATATTTATATAAGTAACGTAAATAGATAAAAATTATCGGGTTTTTTTTTTTTTTTTTGAATGAGTAATTAGAAATTTGAAAAATTTGAATCAGAGTTTTCCTTTACTATCAGTTTTAAAGGTAAGAAAGGATAATCATTCTCTATAGGCATATTTATTTGATTTTACGTTTTTCTATAATTTAATATGGCATGTTTGATTTTACTGAAACTACTGCTTCCAAAAATCTCTAAAAATTGACTGAATTTCTTCTTCATGTTGGTTTTGCCCTCACTGAAAAAACTCGGATAAAATGATACACGTATCCGATTCCCGGGCCCCGGTGCCCGGGCCATAAGGGGCTTGAGGGAGGGGAGGAGAATTTTTCAAAAAAAAATTATATAAAATTGTAAGAAAGAAAGACTAAACTCTTTTTTTGGTCGCGGGTTCGAATCTAGAAAAAGTATATCTGGTATGACCGATTATCTCCTATCACCGTTACTTTTCCGTGCTTCGCAAATCAACTCGGTCTATGAACCGAGGCGAAAAGAGCAAATCGCCAAAATATGATTTGTAAGTGGGTAAGTCATCGGTATAATATATATGGCATTGAAAATTACTATGATTCGCCTACTTCAATTAAAAAGTTTCCCATCCATTATCTCTTTATTACAAGCAAGGTATTAGTTAACAACCACACTATTATACACATCTATATACATACTCCTTATACTATACTATGTTTTGTTCACGTTCTCTATTAAGAGCAGTTCCAAGAATTTCTACTTTAACTGCTTCAAAGTCTTACACCAACAGAATAGCTCTTATCAAATCCCCTGGTCTGTCTCAAGCTCAGTCTAAAACTCAAACTCGTTCATACCATCCAAAAGTTATCGATCACTATCAAAACCCCCGCAATGTCGGTACCATGGATAAAACCCTGTCAAATGTCGGTACAGGTTTAGTGGGTGCTCCTGCTTGTGGTGATGTTATGAGATTGCAAATTAAAGTTAATGATGAAACTGGTATCATTGAAGACGTTAAATTTAAGACTTTCGGTTGTGGTTCTGCAATTGCTTCTTCGTCATATGCAACTGAATTAGTTAAAGGTATGACTTTAGATGAAGCTTCGACTATCAAAAACACAACAATTGCTAAAGAACTAAGTTTACCTCCTGTTAAGTTACACTGTTCAATGTTGGCTGAAGATGCCATTAAAAGCGCTATTAAGGATTACAGAACCAAAAGAGGTAAGGTTACATTGGGTCCTGGTGCTGCAACCGTTTCAATTTGAATTTCACGTTGAATTTTACTTTGGGTAAACTTTTAATATACTTTCGTTCAATATATATATATACCACTTAAATTTGTGTTTATTATTTATATAACTATATCATTTTAAATACTGAAAATAACAAAAAAAATATCATAATATTCTAAAGAAAAATTTTTACCATACTACTCAGTTCATTCGGATTTTATAATCCCAACTTTCTTATTTTTTTCTCTTTTTACCTGTTATGGTTAGGTGAATTAATTTAGCATATGTTGTTAATTACTTGTCAAGTTTACCTTCGGCTAAGCTCAGTAATCCAACTTTTGCAGAATAGCTTCTCCAAATAGCTGTCCTTTTTTCTTCATTTGAAGACCATTCGATTTCCTCAACATTATCATCCCAGTCAAATTTTTCATTTAACCATTTTTCAAAACCTAATGAAGTCTCTGAGCTTCCCCATAATGCCCTAAAACAACCTCCTAGAGCACATGCATCAGTAATTTCAATTTTATACCCACCAATGGTACCATTTAAAATTTTATCATATTTTTTAATGATAAATTCATTATTTGATCCACCGCCAACATAGAAAACTCGTTTTGGTCTGACTCCAAATTCTTCAATCGGGAATTCAACTCCGTCAACAACAATGTTTTTTCCATGACCATTAACACCATTACCAATGACCTCTGTAATTGATTTAATTGCGTCAGAATCTTTTTCTCCATTTGATAATAACGGACAAACACGCATTCTACAACTTAATGCCTGTGATTCAATAATCAGGTTGGCATCCTCTTCGATTGGAACCGATATTTCATTTAAATTTTTATCAAATCGTTTGATTTGTGGTTTTGCGTTCGGTATGATCTCGCCTAATGGGAAATAAATACCAATATTTTCTAATTTTTCATCATTATTTAGTATTTCATTAAATTTTTGCCAGCCTTTGCAAATGTATTTTTCGTTAATTTTATCCCTAACATTTTCACGTGCTAGAGAGCCATTGGAATAACACAACATTCCCATATATAAGCCAGGACAAACGGGATGCTTAAACATGTGATAATTAACACTTGGAATGTATTTATCAGTGATTAATAAAACAGTTGTACTTGTGCCCATTGAGACTAATAAATCATCTTTGTCCAATGGCAATGACATAATTGTAGCTAAATTGTCTCCAGTAATTGGCCAAATAACACATTCAGGATTAAAATTGTAATTTTCAATTAAATAGTTTGCAATTTTTTTACCTTCATTTGATTTAACAACTGGACCTAACATTTCCCTAATTTTTAAAGAATGCCTTTTTTCTTCTTCTTTGCTAACATTATCAACCATAGCATTTTTACCAGCAACTAGGGATAGTAATTCATCATTCCAATCTTCATTTTTCAAATCAAATAAGTTTGTACCACATGCTTCACCAATCTCAATACCAGTAATTTCACCACATAATAAACTATTTAAAAAGCTCGAGACTAATCCAATCTTGTTAGTTTCCAAGCATTCTTTTTTTTTTTCCTTGTCAATAAATCTTTTACGCATTTGTAGGCCTGAAAATCTATAATGGGCCTTACTGCCAGTTATATCACATAATTTTGAGGCAGACCCTAATGCTTTTTCAAATGAATTTAATTCATTTATTGTAGATCTATCTTGCCAATTTGACGCATTCTTAAAACTAAATGCATTGTTTAATTGATTACTCCAATCTTTACCATTCAAATTTTTCAATAAATCATTGGCAAATTTAGAAAAAAAAACTGTCCCGTGCTGTTGGCAAGAACCTGAAATTGACTTAACATTTTCAAATGGAAAATCATCGGTTTTCATCCTATCAAATAATGTTTCAAGTGCATCAATCCATAACGAAACTGGGGTTAAAACTTCACCCGTTTTTATATTCTTAATTACGCCCTTATCAGTGCCATACTTACTTGCAAATTCGTCAAAATCAATGCTATATTTTGAATGGTACGATAAATCGGAATAAATTGAAACGATTTTTAGTTGTTGCGTTGATAAATCAAACCCTAAATATAACTCTTTCATTATAATAATAAAGTTTAAATGCCTAAACTATGTATCTATGTATCTGTCGATATATGTATCTATGTATTTATGAGTATATATATATATATATATATAAAGATAAACCGGTAATTATTAAATTAATCTAAATCAATTTGTATTTTATTAGCAGTTTTTGGCCTCTCTAAAAATTTGATTGAATTTTCATTAAACTTTGAATATGGTGGTAAACAAACTATGTATGTAAGCAAAACAAAAGGTATGCTAATATAAAATGTATATGTTATATCTTGTAGTAAATATGAAAACAAAAGTGATACAACAGTTGTAAGTGAAATTAAACTAAATGAAATCTTTTCAACTAGTTCTTGACCTTTAAAATCAATTGGAAATTCAGCAATATTTTTAAATTTCGAAACGTCCATTTTTTTTTCTCCAAAGCAGTAAACACCAATCGATACAAAGAATATGATGTCGAGGGGGGAATAACGACTGTTTTAGAAGTGCGAATAAATCAGTTATTTATAGTTTGGTGTCCTTTTTATTAGGTTTTGCGGTGTTCGCGATTACGTTATCAATTCTCCGGTTAACTTGATCAAATTTCTGATGTTATTAATCTATAATTGAATATTTAGATGATGTTTTATCACTTGATGGCAACAGCATTGGAGTGAGAAGAAGGAATTTCATAATAGAAATTGGTCCCATCGTAGCATAAGAAGATACTTCATTATCACGTGCAATTGTTTAATCGTGTAATGATTCTACGCACCAACTTTTGCAATGAGTTACAACCCACCAAACGCTGATATATCATACCATATCATGCCATATCATATCATATCGCATCGTAACTAGTAACATGGTTTATATAACAAACACACAAGTATTCACCAATACAACAACCATTACATGTCTATCAGACTTTTATTGTAGCAGAAAGGCCAAACAAAGCGCTAATTACTCCGGCAAAAAAAATATATTGTGGGGTAGCAAACCATCATCATGTTTTTTTAAAAAAAAAATCTTCAAAAATTTAAAAATCAAATGTCAGTCGGTGAAATGATCACTTCTCTACACCTAGACACGCTCCTCATACTCGGTGTAATATGTGTAATTTGTGTAACATATGTAGTATATGTAATATGTGGCCCTGCTATAAAAGTATGCCCATATAATGTATCCTTTCTGTTCGATTCGACCGTAGTTTGTATTAGTTATATTACTTTGTTACAATCTTTTCAACTCAAATATACACAATGAAGTTAACAACTATGCCAACAGTCTCAGAGCCAAATCCACAGGATCTAATTTGGTCTGAAAGAATGGCAACAAGTTTCCCACTAAATGAAATGCATGAATTCCTAGAAGGTTCGAATAAAAATTCATTGGAAACTTTGAAGCTTCTACAACAAATCGAACGCGATCCCATTTTGAAAGTTACACCTGAGTATTATGAATATTCACGTGAAGAGCATCGATTGAAAACTGCAGAAAAAATATCAAGATTGGCACAATACATTGAACAAGATAGCCCTGATTTCTCAACTTTCCAAAATAGATTGAATTTAATTGCATTAATCGATCCACAATTAGGTACAAGAATTGGGGTTCATTTAGGATTGTTTTTAGGCGCAATTAAAGGTAATGGTACTGAAGAACAATTCAATTATTGGGCATTCGAGAGGGGTGCAGTTTTTATGAAAGATATCTATGGCTGTTTTAGTATGACGGAGCTTGCGCATGGATCGAATGTTGCAGCATTGGAAACCCTTGCTGAATATAATATCGAAAAGAAGATTTTCACAATTACAACTCCACATATTGGTGCAACTAAATGGTGGATTGGTGGTGCAGCTCATAGTGCAACGCATACCGTTGTTTTTGCAAGATTAATTGTTAAAAATAAAGACTACGGTGTCAAAACTTTTGTTGTTCCCCTAAGAGACAAAAACCATAATTTGTGGTCGGGTGTCAGTATCGGCGATATTGGTGAAAAAATGGGTAGAGATGGAATTGATAATGGTTGGATTCAGTTTTCTGGTGTCACAATTCCGAAAGAATATATGCTAAGTAAATTTACAAAAATTGATGATCAAGGTAACGTTGAAGAACCACCTTTGGCTCAATTAGCTTATGGAGCATTGCTAGGAGGTAGAGTTACCATGGTTACGGACAGTTTTAGAACAAGTGAGAGGTTTATTACAATAGCGTTGAGATACTCTGTAGGTAGAAGACAATTTAAAGTCAAAGGAGAAAGTTTTGAAAATCAATTAATTAACTATCCATTGCATCAAAAAAGATTATTGCCATATTTATCTTGGGTTTATGCAATGAGTGTTGCATCAAATCAAATTCAATTAGATTATAAAAATGTTTTGGAAGAATTGGACAATGTTGTGAAGTCTGGTGATTTAGATAAATTAAGGGTTGCAATTGATGGTTTAAAAGGAATTTTTGCAGATTCTGCAAGTTTGAAAAGCACATGTACTTGGATTACTGCATCCTTAATTGA
Source organism: Kregervanrija pseudodelftensis (assembly GCA_030580115.1). Classification (NCBI taxonomy): domain Eukaryota; kingdom Fungi; phylum Ascomycota; class Pichiomycetes; order Pichiales; family Pichiaceae; genus Kregervanrija; species Kregervanrija pseudodelftensis. The sequence goes on from JAKTSJ010000012.1 coordinate 51,900, forward strand.
TGAAAGTAGACAAAGTTGTGGTGGACATGGTTATTCTGCGTATAGCGGTTTTGGCAAAGGTTATGCCGATCACGTTGTTCAATGTACTTGGGAAGGGGATAATAACATTTTAGCTCAAAATAGTGGGCGTATAACAATTCAAAAAGTAATGAAGTTAATTAAGGATGGTAAAACTGCCGGAGAAGAAAATTACTTGTTTTTAAATGATGCTGAAAAAGATGGTGAACTATTGAATAATGATGATGATTATCACAATCTAAAGAAATTAACTGCAAGTTTTGATTCAATTATATTAAGAATTTCAATGAATTGTATTGAAAGATTAAAGGATAGAGATGATTGGGATTCAATTGCAACAGAAAAATTAGTTTTATCAAAATTATATGCAGTTCGTTATATGTTAAGTAAATGGGTTATTAAAATCGATAAAATGGACAAAGTCATTAATTTAAATATCATCACAAATTTGGAAAGATTAGCTAGATTGTTTGCATTAAGTAATATTGAAACATTTGGATTGTATTTTGTTCAATTCAATATTCTATCAACAAACGGGCTAAGTGTTTTGAAAGATAATATTAACAAAGTTATGAAAGAAATAAGACCTCAAGTTATTGGTTTAACAGATTCTTTCAAGTTAAGTGACTTTTTTATTAATTCAGTTCTAGGCTCTTATAATGGAGATATATACAATAATTATTTGGAAACTGTTAAATCATTGGACGGTATAAATGATGGTAAACCACCCTATGCGAAGGAATTTTTAGAAATGTTGAACAGGGGTAGCGTTGAAGAAAGAGAAAAGGGAGAGAAAAGACCTGAAATTTTAAACAAATTAAGTGGTGGCGACAGTAATGATGATGACGATGAATAATATTATTAATAGTTAGTGTTCATAATATTTATCGCAACTAAAAATACTTTTAAGTTGCTTTTATCACGGCAGCAGGCACATGATTCATTTTATGATTTGTAATAAATGAGTATTTTTCAACAGTTGCTTTTCTAGCTTTCGTATTTTCCTTTTATAAAAAAAAAGTCGTTTGAGTATCCGTTAAATATCTGAAATAAGAATAAATTTAAGTAACTCCGAAAATTGTTGAATTCAAAACTTATTGTAACTAAAAAAAGAAGTCTTAACGATCTCGGGATTTTAGATTGTAAGATCAGTCAATAAAATAGACTCAGATCTCCAAATTGTACAAGAGAAATCTATATTTAGATCAGCAATTATGTTGACAATTAACCCAATATGGTTAAACTTACAAATTATTCAAGTCAATTAGTTTACCCAAAGTGGAATAGTAATGAGATTTGTCCCGAAAAATACCAAATTCACAGTAACGATATGTTATTTACTTGCTTAATGGTTGGATTAAAACCATTTCAATGAATTAAAAGTTGTAAACCTTTAAGACATCATCATTAAGTTCAATACAATTAAAAAGAATTTATTTTCCTTCATTCTTTAATGACATTAGACAGTTTCTACTGTCAAAAGCTCCCCGATTCTTAATACCAGCCATCGTGAAAAATTTGACGACAGCGCGTTAAACCAGCCATAAATTTTGTAATCTTTCCCAAAAGGGAATAGTAATTGGCTCTCCTATTTATTAATTGCCGTTTGCAGCGAACAAGTGGAACCAGCCATTGCTATCACCAACAACGAGCCATGGTGACAGAAGGTATTATTAGCAGTCGGAGGCTGATTATTTTGTTTTCGAATTTTCCTTGATGATCCACCAGAATCGTGTGCCTGGTCAACCGATCAATAGCTTGCCATTCATTTAATGTATAAATACACTTGAACCCCCCTGCTTTTACATCTCAGTTTCAGGTAGATTATTTCTTTTAGTATCAAACAATCTCTTCAACTCAATCTTATTAAACTTAATTATCACAATGAGAGCTTCCACTATTGCAATTTCTGCCTTGACTTTAGTCTCCCAAGCCATGGCCGCCTACGTTCCTTCTGAACCATGGTCAACTTTAACCCCATCTGATATTTTATCTGGTGGAACCACCGATTATGCATCAACTTTTGCTATTTCTATTTACCCAATCGCTAACGCAACAAGTGCTGCTCCATTAAACAAGAGAAATGTTGTCACTCAAATCGGTGATGGTCAAATCCAAGCTACTACCGCCACTGCCGCTGCTGTCGTCACCCAAATCGGTGATGGTCAAATCCAAGCTACTACTAAGACCGCTGCTGCTGTCGTCACACAAATCGGTGATGGTCAAATTCAAGCTACTACCAAGACCGCTGCTGCTGTCGTCACTCAGATCGGTGATGGCCAAATTCAAGCTACTACCAAGACTGCTGCTGCTGTCGTCACTCAGATCGGTGATGGTCAAATTCAAGCTACTACCAAGACTGCTGCTGCTGTCGTCACTCAGATCGGTGATGGTCAAATCCAAGCTACTACCAAGACTGCTGCTGCTGTTGTCACTCAGATCGGTGATGGTCAAATTCAAGCTACTACCAAGACTGCCGATGCTGTTGTCACACAAATCGGTGATGGTCAAATCCAAGCTTCTACCAAGACTGCTGATGCTGTCGCCACTCAAATTGGTGATGGTCAAATTCAAGCTTCTACTACAACCACTGCTGAAGATTCAGAAGAAACTTCACCTGCTGAACCAGGCTCTTATGTTTTCCCAGTTTCTTGTAAAGCTGCAGATGTTTTATCTATGACTCTAACTGACTCTATTCTAACTGATGCTAAAGGAAGAGTTGGTTCTATTGTTGCTAACAGACAATTCCAATTCGATGGTCCACCTCCACAAGCAGGTGCTATTTATGCTGCCGGTTGGTCTATCAGTGAAGATGGTAAATTAGCAATCGGTGAAACCACTGTTTTCTATCAATGTTTATCAGGTTCTTTCTACAACTTATACGATGAGCACATTGGTTCTCAATGTGAACAAGTCTACTTATATGTCGTTGACTTAATTGACTGTTAAATTTATTAAGATTATAGATTTACAAGTCTTATTTTTCTCTTCTGCATATTTTTGTCCTTTGTATATTAGTTTATTATTATCTCTTCTAACGTTCATTTTCACTCGTTTTTATTAATTTATTTAGTATGGGTTAATCCTCATTGCATATATAATTTATAGGTTTTTAAAAAATTATGTTATATATTATATAGTATTTGAAAATAAAAATATATTTATAAGAAAATCTCTAAATATAGATAAATATAGAACAATTCTATGTACATGTACATATGTATTTTTCGATTGTCCTCTATGGAAAATCCCCACAATCCATTGGTTTTTAAATTTTGTGTAAGCTAAAATATAAAAACGTAAGGGAAAAAAGTCCAGATTGTTGTCTTCATGGTCTGAAATTTTCTCAGATTTCTATATCACAGCATGACAAATCTTATCATGAAACAATATGATTGATACAATTGCGTTACGTAAAAAGTAAAAAAATAAATTTGAAAATACACTTCAAGTTAGTTCCCGTGTCATGCAAAGAATTTGTGAACTATGGCGATGATTTTGAATACACGTTCTATTTGTCCAATCATTACAATTTTTTTTAGGCAAAGTTTAAGACTATCCGATGATGATCCAAAGTTTTATACACCTAGAAAAGGAAATGAATGATATACCTAAAAACCCGAACGTCTAATATTGTATCAATTGCGGCTGTGCCATAGGCTTCAGAGTTGTTCGATATCAACTTATTTCTCCTATACGTAGATCCTGTCTTCGCTGACGGTATTCAAGTATTATATGTCAAATCTGTAAAGCAGCAGTCGATCTTCCCAAATTACATTCTAGTATTGTTTTTATTACTTCAACTATTTCAATAGTGGCTAGACATATATTTCTTTAACCTTATCATTACATATCAGTACTGTTTTATCCACTTTAAGCGACTTTAAAATTGAAATTTATGTTACTGAGCACAAACCCTAACCCAAGAATATTATATTATGACACACCTGAACGTGTAAAACTACAACTAGAAATGTAGATAGAATTAAAAATTTGGCAATAACAAACGTGGGAGACATCATGAGGTAGTATTTACTTTGATTCATAAAAAAGAAAGACTTGAAACCGATCTGGGGGTTTCTAAAAAATGTTTTTGATTATATATTTGATTACTGTACTAGTTTTGAAGAAAAGCGACGAAGATTACATAAAAATTTGTTTAGTAGAATATGACAATATTTTTACTCTTTATGGCATTTAATCTAACTCATAATTAAAACAGTAAGTAAAGTCATTTAATTCTATTTCAGTTCTTTCATTCTGCTCCTACCAGGAACTGTTTTAGATATATCATAAAAGTATTCCTATCTAGCATCGACGCGACTATGAAATTTGAAGATGGTAGTGCGCAAAAAGAAAAATTTTTCAAAAAAATAGTAACACTGAGAGCGAAATGGAAAACACCAGTAATTCGACGAGTGTAGCTTACATGAACTGTACGAATTTTCACTTCCATCTTTAATCTTCATATTATATTAATCATGTTGGGCTCTAGAAACCTTATAATAGACACATCAAATACAGTCAGGGTTTTAAGTGGACAAGTTTCTCAAGTTCGTTATAGAAGAACTTTGGCTTATCCATTTTATTCTAAACCAGGTAATATTCCACCTGCAAGAAAAGGTAAAAAACAAACAGTTTTCAAAAGGTTAATGGATGAATTTTTAGGTCCAAAGAATTATAAAGGTGATTATTATTTGAATAAATATTCCTACCCAAAAACAAATCATTCAACAAATTATATTGATCCAAGAGGTGAAAGAGGTGAGGCATTATTACAACCAGTTAATGAATTAGAAGCTGAAGGTGAGGAATCATTTGATGATTCGAGGGGAGGAAGAAGAAGAAATCAATTACAGCCATTTCCATTGAATTTTAACTGTGCAACAAACTTACAAATTAGTAAAGATACTAAACATAAAATTGTGGATGATATTTTATTGAATAAATTACCATCTCAACAGGTTGCGTTGAAATATGGTTTAAAAATTCAAAGAATTGAAGCTATTTTAAAACTCCGTCAAATTGAAGAACATTGGGAACAAGAAGGCTTAATTAAGTCAGATTTAAAAAAGATGGAACAAACTATGTATAAAATGTTCCCATTATATAATTCAGAAAAAAATAGTGAGAATTTGACTGAAATTCCAATTCCTAAAGAAACTCTTCAATCAAGATTTTTAACAATTGCTGAATCCGAGCCCTTTGGCCCTGTTGATGCTGCCAAAGAATTTGATTTAGAACCTGCTGCAATTACCCTTCAAAGATTATCAGAAGGTGGTGCACACTCTGCACACGCAACTCCCCAAGAAGCAATAAAGAAAGATGGTTCTTTTATCTCTAAAATGTATGAAGGTGATAAATTTGCAATTAAATTTACCCCTGTCAAGGTTGGTAAAGTTGGTTACACATATGGTAAAGTTAATAGAGATAACAGAAAGGATAGAAAGGTCGGCTATAACGCTGCTGGTAAAATGGTCTACTCATTGTAATGATTAAATTAAATAGTTTATTTCTTTACCTCTTTATTTCTTTAAATATTTATATATATATATATATATATTTATATGTCTCCTTGTTTGTTTAGTTGATTCTTGTGAATAAAAGTTTGTAAATAGTTCATAATACAATGTAATCGTGAAAAATATTAAAAATTAAGTGACTGTTTTTTCTTAACTGGTATAATATTCAATCGTAGCTTTGAAAACCTTTTTGTCTTCTCTGACTTACATTCTCACAAAAAATTTGAAAGTATAAACATAATTTAAATCGATGTATTAATTGTAAAAATACATATTCATTTTATTATGAGAAATGGTAAATAAAGTGACTTATATTTCCCCAATAATTTACCTTAGAATTTTTTTTTTTTCGCTGTGCATTACAATCATTTTCTATCACTTGACTCTAGCTATTGTTTATGTATTTTATTTATGTTATTTTTATTTACATTAAATACTTTTACAACATTAAATACATTATACAAACTTTTGGATTTTTAAAATGGCTGCAAATCAATCAGACCTCGGGTCGAATGATACGCCCAAGTCACTACAAATTGTTGATTTAAAATCACATATAGACCCTGCAACAACTACAAATATAGAAGTCAACATAAACAAAAGTTTCACTACGGATGAAGCAGATTCTAGCATGGAGTCAATTCCGAGAAATATAAAGATTAATAGCTCAAATTCTCACAATCGTTTGTCGGATCTAGCTCATAAAGTTACTGATTTATTATTTTCAACTAAAAGAAGTATAGATTTAAGCTCGACTTCTGTTTCTTCATCACCATGTAACTCTCCTGTTGCATCTAGAAGTGGTTCAACGGTTTCCTTAAATAGACTTACGGTGAATCATAGGCCAAGTATATCATCAAGAAGAGGCGTATTTAATAATAATCATAGCCCCAACAGAGATAATAATAGTAACAACGTTAATAATAAAGATATATTCAGGCAAGGGAGTCACACATCTTTAAGTGAGAGATTTCTACATTCAAATTCTAACCAATTAACATCTCATTTTGGATGTGCCGTTCCAAATGTTAATAATAATAATAATAATAATAATAATAATAATAATAATAATAATAATAATAATGATAATAATAATAATAATAATAATAATAATGATAATAATAATAATAGTGCAAAAGTGAAAGAGACTCATTATGTTCATGTGGAATATGACCCAATTACGAGGAAAAGAGTTTTGAACACATACGAAATTTTAAAAGATTTAGGTAGTGGTCAACACGGTAAAGTTAAATTGGCAAAAGATTTAGCCACAGACCAATTGGTTGCAATTAAAATTGTTGATAGAGCAACGAAGGCAAATTTAGGTAGATTGACTAGAAAAGGTACGTCACAAGAGGACAAGATTAGGAAAGAAATTGCAATTATGAAAAAATGCTCCCATCCACATGTTGTTAAATTAATTGAAGTTTTAGATGCTGAAAATTCTAGAAAAATTTATATGGTTTTAGAATATTTAGAAAAGGGAGAACTTGAATGGCAAAGGAAAGATGAAAAAACTGATAATAAACCTGAACCTTTATTAACTTTAGAACAAACCAAAAATATTTTTAGAGATATTGTCAGCGGGTTAGAATATTTACATCATCAAGGTGTTATTCATAGAGATATTAAACCTTCAAACTTATTAGTTAGTAAGGACAATGTCGTCAAAATTTCCGATTTTGGTGTTTCATTTGCTGCAAATTTAGATGGTAATGATGAATTTGAATTGGCCAAAACTGCAGGTACCCCGGCATTTTTGGCACCTGAATTGTGTAAAACTGATGGCTCAGACGTTAAGGTTACGTATAAAATTGATATTTGGGCACTAGGAGTCACACTATATTGCCTTTTGTTTGGTAAATTACCATTTTTTGCTGACACAGAGTTTCAATTATTTGATTCCATTAACAATGATGAACTGAAATTTCCAAATATGGACGATTGGAAAGTTGTAAAAAGACTATCTGATTACGATTTCGATCAGTCAAAAGACATTTTAACAAAATTATTGAAGAAAAATTCTGAAGAACGAATTGAAATAGATGAAATAAAACAGCATCCTTTCTTTTTGGAAGGTTTATCAAAGATACAGTCAAAAGAATATGGTTCAAATTGGAATAACAAAATGAAAATTGACGTCAGTAACCAAGAAGTTGATGAGGCTGTTATGGGATTAGGCAATAGAATCAGAAAAAGGTTATCGGATGCTTTCAAAAGAACTATGGGAAGCAGTTCTTCCACAGTAGGTGGTAGCTCTTATTCCTCAAACTTAACTTCTCTTCAACCATCTGGATTATCTTCATTATCATTGAGGGATGATTGTTCATATATTTTTTCTGAGTCAAGAAATAAAAATGGCTCGCAAATATCGCTATCTACTACTACGGGACCTGGATTGTCCAATACTGCTTTAGTGAAAGAATCAATAAAAGTTTTGGATTCATCCTCCAATTCTGACTCACCTGCATATTCGGATATAAGCGAAGAACATGAAATTCCTAGTTTACCAAGTTATGAAGCGAAAGAAGAAAAAACTAAATCCCTTTGTCCACATGAAGATATCAAGAAAGAAGGAAACACGGGCTTAGTGGTTGAAGTTGATGTGGAAACTGAAACGGAAGCTGAAACTGAAGCTGAACCTACACTTGAAACTGAAAGTCCATATGATTACCGTAAAGAACTTGAAGAAGCTGAACAATATAAAGCGGTGGAACTTACGGTAAACCCCAGTTATGCCTCTTTAGATAGTTACTACGATGAGGCATATTCAAATTTTTTGAACCCCCGTTCACCTACATCTCCTAATTTAAGTTGTGCGCAAGTGGGTAGTTTTTCAAATCGTCAAGCTAATAACAGTTTAATGTTTATGCGAGCTGGTGGTAACGTAAATTCAGGGCAATCTTCAGTATTACGCAAATCTTCTCCTACTGACATAGATAAGGATAGCTTTAATAGTGCAAATGGTTCCAGAAAAGCTCAAACAATAGCGGTAACGCATAATCTGAAAAACCTACGTGGTATTAAAGTCAATTCATTGAATGCTATTCAACAACAAAGATCTCCTTCTGCCATTTTTTCTAATGATTCAAGTGATGGAGATGATGGATCCATAACGTTTAATGAAAAACCGGTGAATCTAAGGGGTAAAATACCATCAAATAGAAGAAAATCTTCCGGTGCACATAAAAGAGATTTTCCGCGTGCAGTTTTCACACAAGAAAGTGACTGTTCAAGTGAAGAGAATGATGGACCTATTGTGATTAAGGAAAAAGTATATTTACCAGCAAATATTGGGACCATTAACAAACAACCAGGAGATGAAAAAAACGTCGCTAAGAAGGCTAATTTTAATGAACACTTTGTATATCCTGAAGATGTTCCGAGACAGTCTATTTACGGAACAAAAATTCCTTTATTGGGCAATCTTGACCCAAGTGAAGAGGAAAATGATAGTTCCAATTCAGATAATGATGAATTAATGCTAAGCTTTAGTCGCCGTATTCCGGGTCCGATCACTTCTCATCCTATCCGGCATGCTACAAATGCAGCTCTTGATATCGTCGCAAATCCAAGTATGTGTAGTGTCATAGAATCTGAAATTGTTGACGTTCCCTCTAACATTTTACAGGCTGAAGAAAATAAATCTCGTCAAATTGCTGGACTTAATGATGAGTTTACTGTTTTGAGTATGTATGGTGATGGGCCAAATGACCAATAACAACGTCAATTGGGCATTTTTTTAGTTACTTTTTGAGTTTGGTTATAGTTTGATATAGAAATCACTTTTTTTGGTATAATTATTTTCTTCAATCCAAAAAGTTATCAATATTTGAATCGGGTATTATAATTTATTATTACACTATAGTACAAATCTTTTAAAAATACTGATTTTTTTGGCAAAATTATTATCCTTCAGCAACTTTAACGCATCTTCGGAAGAAATTTCATTGTCCGTCAACTTCATAATATCTAATTTGACTCGTACTGGTTTTTCAAAATCAAACAAGTCCGATAAAATATATTCAACACCTATATTACATTTACTTTTTTCATAAATCTCGAACTTAAAGGAGCCATTATCATTAAGCACACTAGGATATTTGTAAGAAATTATCATCAGATCTTTCAAGATTTTTTTGAAATTAATCCAAGACTCCTTGACATGACGCAAAAACTGAGATCCTGTTAACTCAACAGAGCCAATTTTACTTTCAAACATTTCAATGAGTCTTCTCATTTTGTCATACCTGGATATATTCTTAACGGTGACTGATTTAGTTCCATCGTTTATATCAATTACCACATCCAATTCTCCAAAAACATCAAACTTTAACTGATCGGAAATAGACACAAATTTAATATTTGTTTTCAATTCCAATGACTTTAATTCAGTGCTCAATTTTTTAATTTCGTCGACAGAAGGGACTTTCAACTTTTTTAGCTCAGCCTTCAGTAACTTAACTTCTTTCTTTAATTCCTCTCTTCTTTGGATTTTTTCATCCAGTCTAATCCCAATTACCCCAACTTCAACTCCTAAACTCTCTATAGCTTTAGATAATTCAAATTTTTTTGCGCTTTGATCTTTAACTTTTCCTTGTACTTCCTTCCACTTGCTTTTATCCATATTCGCCCACGTTTCCTTTTTCTGAACTAACATCGAAATTTTTTTACCGGTCTCGACTTGGCACGCAATCATGTTCTGTCTTTCCAATAATAAACCCCTTCTCCATTCCATGGCCTTGGCCAATTCAGCTTCACATTCAGCATTCATTTTTTCATAAGATTCAATCAATTGTTTAAGAAGGTTAACCAAAAATTTCATGTTCTCATTTTTGGCTTGTTTACGAGCAAAATTTGCAATAGCTTGATAGTTTATCTTCAAATCCACCTTTAGTTCCTCCGTCTGTTCGTAGTATTCTCTAATTGACATTGGGTTATTTTCAAGGACATGCTGCGAAAAATCGGAAACGATGGTTCTAATATTTGCAATCGAAGTACGATATTGAGTGATCAAATGAATCAAATAATGATATTGAGGTATATTATTGGCCGCTTCAATATAATCCAACAAGTTTGATTTGGTCGATTCGTTATTTTTTAAAGGTGTTGATGCCGCTGAAGATGCTCCAGATGGCGATGCAGATGGCGAAGATGAGGATAAATTAAATAATGAAAAATCAAGGGTTTGAGTAATTTCTCTTTCGGAAGGACCGATGCTGTCATAAAATTGAACATCGACATCACTAAGAAACGTTTTTAGGGGAATATTAACATGATCATCAATTTGCGAATCATCTTGTGAATCATAATTATCAGAGCCTAAAGAATCCGTAGTAATTTCGGCCAATGGAACCATTTCAGTAGCAATTAATGAAGTTTCCATGTCACTTGAAAGTTTGGATTCGTTAATGATTGAAAAGTCATTCTGGAGTTCTAAGTCACCGGAATGCACTTTTTTATTCGGTGTATATTCTTCTTCATTCTGTTCTCGATCAAGGGACCTCTTATAATGTGGCGTCGAAGTTCTTTCTGGTGATCTAAGAATGGCCTCTTGATTGTGTTCACTTTTATCCTGTTGAACCTTGTTTTTATTAGGAGTTTCTACAACTCCTGTAAAGTCCATGGTGGTTTCTGCATCTACTATATTAAAGGTATCTTTAAAGGCCGGTTGAGTAAAATCCATTGGTTCAGAAACATCAGTTTCATATTGCTCATTTTTTGTATTGTTTGATTTTTCAAAGTTTTTGGCACAAATCACAGGCTGGATAGATCCCAATGCTTTTACGGCCTGTATATCGTGGTCGTTTTCAGTTTCGTTATCTTTATCATCAGTTGAATATAGGTTTTCGTTCAAAACGGGTAGGGTAAATTCCATTGTCTGAGTCTGAGTTGCATCTTCGATGAGTGTCAAACCTTTACTAGGTTCCCCAATTTGCTTCTTGTCTTCACATATTGTTAAAGGTTGGGTAAACTCCATGGGCTGTGAGTTTTTACCATATAATTCATTAGGTCTAAAAACGGGTTGTGTAAAATCCATTTCAGTTTCATCGACCTCATTTTCCGCAGCAGAAGGTTGATTTAAATCATGTAGATTGATTTTTAAGAATCGATATGCCTCTTTATCTTCCACAGTAGCGTTAACATTTTCTCTAATAGAAGATTTAATTATTGGTTCAGTGATCTCCATATCACTATTTTCAGGTTCAATTTCAGTAAATTGCATATCGTTAGTTTCACTGTCACTAGCATTTGAAGTTTTCACTTCATTTTCATTTTCAATCTTCTTCAGCTGCTGCTTTATTTTTCCTCTTTTGTTGCCACCGTTTTTTTTCCCTGCCCTCTCCTCCTCTTCATCTTGATCATCGGAAGAATCAGTGTCTTCAAAAACGTCTTCAATATTAAACTTTTCATAATTGGCTTTGTTCTCTTCTTTTTCATCTTCATAACTGTTTCCATTTTGTTCCTTAATAATTTCTTGTTGTTTCAAAACTCGCTGAGTTAACTCCGTTGACATGTCCATGGTTTGAGTAGTATTGTCTTCGTCAATTCCTGTAAAAGTTTCAGAACCTCTGATTTTTAACAAACTATTATTTTCTCCTCTTGATTTGTTAATTTTATTAATATAATTATGAGTACTTAAACGATCTGCATGGTTATTATTAGAAATAGGAGCTGGTATAAATTGGAGTGAACTTCTTTTATTGGGTTTTTTTTGTTTCTCTTTATCATCCTTATGAAAATAATTTATTTTATGCAAAGTAACCTCTGGAGCAAAAGAGACTCTACGTTTTTCCATAATTCTGCTAGGTATAATACTTATCGTATTGTTATCATCTAAAGTTGGTTTCAAAATGCTTCTTGTTGGAATGAGAGTATGTCTTCTATCGGGTAAATTAACATTTGTTATAGATCCTGGTAATGAAAGCCTCTTGATTTCTTTATCTTCTTCCTTAGCATTATTTTTGTCCGCAAAATGGTGAGGCATACTGTAGGTGACGATATTTTATACAACTTTATGCAAAATAAAGTCAAAATCAAAACAAAACAAAACAAAAATCCAATCTAAATTGTAAAGACGCGTACTTTTTTTTTTCTTCTTTTTTGGAATGTAGACTAAGAATGCATCGATATAGCTGATACAAAAATAAATCAAGCCAAGAAAATTCAATAACTTTAACTTTTTTTCTTGTTCTTTCACTTGTCAGGTTTATTTACTTTGTCACTAAAAATCCAGTGATATCTAAGATATTATTAACTTTAAAACTCCAAAGCCCATTATGGGACATCCATCACCTAAAAGTTAAGTTCCATAAGTAAACATAAACTCATGACAAAAACTATTACCTACTGATTTGTCCTCTGTTAAAGGTATACAATTTTTAATTGAAATTTGATAATCAAGTGTAATTATGTCAGCAAAGACGAGGCTAAATTATTTATAAAACGTTAATTAATAAGATAATTTCACTGCGATTAAATTTCTAGAACGGTAAAAAATAAGACTTTATAAACTCAAACTATCTTTTTAAAATGTGACTTTAAAATGATTTTACTAATAAACCTAGTACAAAAAACATAATATTTTCAACTGTGTACTGTTAATTCGCGACAAATATTATGTCTTGGTACAACTTAATCTCCCTAGACTTCACAAAGCTGAATGTCTGGAAATACAATAAGACCACAATATATGTGATTCTAATAGTCTTTTTATTATCACAGATTGTGACTACTTTATTGGATGGCTTTTTATTGGAGCTTTTGTATTTCTTTACAATTTTGAAGTATAAATGGGCTTCGTAATCTTACCGTTACAAAGTTACAAAAAAAAAGTCGACTCATCGGAAGTTAAAATTTTTTAGTTAATTATTGAGCAGTATTGTAAGTCAATTAAAAAAGAAATTTAATAATAAAGCGTTAAAGGCATTTTAGATAAAGCCAAAATCCTTTCTGTTTCACGTTACAGGAAATAATTCTATAACGTGACAATTATCGTTTGTTTTTTTTTACCTGAAAAAACGTCAAAATAAAAACTGTTCTCGACAAAAAAATATGTCAAAATAGCAAAAACTAATATTTCCCGTGGCATTTTGGATAAAGTAAAGCTTTTTCTTGGGGGTTGTTATTACTTATCGCTGGTCATTTTGGGACTGATTCTTGAAAAGAAAAATTGATTATTAATAACTTCCTACCAACCTTTATAAGATCTCAAAACTTTTCTGTAAATGTACTTAATTAAAATAAAAGGTGTTCAAAATCGTATTGCTGGTACAGAACACCAAGCCTCCCTCTTTAACCTATTTCATGTAAATTTGAGAACAGTTTTTAAATTTTTTACAAAGATACCAAATTCCAAAATCAAGGAACCTTTTTTTATTTGGTGTATCTTTATCCAATACAAAAAAAATGTATCTTGTTAATCATACTAAGTATACCTTTTTTCTCCATATTTCGACAGAACTCACAAGTTGAAGATTGTAAAGAAGATATGGCAAACTATTTCACAAAGTAATTTACCTAACTTTCTCTTATGATTAATTTTTTTTTGCCTTTTGACATTACATTAGTATGAAATGAAATTTATTAAATTATTGACAATATACTATAAACATAAATATTAAAAGTGTTCAACTTCAAATTCCCATGTACCAGTGACGGCATCATACCCAACAAATTTGGTATTTGGAACAGCTCTCAATTTCTTAACATGCTTCTTAACCAATGGATGGTTTGGATCTGTAATCAATTCTTTTTTATCCTTGGAATATGGATAACATCCTTCAACACGAACAACAGCAGGAACATTCAACGCTTCACCAATTTTTGGCTTGTTCAGAATATCAGGATAGACGGTACATTGTTTATCATCAAAAACAATAATATCAGCCAAGGAGTATAGTGGAACAGTGGTAAGATCGACAGAGTTTAAAAAACTAACAGAACCAGATCCAAGCTTCCCGACAGTAAATTCTTTAACCGCCACAAGCTGTTCAGGAGTGTACAACGAAAGTTCTTCTAACGATGGAGAGCAGTAATAATCTTCAGGGAGGGCAGAAATAGGTGTTGGAATTGGAACTTGATATTTATTATCAGCTTTCGCAGGACTAGAAATACGAGGTGATATTTCTGTACTAGCTTCAGGTTTAATTGGGGACAAAACTTTTGGCGTGTCCATTGTGGTTAATTCAGAAGGCTCTGGAGATGGATGAGATAAAGTAGATAATGGCATATTAGATTGAAAATCAACTCGTTTTTTCAATTCCGCATCCCTATCACTCAAACCTTCAAAAAATTCCTTATTTTTACTAACAACTAATTTAGTAATATTTCTAGATGGTGCAAAAATTGGATTGCATAAAATTGCTTTATCCGTTTCAGAATTAGTCATGGAAACACTTTTCTGCAATGAAGTATTAGCCTCTAAAGCATCCTCAATGATAGTGTTACTAGCAGAGTTGGAACTCAATGCTAGATTCAGGGGTGTTGTTGAAGCGACGATACTACCAGATTTATTAACCAAAGCTTCCGTGGGTTTAAACAATGGTTTAGGAGTTATCCTGTAAGCTGCAGTTAAAGAAACTTTTTTCTTTTCAATATCTCGAACTGGCTTGGCCATAGGCTTAACAGGAGTTGGAACAACCGAATTTGGAATATAACCAATATTCTGGAATAAGGTTCCAGAAGTGTAAGGATTCTGTAAAGCTGCGTTGAATGTATTTGGTTGTTGTTGTTGCTGTTGCTGTTGAGCACCACCAAATCCACCACCCAAAGGAGTACCAAGTGCTGGCTTATTTCCGAACAAACCCGTTGATCCGTTAGCGGTATTTGCATTATTATTACCGAATAAACCACCACCTGTGGAACCACCTAAGGCACTCTTATTGCCAAATAATCCTCCACTTCCACTTGCAGCATTAGATGCATTATTGTTACCAAATAATCCACCACTTGCACCAGTGGCTGTTTTTGCACCAAATAAGCCACCGCCTGATACATTATTATTGGTGTTATTACCGAACTGAACGTTGCCACCGGAATTAGTAGTATTGCTGTTGCCAAACAATCCACCCGAAGCAGCTGGTTTAGCACCAAATAAACCACCTGAGCCATTGTTCGTTGAATTTGTATTGTTACCACCAAACAAACCACCCGTGGTAGCAGCCGGTTTGGCACCAAATAGTCCACCGCTTGCCGCAGGATTGTTATTATTGTTATTGCCAAACAAACCTCCAGTGGGGTTATTTGTAGAATTATTGTTATTACCAAATAGACCACCCGTAGCAGCAGCCGGTTTAGCACCGAACAAACCACCAGAGGCGCTGTTATTAGTGTTGTTAGTACCGAACATACCACCGCCAGTACTCACATTCGTGCTGTTGTTCTGCCCAAATAAACCACCAGAGTTGTTATTAGCAGTATTATTTTGACCAAACAGACCACCTCCATTATTATTATTGGCCCCAAAACCGCTTGCAGGAGTATTATTATTTGCACCAAAACCAAAAGTAGGCTTGTTCGCATTAGCGCTGGCACCAAATAGACCACCACTAGCGGTGGTATTATTGTTACCAAACAATCCACCAGCGTTATTATTGTTATTTTGATTCAAACCACCAGCTGTGGTATTATTATTACTGTTTTGGCCAAAAAGGCCACCGCTATTATTGGCATTGCTGCTGTTATTCGATTGACCAAAAAGACCGCCAGTATTATTTGTATTACTGGTACCAAAGCCAGTATTAGTATTGGTAGAACCAAATGGCGAAGATGCATTCGGCTTAGCACCAAACAATCCTCCGCTACTGTTGTTGGCACCAAATGGTGAATTGGTATTGTTGTTGGCATTGAAAGTATTGGTACCAAATGCTGAACCTGTGTTATTGCTGGCACCAAATGTGGAACTATTATTATTTGCAGCACCAAAAGCATTGGAACCAGAACCTGAACCAGAGCCAAAGGCACCGGTATTACTATTACCAAAAAGCGAACCAGATGCATTAGTATTGGCATTTGCATTACCAAACAACCCGCCGGTAGTGGTGCTTGCCCCAAAGCCAGTAGCGGTGTTATTAGTATTGTTGGAACCAAAACCAAATCCAGTTGCTCCATTATTGGAAGTACCAAAACCCGCAGTAACACCAGTAGATCCCGAATTACCATTACCTGTTTTTCTATTCTGTAAATAATCTTGAACCCTTAGTTCCTCAAATGAAAAATTTTGATATTCAGGCATTGCAGTAATTGATTCATATATGGAAGTACCCAATGTAGCATCCTTTTCAGTATGTGGTTTAAAAGGTTTTGTAGCAGTACCATTGTTTTGAGTGTTGTTAATACCAAAACCAGCAGCATTATTATTTGCTCCGAATGGTGAACTATTGTTATTTGATGTGCCAAAAACTGAACCAGAATTATTAGAACCAAACAATCCACCACCACCAACGACAGCCGGAGTTGCATTACTATTGGCGTTATTTGTTGCACCAAAAACAGAATTGTTGTTGGAGCCACCAAAGGGAGAAGAAGTGTTATTATTAGATCCAAAGAGACCACCAGTACCACTAGCATTATTGTTAGCATTAGCAGAATTGTTGGAACCAAAGCCAAACCCAGCGGCTGCAGTATTCGTATTAGTAGCTCCAAAAGCACCTGTATTAGCAGAAGAGCCAAATAAGTTGTTAGAATTACTGGTGTTATTATTGTTATTAGTGGCACCAAATGGAGAACTGCTAGATCCAAAAGGAGAATTGTTGTTGTTGTTGCTGCTACTATTGTTATTGGTGGACCCAAATCCACCAAAGCCACTCGTGCCCGATGAAGGTCTTCCAAACATTGTGATTTAAAGATATGTGCTGATCGTATACAGTGAAACAATTTGATTAAAATTGATTGCCCATTAAAATTGATTTCGAAAATTTAGAGAAATTTTACATTCCTGTGTGAACCTACACTACTAAGTCGATCGACGCAAAACGCGAATTTATCTTTACTAATGTCACATTTTTTCAGTTTGAGTTTTTCAACTTGACGTGTTTTGTTGTTCAATTTATATTAATTTAAATCAAATATTAACAGACAAAAATGGGTATTAAAGGCCTGAATGCTCTAGTGGCAGAACATGCTCCTCGTGCTATTATTTCGCATGAAATGAAGTCTTTGTTCGGTCGTAAAATTGCAATTGATGCGTCAATGTGTCTCTATCAATTTCTTATTGCTGTTCGTCAACAAGATGGAAATATGCTAACAAATGAATCTGGTGAGACGACTTCTCATTTGATGGGTTTTTTTTATAGAACAATTAGGATGGTGAATTATGGTATCAAACCTTGTTATGTTTTCGATGGTAAACCACCTGTTTTAAAAGATGGTGAATTGGAAAAAAGATTAAAAAGAAGAGAAGAGGCTGAATCTAAGGCTTTAGACCTGAAAGAAACTGGTACCCTTGCAGAATTGCAAAAATTTGAAAGAAGAACCGTTAGAGTTACAAGACAACAAAATGATGAAGCCAAGCAATTATTGAAATTTATGGGTATACCCTTTGTGGAGGCACCTTGCGAAGCCGAAGCTCAGTGCGCCGAGTTAACTAAATCTGGTAATGTTTATGGTGCAGCTTCTGAAGACATGGATACTTTGTGTTACAGTCCTACGCACTTTCTAAGAAACGTTACTGCATCTGAAGCGAGAAAATTGAAAATTGATGAGTTCAATATTGATGAAGTGTTGAAAGGTTTTGAAATGGACATCCATACTTTTATTGATCTATGTATTTTACTAGGTTGTGATTACTGTGAAACAATTAAAGGTATTGGTCCAATTACAGCTTTGAAATTGATTAAACAACATGGATCAATTGAGAAAATAATTGAATCAATTGAAAACGATCCAAAATCAAAATATAAGGTACCTGAGAACTGGCCGTATAAGGAGGCGAGGGAATTATTCTTAAACCCTGAAGTTGCATCAGGTAAAGAAATCGATTTAAAGTGGGTGGAGCCTGATATGGAAGGTTTACTAAATTTTATGGTCAAAGAAAAAGGATTCAACGAGCAAAGAATAAAGGACGGTGCCGAAAAGTTGAAAAAAGGTTTGAAAACGGGAACCCAAGGCAGATTGGATGGGTTTTTTAAAGTTGTAGGATCTAATTCTCCCGCAAAAAAGAGAGGATCGTTACAAGATGATAAAAAGAAGAAAAGAACTAAGTATTCTAACTCTAAAAAAAAATAATCAATTATAATTTAAATTCTATAAATCTATTATATCATATATGTACTACTAAAAAAAATATAAATTGAACTTTAAAAACTAAGAAAAACGTAAAACAAAAAACAATTATTAATTAATTCTCACATTAGCTTCCGTTGCTTTGTAAGTGAATAAATTGGTAATAATTGAAGCGCTTTCTGATGCTTTAGTAGATACCAATGTTGAACTTGATTCTAAACCCGTAGCTGTTGTTACACCAACAGACTTTTTCATCTTATTGCTAGTACCAGGGCAATATTTTGAAATAGCAACCAGTGGCCATGGAGCATACTTGAAAATCGGTAAGAATGTACCATAAAATGGTAATTTCATTTCACCACTTTTGCCTAACTTTACAGCCTTCAAAATTTCGTTGGCAACTTGTTTCGGCTCTAATTCAGGTGCTAAGATTGTAGAAGGAGTTCTGATTCCATCCAAAATTTTTGTTTTCAGTTGACCAGGGCAAACAAGCAATGTTTTAACACCAGTCGTATTAAATGATGGCGAACCCAATTCATAAGTTAATGATTCGTGCAACGCAATCAACCCAGATTTTGAAGCACCATAAGCACTTAATCTTGCTGGTGACATATAACCCAATGTGGATGCAATCGTAATAATATAACCTCTTTTAATGTCTAACATTTTAGGTAAGAAAGTTTTAATAGTATAAAAACTTGACAATAAATTAACTTGGACTGTTTTTTCAATTTGTTCAAAGCTTAATTGCAATAATGTATCGCCATTAGTTATACCGGCATTATTGATTAAAATGGTGACAGTACCAATAATTTCGGAAACGACTTTAGCTTGTTCTCTTATTTGATCTTTGTTACTGACATCACATACAAAATAGTGCACATCAGGAACATAATCTGGACCTGAAATATCTGGAATATTTATATCAAAAACAACCACTTTTGCACCGGTTCTGTGAAACAACATTGTAATTTCTTTGCCCAAACCGGAAGCACCACCGGTAACTAAAACAATGTCCCTTTTGGGATCAAATACAATACCTATGAGTAAATTTGAAAGATCCAGATAAGCTCTATTAAAGCGATATATAGTTTCAATAATCGGTCCAGACATAATTATTTTTAAATGAAAAGAACTTTTAATAGACTAAAGGGGAAACATCTTAAAGAAAATGTAATAAACCTGGAAACACAATGGACGACACCTGGATTGTTGTATCACTGCCCATTCCCGTTTTTCACCGCCACGTCCGCAACCATCTGATGTTTATCTTCAATGTCCTTGCATTGGACATCTTCTTCTATAAAGACAAAAAGAAACAGACATGACTATTCAAGAGCCACCACAGATATTGCGTATCAAACGTAAAAGAACAGATGACCCGCTACAAGCGTTACTTTTCGAAACTCGTCAAGTCAAAAAATCTCGTAGGTCCAAACCAAAGTATGTTTTCAAGTTACAGAGAACTGAAGAAAAAGACAGTAATGATTCAACAACCATTCTTGCATCCAGTAATAGCAACAAAGATAACAAACCAGTTTTCAATTTACCAAACCCCACAAAGTTAGGAACTGGGACTAATACAGAGCTCAGCGATTCAACATCAAAACCAAAAGAACTAAAGCCGGAGCTTCTAGAAATGCTCAATGATTATTTGAAAGAAAATGATACTACAGTAGATTCTAATCCTGTGAAACCACCGAAGAGGAGGATGTCTAGTATTTCTCAAGATTCTTCGACTTCTCGCCCACAGTTATCTCTACCTCAGTATCCACCAATGGAATCTGCCATTGACGATGAAACACGAGATGGCGAATATGTTTATGATGTTTACTACAGAGATAAAGCTGTTAGTGATCAATGGGAAAACGATAAGATAGGTTATATAAAATACGATGACGATGATCTAGAGCAAATTGATGAACAGGATGATCCGACAGTAATGAATACCGACGATGAAGATTCAAACGATGAAGATTTTTATAGAAATGATTATCCTGATGATGAAGATGGTGGATATGATGAAAGTGACTTGGAATCACTAGGTTTAGAAGAACCAAGTGACGATCAGGATGATGAATTCGATATCTTAAATGATAAGAAAAGGTTTACTAAAGATGACTTTATGCAAAGCGAGGGTTTAAAAAGTATGAGTGACTCTGAGTACGATCATTTGGCTGATCAGATAGATGAGAAACCAAATGCATGGGATAGAAAGCAATTAGATGGCGATGGTGACGAAGATATGTCCGTTGATGATGATAGTGAGATCCAAAGACATGAGTTTTTCAAGTCTGACAAGGAGGATCCAATTGCCATGCATAGAGATCGCATATTTGGTAAATTGCAAAACATGATCGACAAAAAGAATTAAGTAGAAATGTGTACATTTATTATGAATAAAGCTCATCTTTTTATAAATATTAGAACGCAAAAAACTGAGTATTACAGCGGAATTTTATGGGAGGAGTTTTTGATAGCCCGTTACCGTAATTTAAATCGTTTTGGCGAATTTGCTTAGTAACACCAACAAAGACGGCAACTAAAGCACAACTCATAACACGACTCTATAATGTCTCTTAGGGGGGTCAAGAAAGCGCTGTACAGAACACCACATCAATTTTTTGGATCCAAATCGGTCGAAGATGAACAATTAAAGCAATGGGAATATGATATTCACGTGGCCATTGCCGGGTTAGATTATTTAAAGATACAGGATCAAAAATGGAACAAATACTGGATTGAAATAGTTACAAATTTTATTGAAGTGATTGATACCTTCAGAGATTTGCATAAACCTTTTGAAGGCATCCAATCAGATGATACTAGCGATGCCGACCGCAATGAAGAGTTTACTAATATCACCACCCATGAACTAAAAGAGGCAAGCAAACTTGCTAAAATATTATTTGAAAGAGTTTCAGAGAATGTTAAAGAAAGTTCAATAACTTTCAATTCCAAATGTGATGAGATGAAAAGCAATTTGAAAGCAGTCGATAAATTGATTATTAAGAGAAATCATAAAAAAATTGATTATGATATGCAATATAAAATTGTTGAATCTTTGTTGAAAGGTTCTAATTCTGCAGATAAAGACAAATCAAAACTGGAACAGTCACAAACAAAAATGGGTGAGATTAAAATTATTTATGCTGATTTATGTGAAAAAGTCAAATTAGTGATACCAGAAGTTTTGGCAACACTATCTGAGTTTATAAACAAACTGACTATGAAATTTTATTTTTCTAATTATGAAATACTAGATTTAATCAATAGAAATATAACTAAATTTGCCAAGATTCAAGGCCTTATAAGATCAGCAGAGGCAATTACGTATGAACATATTATTGCTGATTTCGGCAATACTTACACTCAAGCGCAAAATAAGTTAGAATCTTTGGTAATGCTCAAAGATTACAGATCATTACAAAACAAAAATCTGACCGAAAAAACCGTGGAACAGGTTAATAATGTTGCTGGGACAGTTGTTGATACCACAATGAATATCACGTCTACACTTTATACAAGAGCATCTAAGCCAAATCAAAAAATGTCATTATCCTTGAAATCTATAAAGTTGGATAACCCAGTGAGACCATATAAAAAAGAAGGTTTGTTCAAGTCCGCAACTGACCCATTGGAATTCATTAATAATGAATACGAAGTCAAAGATTTGGCCAATAGTTCAAGTAAACCTCCACTGCGTTTTAACGATTTCAAATTAAAGGAAGATCAGATCGGTTCAAATTCACCTACTGAAGAAAATATCAATGAAAATAGAGAGCCCGAAACACCGATTTCTGAAGCTTTTGACACAGATTGGTTAAGACCACTATCTCTTAAAAATACAACACTTCCAATGTCAGCAGAAAGCTCCCCAAATGTCGAAAAAAAGCATCTGCAAAGCTCAGATTTAGATTCTGACACGTTGGTCTCAGGAATGACTGAAGATGATGTTGAAAACTCGACAACATTGCCAAAAAGCAGAGTTTCATCTTTGAATATAGGCAACAATACAGACACGTATAAATATGTGAATGTTAGCATGGAATCCATTAAAAGCAAAATTTTTGATATAGTGACAAAACCCAATATTGATTGTGCTCCAGTAACAGTACAATTAGAATCTTTTGAAATTATTGATGAGAGATTCAGAGAAAGAGTTGAAGCACAAGGTACTATTGCAGCCAATGCTTTTAAATTGTATTTAAGTGTATAATGCTTTTATCATCGTTTACATAATGTAGTGTTACTTAATTTTTACTGAAAATTTAAAATTGGTTTTCGGTTTCATATATAAAATTTATAGGGAATAAAAATAAATCCATATCCAATTCAGTAACAGATATTGTAAAGATTAGCAAAGAAATAAATGACCATGCTGGCACACTTAACTACGATCAATCTCATAGCCTGGAGATGGTTCCTCTTCCGGCTCCTCCGTATTATATACCGTGCCATACTTGCCAGAAAAAGTTTTAAAATTCGGAATATATCTAACGAGACCTGTAGTTGATGTTGGTACCGAAACTGGAAAAAGTGTCTTTGATATAGTTCTTTTGGGCCCTGATGCACCAAAAAAGTTTACTTCATTATGATCAAAAGCTTTACCATTCTTTTTAGCCCCATATCTTCCTTTTTTGCCTGTATTTATATCGCCAATAATATTGTTAATGCTTAAAAGTTGTTTTTTGGCCAAATTTTCGGACGATGACTTTGAAGATTGAGGGTCAAACACTAAAACTCTTTTCGGGGTTGAAGGCTTCACATTATCGGTATCTTGTTTTTCATCAAATTTTGACTCATCAAAATTTGATGGTATATAATCGTCAACAAGTTTTCCAATACGTCTTTTTTTAGCATTTTCATTGTTATTAACGTCTAACTTTCTTTTATAAAATTCCTTCTTAAACGTCTCTAACCCTTTTGTATCAAAAAAATCTTCTTTTCTACTCTTCTCTTCAAAAAGTCTCGTTCTAATTCTTGCTCCATTATAATTAAAGTTAGAACCAATGGCCTCATCTGAAATTTCAGATTCAAAGTTCCTCCTAGTTCTTTTTTTATTACTATTTACAGCTGAAGTCGATTTGACACTTAAATTATCATCAGAGCTTCGTCCCCTATGCAATTTTCTTTTTGGAATACTATTTTCTTTGGAATCATAGTCTGTTTCTGAATTTATACTTTCATCCTGGAGTTGACTATCTTCATCGCTATAAACGTATTCAGGTTCATCTTTTGAACTGAATCTTTTTACCATAGATCTTGAGCGCTTAGTACTTCTATTTACTCCACTATTTTCAATAATATTAGCTCTTTCTGGTACAGTATTTGAGCTTAGTGATTGTTTAGTTTCCCTCGTCTTATTGAAAGTTTTAACTGTTTCAGGTAGAAATGATATTTTTCCGACATTGTCAATCGAATTTTCAACCTTTTCTAAATCATTCTCAATATCAATTATAACTGGATATTGTCTCGGCCTATCTTTTTCAGTTATAATCTCTTCTTTATATCTGTTATCATTTAAAGTGTCAATTCTTCTGGCTTCTATTACATTAAGTGAACTCGATCTTAGATGTCTACGATCTTTAGTTTTATTTTCACTATTTACGGTTTCTTCCGTTTGCAATGGTATTCGAGAATCAATTGACTTTTTCGGTCTACCTCTTTTCCTTCCCCCTTTACCTTTTTTCATTTCAAGCTCATCATTTTTATCACCGATGGAGATAATAACAGAATCACGCTGTGTAGCTTCGTTTTCACTAATACTGTCATGATTTTTTGGAACTTTTTCATCGGACTCGTTTTCGCTCCTGCCCTTTTCTTCAATTTGAGAGACAAGTTTGGATTTCGATGCTTTATTCTGGCTGTCACTATTACTGAGGATTGGATAAAGTATTCCGTTAAGTCCAGCTATAGGTTTGTCCTTGAAGTTTTTTTCTTCTTGAGCGGCAGTAAGATCTATTTGTCTCTCTTCAATTCCAGTCCCGTCTTTATCAAAAACATCAACGTCATCTTCATCCCCATCCTCATTACAATCAATACTAATCACTTCAACATTTTTCTCTCTTAAATTTCTATTGTTATTACCGGGTTCTAGTTTCGGTTTGAAATCGTGACTACCTTTCCTACTGTATTCACCATGTTTTTTTAAGGTTAAAGCATCCGCTTTTATAGTTTCATCTGAAAATTCGGTGCCTGTCAACTTCTTTCTCGTGTTGTTTCCCTTTTTACCACTATACGCTAGCTCTCCAACCATTTTGATCTCAGAGTCTCTCAATCTAGCAACAACAGGTTTATCATCTAAATCGTGAGATTCTGGTAGCATTTCCTTGCCTCTTTTTAAAATAACTCCCTTATTTGTATATTCACCTAATTCAACAGATCTTTTAGTTTCAGTATATTTGTCTCTAGCTTTTCTTGTAGTCTTCTTATATGCTTTATTTACAACATTAATCGGAAAATTCATAGAATCCTCATCAGTGTTATCCTCATTATCCTGATCATCAACTTGAATCGAGATTTTATTCATATTGGATCTCGTTGAATACCTGGTTTTAACCTTGACAGAAGCTAGATTTGGGGGTATTAATTTTTCCAATTCAGATTTACTTCTTTTATCATTCTTATTTTCAGCTGCCTCGTCAGTTACACCTTCAACATATTTATAATCGTTCGTAGTATCCATTTTGTCAATTTTCGTTAATAAGCCTTGTCCCGCTTTTTGATCACCTGTTAAATTAATTGCATTTTCATAATTGGTACCTTCATAAGGAACAAATTGTTTCTTAATATTTATTTCTTCATTATTAACGGACTCTTCATTATTAACGGATTTTTCATTATTAACAGATTTATTATTAATGAATTCCTTATTACTAATGGATTCCTTATTATCAATTAATTTCTCATTGCCACTGGATCCCTCATTTTTATCGTGTTCTTCTTCGGATAATTTCATTCTAAGAGATAAAGAATCCTTAGATTGTGAGTCTGCAATTTTTGTAATCGCTAATCCAGACCCAAATTTGTGATTTTTGAAAGTTTCCTCCTCAAGTTGGCTATTTTTTGATTTATTATCACTATCTCCAACTAAATCTACAGATGCTGATGGTATGGAAGAAATAGTTTCCGAAGACATCAATTCTTTTTCAATATCTCTATTTCCTTTTGCTGCGCAACTATTCTTAAAATTTCCTGTATTATTATCTAGCTCTTCAGGCTTTCTCAAATTGTCATCAACTTGATCAAAATTATCAGTTAATTTAATTGGAGAATCTGATAGCAACGCAATTGCTTTTCTATTTTCATACGTTTTCTGTGATAAAACATTTTCAGATTTTATTTCATAATCCTTCAAATTGTTGGATTCATTTTCTTGCTCGGATTCTGAATCAAGAGCATTGTTAAGTCTATTATAATGCTCTCTTCTGCTAGGTAATATGCCGGGCGAAGTATTAAGCTTTACGTATTCATTATTAATTGAGACATTAAAAAAATTTGGTTTTATAAACTCTTGGGATAAAGAACTATATTCATCTGATGGCTTTATTATTGGGGAGGATGATTGTCTTGGAGGTGGAGGTAAAGGTGAAACATGTCTATCAATTTCTTCTAAAAGATTTGGAGATGAAACAATTGAATTAGTTCTCTGCTCTTTCTTTTGCTTTCGCCTTTGCTTTTGCCTTTGCTCTTCATCTTGATCTCCAGTCCAGTCTGGATCTATATTCTGTGATTTTTCTTTTCTGGAATCAGGTGTTGATAATAAATCCGAGTTTCTCATCTTCACTTTATTATTATTAACGATTAGTTTCGGCAAAGTTTTTTTTTTTAAACTTTCTGACTTTTTAGGCTCTGAAGCTGGAATATTTGTAATGGGTATTGGTACGGTTTTTTCATGAAGAATAACCAATTCATCATCATCATCTGGGTCATCATCAATATCATTAGCTTTCTCATTATCCAAAGTTAAATTTGACATATTATCATTACCTCTTGAACGATTTGTTTCACGACCGATTTTAGAAGAATCACCACCTTCCCTTTCTACTTGCTCTCTCAAAAGATTTAGTAATATTTCTCTCATATCTTCTCTTAAATTCAGCCTTTCTTTAACATCAAATAAAACTTGATTTGTCAATCTAACTTCTGACTTCTTTCTTCGTCTGTCAACCAAAATTAAGCTACTAAACTCTTTTGGTTTAAAAAGAAATGTTTTAATATTAAAAACAACATGTAAACCACAATCATTGAAGTTCTTTTGCTGAGGAATTGAACAAATATATTTTGATATTTCTGACGTACTAATATTAATACTATATTTATCCTTCGCATAACCGATTAAAAATGACTTTAAATATATTCCAATATTAACATGTTGCCTTCTTAAGGAATCCAATACAAATATATGCGCAGACCTTTTTGGTTTTCTATCACTATTCTCATTTTCATCTTTGAGATCATTCGTTTCAATAATACTTAAAGATTTGTCAGGAAGATGAAATTTTTTCAATTTTTTTAAATTTGTTATAACAACAAAATACCAGTGCAAATCTTGCATAATTGGTATTATAATGAAATCTTTGTCAAACAGTCTGTTATTTAACTTAAACCAAGATTTAACATTTTGGTAATAGTCATCATTTTCAACTTTTCTTGTCAATTTTGTAAAAAAAAATGAATTCAAAATTTCAAATTTGAAGTTTTTTATTAAACCATTTTCTTGAGCAATTTTCAAATTATAACTTAAGAAGAAGTCAACGATTGAATCATTAACCCAATTACCATTGTACAAACACTTGAAATCATTATTTGAAATTACAAACATTTTTTTATCATCAATTTTATATTTTAAAGATGGATCTAAAACAATTTGATCTTCAATTGGAATATTTTCAGTTAAAACCTCACCAGTTGATATATTATCTGAAATCATTTGTTCGTTAGCTTTACTATCTTCAAGGTCTTCATTATCGTATTTAATGATTTTTCCAACTCTATGGGACCTAGTTGTCATATTTTTTAAACTTGAAAAATCTGTTTTGAAGCTATTATCATTTGGCTTAGACAATGAGTCTGAACCATAAAATGATGATGGGTCAGAAGGTTTAAAAAATGGGCTTAGCAACAAGTTGTTAACTTCATTTGAATCCATTTCTTCAAATTTTAGTGTTTCATTTTTAACAAGGTCTTTAATTTTACCATAAACTGATCTACCACCAATACTCAAAGTAATCATTATCTGTTTGATATTGTATTCTTCGCCATTAATCTTACCCTTCTCAGTAAGCCGAAAATCAAATATTAAAGATAAAGGCTCAAATTTGAAATTTGAAATTTTTATACGTCTTATTTGTGACAAAAGCATAATTATAGTTGTATCATCATTTTCTAAACTTTTAATTGTAATCGAATCTGTTAAAAATACTATAATTGGAAATGAAGTACAAATAATTTCCTTTTTACCTTTATTCCCTTCATAAATGATGGAAAGTTTTTGTAATTTATCTTTTAAAATCAAAGAGGGAGCTGATGACGATGGTGATTCCGATAGCCCATTGAAAATCGAAATAACTTCAGATTTTGTTGTTGAAACCGTTGTCGGTATATTAAAATTCGAGTTTTTATTATCTAATGGATTATTTGAATTGACCTCAACTTTTTCATTTGTGAAACTTTAAAAAAAAAAAAGACAAAAATGAATTAAGTGTTTGTTAGTAAGTGTCATTGATACAAAAAAATAAGTCATTGCCTCGTTATACATACGATCCCAGGGTATTCTTGGGTACTCCCCTTCTATTAGCCACTCTGAGCTTGGGCTGGTTCAAAGATTTTAAATCTTTTTCTGTTAATAAGTTTTTTTTTTTAAGATGAAATGAACCCATGTTCCAAATATTGTATGAATGGAAAACAAAAGAGAAAAACCAATTTTATGCTGCAATATTTAATGATAATGATAATAACAAGTTTATAAGATAACCAAAATGCGATGAAAAGCAAAAAAAAAAAAAAATTATGAAAACTTATTATTATAACAATGTATAATAATAATTTTTGAATCGGATAGTAAGAAATTCCAACCACAAATTCTTTGTTCAATTATTATTTAAGTAAAATAGTTAATACATGTAGGAGAAATAAAATTATTTTAGTTCTATGAAATAAATTTTAAGTAAAATATCGACGCGTCGCTTGGATTTGAAACGACTCTGAAAAACAGAGTTTTAATGACACGTAATTGTAATGTGGCAGCTTTTTTCTATTTTTTGACTTTCCGTCGAATTTAAATTTTTCACTTTACACTTTTGTCCATTGGAAGAAGTGGAGGAAAGAATTGGAATCGGACTATCTGAAAATTAAGCAATTATCTAATTAATAAGTTGATTATTTAGCTTTTTTTTTTTTCATTTTATAATATCAACTGTAGACAACATGATGTACAGACTCACATTAACAAAATACAACAGACTTTGTTTGTTACAGTCTAGAAAATTTACTTCAAATTCATATGTTTTAAATCAAAAATCTCCAATGCAAGTGTTTGTTAATACATTTAGAAAAGAATGGAAAAAATCAAATGAGTTAAGTGATCAAATAAAACAATTAAAAAGTGCAACAGATGAACTAGGCGACTCTGAAGCATTTAAAAAGGCAAAGGAAGCATATGAAACAGCTCAAAAAGGTTCAGGTAAAGTTGCACAGACTGTTCAAAAAACTGCAGAAGTTGTCGGTAATGTTGCCAATAAAGCATGGGAATCTCCTGTTGGACAAGGTGTTAAAAAAACTGTTGAAACAACAGCAGAAACTGTCGACAAAGTAATTGAGCCTGTTAGAAAGACAAAAGCTTACAAGGATGTCTCCGAAGTTTTCAGTGAAGGCTCGTCAAATTATGGTCTTTATGAATCAAAAGAAGAAAGAAAATTAAGAAGAGAAAGAGAATTGTTAAAAAAGCCAAAATTTATTAAACCAAATGAAGAAGCTGGTTCAGCATTAGTCACAACAAATATTGAGTCAAAGGAAAGTCTGAAAGATACTTTAAAAATTAAACCAAATTCTTTGATTGGTAAAACTTTATTGCTCCTAAGAGAGAAATGGGAAGAAACCGAAAACCCATTGCTTGTTTTAATTAGAACAATTTTCAATAAAATTGGTGGTTTATTTGCAGAAACAGAGGCTGCTAAAGTTGTTAAACAATTTAAAGAAATGGATCCAAATTTTACAATTACTGCATTTCAAAAACAATTAAGAGAATATATTGTTCCAGAAGTTTTAGATGCTTTTATGAACGGTGACGAGAAAAATTTAAAATTATGGTTATCTGAAGCACCATTTAATATTATTGCTGCTAGACAAAAGCAATTAAGAGATCAAGGTATTTTTTCTGATGGTAAAATTTTAGATATCAGAGGTGTTGATATCGTTACTTATAAAATGCTAGAACCAAATAACATTCCAGTTATGATTGTCGGTGCTAGAGTTCAAGAAATTAACATTTTTAGAAAGGCAAAGACTGGTGAAGTTGTTGCTGGTACAGAGGAAGATATTTTATTATCAAGTTATGCAATGGTTTTAACGAGAGTTCCTGAAGAAATGGATAACTCAGAAACTGAAGGTTGGAAAGTTTTAGAATTTGTTAGAGGTGGTTCTAGAAAATACACTTAATTTTGATAATTTCATTATTAATTTGTGATATTAATTTACTTTTTAAATTTCTTTTTGTCATTTCATGGAGATATCTTTTAAAAAGAGGAGAAAGGGAATAAAATTATTTTTTATGAACTGTAAATAGGTCTTATAATATATTTATAAAGTATGATTTTTTTCTTTTTCACTACAAAGTTATCATATGTATATATGTATAAAGTTAAAATAAATGAATTTATGAAAACATTAAAAATTATTATTATTTCTTAAATAAATTTCTCTTTTTTATTTTAATAATTATTTTATTGTCTAACTCATCTTCATTGTTATCACTATCAGAATAATCTAATAACGGATCCTGCTTTGCATTAATATCCCATTCTTTTAATTCCCTTTCCGAAGCAGAAAAGTTCTGACTTTTAGTTCCAACGTAATCTTTATTATCAATAATTAAATTATCATTTTCAATGGTATTCCAATTAGTCAAATCTGCACCTTCATTTTTACTGTCCTTAATATTTTTGATTTTATTACCATCAAACCTCTCTCTTTTTTTGATACTAGTTTTGAAATTTTTATCGATTTTGGATATTTCATTTATCACAAAATTTTTTTCCTTTTCTTTTTTTTTACTTATTTTACTTAAATCATTTAATTTGGCTTTAATATTCTTCAAATGATTTACGCTTGATTCATGCTTTAATTTTAAGTTATTATCAACAAACTTTTGAACTTTGAATTAATTAGTAATGTTGTATTTAAAATAAAAAAAATGATTTTCTTAATCACCTACCTTTGAACAAGTTTTACACCAGTACTTATCACCCATAAAAAGTGGAATGCAAAAAAGAAAAAATAGGGAAGAAGATATTATCAACATGAATAAGTGAATCTGATAAAATCGCGTTTGAAATTTTTTATTATTTTTCAGGATAGTCATAGAAAAGCAGTAAATAAAAATTTACTAAAATATAATAATGAACGAGGAAAGAAAAAGGATGATTGAGTCAATAGATTCAAGAAATACAAAATTAAATAGAAGAGAAAGTGGAAACGGAAATAAAGAACATGATTCTCATCGTCATCACAGCCATCATCACCGTAGACATCATCACCATCATAGACACCATCAATCCGGTAAGGACCAACTAGAAAAATCGTCAAGTTTGAAAGAAGCAAACGAAGCTGATGTAAACGACAGCGAGTTTGAAAAAACTTTTTTTTCAGGTTATACTGTACTAGAAGCACCTAATTTCGAAACGTCAAATGATGAAGAGTCCAACGATGAAGGAATTAAATCAGAATTACAAACAAATAAATCAAATAATAAGTCCGCTGCTATAATTGATAGAATAAGAGATGTTGATGGTAACATTAACTTAAATATTCATTTAACCGATCTTGGCAAGACTGAAATTATTAGTGATACAGATAAATCTAAATTTATACTTGAAGATCCAAATTTGAACTCAAGTAAAAACTTAGTTAATAATGGTTGTAAAAGTGCTGTCAAGCTAGATTATGAATTTGGTGATAGAGGATCAAATTGGAGAATGATGAAATTAAGAAAGTTACAACAGAATCATTTGACAACGCAAAAAATATTTGAATATTATGCCACAGTAAAAGATTATCAAATTGCATTAATGGAACAAAAGGAAATCGAAGACAGAAAATTTAAAAATAAATCAGATTGGGTTTATAAACCCCATATTGAAGAACTCGATGAGGAAAGGGAGGAAGATGTACAAGAAAAAGAAGAAAAAATGAATAATAAATTAGGCATAAAAGTAGAAGATAAAATAGAAGGTGAAAGTCCAATATCAAATAATAAAAGGATTAAAAGGGAAATCAAATTGTCAGGATTGGATAATGATGAGATGTTTGAGCAAGTTGACGAAAGTTCATTAAATTTATTGATAGCTCCACGTAGAAACAACTTAAACAATAATAATTGCAGAATGTGCAATATACCATCAAATCAAATTTTAAAAGAGTCTGAAAACTTTTTGCTCATATTTTCATCAACCCCATCACTAACAAAAATCCCATCATGTATTATAGTTACTAAAAAACATATTAAAAATTCATTGTACTTAGGTAATGACGAAAGAGATGAATTAATAGATATAGTGAACGAATTAAAGTTTTTCTATAAAAAAGTACTGAACTCTGAAACTATTTTTTACGAAAGCTGTTTGACTAGAACACATTGTATTATATATTGTATTCCAATGAATTCTGATCAAATTAATGAAATCAGAGGTATTTTTATGAAATCAATTGAAGAAGAAAAAATTAATGATGACGAAATTGGTAATAATGGTGTTATTATTGTCAAAGAAGGACTAGATTATGTTAATAAAATTGCTAAAGAAGCATCTTTTGTTATTTGTTGGTGTAGAGAAAATTTTGGAATCGGAGTTATTTTAGACGACAGTAAATTAAACGATAATTGGTTTAGAAGCATAATAGGTGGCATTTTAAACATTGATTTGTTTAAATTGAAGAGAAAAGAAAAGTGGTTCGGTAAAACTGATGAAAATTTTAGAAGTATTATTAAACGTAACTTAGGTTGACTTAAGTTTAGGCAAGTCAGTGTATAATGATATATAGATATACATGAACAACTATTTAAAAAAAAAGTCAATAATTTTATATTTTTAGTAAATAGATATATAGTAAATGAGGAAATAAATAAAATAAGAATAAAAACAAACAAAAACACAAATATTTATAAAAACAAAACAAAATAAAACAAAACAAACAAAAGAAAACAAGAAAAAATAAAGATAAAGATTGTTTAAAAATGAGAAAAAAAAAAGTAATATAAAGTTTATAGATATAAAAAGTGAATTTTTAATAAATAAAGATTTAAGAAAAAAATAATCAGGAAGATAATAAAAAGAAAATTTCAAACTATTGAGAATAAAGAAATACAGATCTTTATCTCAACCCGAAATTCTATTTCTTTTCAGTTTTAACTTCTGTTGAATTTTTTTCGGTACTTTCCGTTTTTTCAGTGTTTGTTGTTTGAGTTGGATCATCCAAACTCAATTTATCTTTAACTAAAATAACATGATCCTTTTCTTGGACATTTTCATTTTGAATTAAGTGTTCTTGTTCTTTAACAACCTCCATACGTTGCTTAAAGGTGGCATTTGATTGATCAACTTGTAATTCTTGTTCATGATAAACTTCAACAGGCAGAGAACTTAAAACAGCTTTTAAAGCTTCATGTTTTGAAGAATAAATTTCGGCATCACCATAAGTATAAGCGTTGACTAGAATCATTAAAGTTGAAGGAATTCTTTCTCTCAATCTCATATCTAACCAATCTTGCAACCAAGTTCTCATTTGAGGAACTGTAGCATCATAAATTTTAATACCTCTCGAAGCACATGCTTGTTGTAATTCAGGAACCAATAACGTTTCAACACCATCGTAATCAATTAATTTATCATCAGCTTTAATTTTTAACATCTTGTGTCTAATACGATATCTTAAGATTTGATCTGTACCGTAAGGTTTTAAATTAATATATTTTGCCATAGCAATTAAAATACCTCTTGGAACATTATCTAAAACCAAATCATCTTTAAACATTTTAGCAACTCTTAATAATTGAACTCTTTCAATTTCTTTGGAAGTTGTAGTTGATCTTAATTTTGAAATAAAATCTTTGAAATCTTTTCTTTGTTCTTCTGTAATAGTTGAAGGCAATTTAATCATTCTTTTTGAATTTTTTAATAACTCTGAAACTTTAGTTCTTGTGTTTCTTAATAGAATCATTTTCTTCTCTTTATCTAGTTTTGATTCATAAGTAGAAGGCAATAAATTTGGGAAAAGTTTTAGAGCAATTGGTAATAAAAGTTCTGCAAATGGGATCAAGACAAACATTGCGAATGGGAATAATCTTAAAACATCAGAAGTTGTTCTTTGTAATTGTCTGTATTCTCTTCTTGTTAATTCATAACCCGATGTCATTTTCATCAAAAGTCTAGAAGAAATTTTAATTTCTAGACCCAACAATTTAGTACCATCCCAATAGTGATGAGCTTCATGCTTAACTTTTTCCCAAATTGTTAATTTTTTATTTGATTCATCAACTTTGACAGGAAGAGCAACTTCAGCAGGATTTTTTGATTTTTTGTCATCTTTATTCAAATTTGAGTTAAATCTAACGTATTGATTTTTGAATTGATTCTGATTTCTTGGTAAGATATTATTTTGAATTAATAATGATCTATTAATTAAAACAGGTAAATTTGAAAGACTTTTTGAATACCTATACATATTGAAATATCTTTGAAAATTATTCTCTTTAAAAGTGATTGATTGATTGATTGAGTGAGTGATCGACTGATTCTATAACTAAGTTTTAATTAATGTAAATTAAATGGGAAGTTCAAGAAATGGTAGCATTAAATTTAATTATTATATTCTATGGTTTTTAATTTTTTATTAATTTTATTATTCTTAATCTTATTATTAATAATATTAATATTATTTATTATAATTCTAATTCTAAATCTAGTTTTTTATGGTATTTTTTGAAATTATCTTAACTAAGAAGATGATTTGTAGAAATAAAGGAGAAATAATCAGCAAGCAAGTAAAAACAGATACTAAAAACAAATATTTTGTATTGTAATAGTAATAAAAGTTATATTAAAAGTAATAATGGTGTTAATACTAACAATAATAAAAAACTGTGTAGAGGAGGAAATTTATATTTGGGGATGGCTGGTATTGGCAAGTGATGAGCGTCAAATTTTTTATACTCGAAGAAATAAGGAGTACGACAACCGGGTACGTGGTTAAAAAAAAAATGTATTTTACGACACTACAACATCCAGACGGTTGCACAATGTTATCCGAACTATAATGTAGTGTAACAATTGAGAATTGCCTGGCAATCTGTTATGTAGCTACAGTTGGCATTTGCATTCAAATTGAGATCACATTATATTAATAATAAAGCCCTATGATTGGTGCACAGGGTTAACTACGTACACAAAGATTGGGTGTCTTATTACGCTACAACTCTTGACTTGGCAAGAGCTCCCACATTTATAAATTCACTCCTTTCATCTCCTATATTTACAAGACCTAATTCCTGTAGTTATAATGGTTTACATAAATAACTGGTGTTGAGTATCAGTTGTGAACAAACATTTCCAACCCGTCAACGTTTTAGGAGAAAATTTTCTGCTCCGTTCCCGGACCAGAAAATTGGGTCTCCAAAAAGAAAAACAATAAAAAAAAAAATCCGGACCAAGTCACGTGCCAATATCACGTGATGTATAAACTGAAAACCAAATTTTCTTTTGCTGTTGGTTCATCCGTACACCAATAAAAAGGGGCAATTTTTTTGTTTTTCATTTTTTTTTGTTTTTCAAATTTTTTTTTCGAAATCTTAAAATTTTCTTGAAAATTTGATGAAATTCAGTGTTAGAAAAAAAAAAGGGCAACGAATTTTGAAAGGAAAAAAAAATTTATCTGCATAACAGTATACAATAAGGTATTATATTTATTCTGTTATAATATAGTCAAAATGCCAAAAAGATCTAGATCTTCTGATTTGGATGATGCTGTTGTCGATAATGCCACAGATCAGTCTAATGGTGAAATCAGTCAGTTAGATAATCTTGAGAATTCGGAACCTTACAGTAAAGATTCTAATGTTGACGACGAGGAAGAGGATGGCAAGATTAATGAAGACGTGAAAGAAGAGGACGACGAAGAAGAAGACGACGACGAAGAAGACGACGAGGAAGATGAAAGCATTCATAAACCTAAAAGACAGAAATTAACTGCTCAAGATGTGCAAATAGCAAGAGAAACTGCAGAACTGTTTAAATCAAATATTTTCAAACTAGAAATTGACGAGTTAATTAAAGAACTAAAATTAAAAGACACTCATTGTAAACTGATTGAAAAGGTTTTACATAAATTATATAATATTATCCAACAGATACCAGATTCGGAAGAATTCTCACTAGTTGAAGCTGAACAATATTTCAGAGATTCGAATATTAAAATACCATTTCCAGATCCAAAACCATCGAATTTGAACTACAAATTTCAGTATTCAGCACCTGATAATGTTTCGTTAGTGGGATCTTTTGGATTGAAAACTGGTATCCAGCAAAAAAACGGCATGTCAATAGATGTTTGTTTATCAATGCCAAAAACTCTAATCCAACCAAAAGACTACCTAAATTACAGAATTTTATACAAAAAATCCTTCTATCTGTCATATTTGGCCGAAAATTTGTCAAAGTTGTCAACTGAAAATAATTTACCGATAAAAATTTCATACGATTATCACAATGGTGATAAGCTTTTACCATCATTACTAATTGAAAGTATAGTTCCAGAAAAGAAAAGTAAAAATGATGTGATTTTCAACAAGACAAATTTCAAAATTAGACTATTAGTCGGTTTACCGTTCGGTATATTTGACAACAAAAAGCTACTACCCGATAAGAATTGTATTAGAATTCAAAACAATGAAAATTCAACTAAACTGCCTCCAACTCCATTATATAACTCATCCGTTTTATCATCTTGTACATACAATTATTACTTAAAATATTTATACACAATTAAAAAATCAACAGAGGCTTTTAGAGATGCAGCTGCATTGGGAAAGTTATGGTTAAACCAGAAAGGCTTTTCTTCCAATATTAATAAAGGCGGG
This sequence comes from Kregervanrija pseudodelftensis, assembly GCA_030580115.1. NCBI lineage: Eukaryota > Fungi > Ascomycota > Pichiomycetes > Pichiales > Pichiaceae > Kregervanrija > Kregervanrija pseudodelftensis. Next base: position 89,013 of record JAKTSJ010000012.1, read on the forward strand.
TTTGGCCATTTTGAATTTGTAATCTTAATGTCGGCATTATTGGAAGGTGGTGGTATTAATGGTAACAAAATTTTATTACATGGTTTTTCGAGTTATCAATTGTTCAAAGGTACAATTAGATACTTATCTACCCAAGATATTTGTAATGATGGCTATTTATCATTTACCTCTTTGATTGGTGAAAATAAATCCATCTATAAGAAAGGTGGATTTAATGTTCCAACAATCTTTGATAAAAATTCGAAAGTTAACATTTTATGGAAAATGAACCAATCTTCTTATCAAATGTTAAAAAAGTTTTCAACGGAAACTTTAGAATTATTGAATGACGTTGTTCAAGATAGATTTAGACAGATTTTCATTTTGAATAATAATAATTTGCATTTAAAATACGATTTATTGATTTCAATACCATTGAAATCCATCAAAAATATTGAGGATTTTGGTCCATTAGAAAAAATTCAGTTCTTAACATTTGAAAATTTTATTATTAGTAAAATTTATAAAATCTTACATAAAGCTTTACATGAAAGGATTTTTGAAGTCGATATTAACTTATCATCAAATTACCCTTCATGGTCAATTACAAAACGTAAGCCTTTATCAGATGACAATCAATTTATTAATATTGGATTATATTTAAATCCATTAGAATCAGAGAAGAAAGTTACCAAAGGCCCATTACATTCTGATAAAATAGAAGGTGAAAAGTTTTTATCATTTTGGGGTAATAAAGCTCAAGTTAGAAGATATAAAGATGGTAATATCCAATATAGTTGTTTATGGGAAAATAATAATGCAAATGAATCAATAGCTATTTTGATTATCAAATATATTCTAGATAAACATTTACAAGAAAATATTGAAAATGATCTGATTACTAATTCCACAAAATACACTAATTTATTACCAAAATCAATTATACCATTTTCAAAAAATTCTCAACCTCTAATTTTACCGAACCATTTTCAAGATTTAAAAAATTCTTTCAATGCAATTTGTAAACTAATTTCAAATATTGAATTACCATTAGTTGTTAGGTCAATTTTACCTATTTCTCCATCATTAAGAAACACTTCTTTATTATTGCCCGTTCCGTTTGCAATTTCCAATCCCGATTTTTTTAATGAATCGATTTTACAATTTGAAACATCTTTTAAATGGCCAGATGAATTAATTGCATTAGAAAAAACTAAGACTGCATTTTTACTGAAAATTCAAAATTATCTACTTGAAAATACAGATTATACTTCTTTCGTAACAAAAGATGAAGACTCAATTCCTTATAATAAAGACATTACGTGCTTAAATGTTTTATCACCGGATGGTTATGGGTTTAAGTTTAGAATTTTAACAGAAAAGGATGAAACGTTATATTTAAGAGCAATTGAATCATGTGAAACAAAACAAAAATCAACTGTTACAGAAATTTATATTAAATTTATGCAGAAATATATTGGATCCGTTAAACATCATCGTACAATCACTACTTTAGTTACTCATTTCCCATTTTATTCTGCAACAGTTAGGTTGTTCAAAAAGTGGTTAGATTCTCAATTACTTTTAAGTCATTTTAATGAAGAGTTAATTGAATTAATGGTTTTAAAGATATTTATTGATCCCTATCCATACTCAGTTCCATCGAGTGTTGAATCAGGATTTTTGAGAGTTTTGAACTTTTTGAGTTCTTGGAATTGGAAAGAGGATCCAATTATTTTAGATTTATCAAGAGAATTTTCAGGCGATTATAAAAACAAAGAATCTTATGTTAACAAAATAAGTGATAACTTAACATTATCAAGTTATCAAATGATGTATAATAATTTTACCAACCTACGTAAAGATGATCCAAATGCATTAAAGATTCAATTTTTTATTGCAAGTAAAGAAGATCCGTCAGGTAAATTATGGTCAAATAATATTTCACTGGTGATTGCGACTAGACTGACAGCATTATCAAAAATTGTCATCAATTTATTGAATTCACGTTCTTCATTATCAATTGATAACAACTTTTTAAAATTAATTTTCACACCTGCAATTAAAGATTATGATTTTGTCATAAGATTAAATAACAATAACTCAAAAGATTTGAAAAAATTATCAGGATTATTGCCTGATGATATCAAATTCAGAAACTTAGTTGAACCATTAAAATCCTTTGAAAATTTTGATGATTCAATTGATTCTGCAATAAATTATTTCAGAGAATTAAAGGGTAGGTTTAGCAATGTTATTATTTTATCAATTGGTAAATTTGGTGGCTTAGTTGATGGTGATAGAGTTATTACTGGATTAATAATTCCAGGTAAAGATGAAAAAAAATTTAGGGTTGGCTTAGGCTATCCATTCAAACCACTTGATGCTAAAGAAAGTATGGTCTCTTTAGATTTAGATGATGTTTTAAAAAGCTGTGATATGCTAGGTTGTGAATTAATCAAAGGAATTGAAAGAAAGAAATAACTAACTTAAAACTAATTTATTTCTTCCTCTTTTTATAAAAACTATACTATATATACTATAATATTTACACTCTATTTGTTGCTCATCACTATTTTTTGTTGTAATACAATTACTAATAATATTTAAAACATTATAAACTTAAAAGTTTATGGGATTGGAATATTTACAATATAATTAGGAACAGGTGTGAGTGAGAAAGAATTATAATTGTACTGAAAATTTGAAATGCTCTCGAAAAACACCCTTTCAGCATTTTCAATTGATTAAATTTTATTAAAATTCATTACAAATGCAAGGTAATACATTTATTGAAATGAGATTACATAATTTAAACAAAGAATTGAATAAAAATGATATGAGAAACTATAAACATAAACTCAAGGAATATCGTGAGTCCCATAGAATACAGCTTGATGTCATATGTTATCTCATAATAATTTTGACATTTTCACAGGATAATTCAATAATACTTCTTTTACTTCGAACGTTTCATCAGTTTACATTAGGTCATTCTCCTGATTCATTAAGGGATAAAGAAATTTTTAAAAATTGGAGTGGTGGACGTCGTAAACTACTAGTTTTGAGAATTGCAATGATCTGTATAATAGTTTGGTTAGTTACATTACTTTATCATATTTTTTTCTATAATAATGACTTAAATTATATTATTAGAAACAATAATTTAATCAGTCAATTTGGTTCATTAAATTTAAAAAATGGACATTGGAATAATGAATTTCAATATGGTGGTTGGTTAATAAACATTTTTGGAGAACATAAATTCAAGTCATTGTTTGGTAAGATTTTTTGCCTAACTTTTTTAGATTTAATTGTTTTTTCCATTCAAACGTTAGAATTTATTGAAAACTATATTGTTGGATTTGGATTGGTTGATGCAATAATGAATGAAGAGGCGTATGAAGAAGTAAATGATGATGAACTTGAACTTGAAAACTCAGGTAGCAGTGTAAATACAAATAATATAACGAGTAGAAATGAAATTAAAACGTATGATGGATGTCAAGGAAATATTTTAGTTTATAGAATAAAACCAATGGAAATATTTCAAATGTTAAAGTCATTTACTAAAGAAGATATTATGGCTGAATATTTAAGGGAAACTAGATCAGAAACTGAAAGCGATTTAGGCAGTATAGTATAATTACTTAACGTTCCCGTACGATTTTCAAGCTTTGATTAACCTAAATTATTATATGAGATATTGTTATTGAGGAATAAACAATTTTATATAGGTTTTCTAGAGGCTTTATAGATATAAATTAATGTTTTTATTTCGATCACGCAAGGCTTCTCTATGATATCAGAATTTTTCTTTTTGTGAACAAGTCTAGGGTAGAAATTAAATTGAAAATATACAAACAAAAAAAATAAATATATAAAACCAAGCCAAAAAAAAAACAACGTAGAAACATAAAAAAATACAATTAATGTGTAAAATCAGTTTAAGTTGGCAATTGGACAATTTCTTAAATATTCAGCTTTATTTTTTAAGATTCTAACAGATTTGAAAAAGATTTCTTCAGGTGGCATTGCCCCAGTACTTTCAACATTAAAAATAAAATGATCTCTTCTTCTACCTAATTTAACTTTACCATTGAATTTTTCATGTCTTAAAACTTCTCTAGACACAGTATCTTTTCTGGCATCCTTAACATAAGCTTCACCTTTATCATTTATATCGATAACACCAGACGGGAAGCATTTTTGGAATTCTAAAGCGTCTTTGCCAAGTATAGGAGATTTAATATCAATGACTGGCAGTAATCTATAAGAAGAAGTTGAAACAGGAGAGAATTTCGCATGATCTGAGCCGATACCCAAGATACAATGAACTCTTAAAGAAATTTCTTGACCTGGTCTTAATTTTGCCAACAAAATATTTGGGTCACATGGAACAACTGGATTTTTAGCAAAAGTTTCGGATTGACGACCTTGTGGTTCAAATTTCAAGTCTTTTGCATAGACTTTTGAATTTCTGTACAAATTTTCAGGTTCATTGTTACCCTTTATAGCATTTGGATTCTTGGTACACATAACATCTAGTGAAAGGACAACGGTGTTATCATCTGTGAATTTATCCTTTTCTTCGGCACTTGGATCAATCCACGTCAACGCATCTGGATCGACTTTTAAAGGAATTAAACCTATTCTATGAGCTAAAACTTCATCTTGAATCACTGAAGTATTATTAAAAATGTAAACATATTCCGCAGCAACTGATGGAACCTCGGCAATCATAATTCTTCTAAATGCATTCGCTATAGATGTATCCACACCAATTAAATCAAAATTTGCAGTTCTTTCTGTTATATATGAGATATTCAATTGAAAATTTTTCTTGAACTGATCCAAACTCCATTCGTGGCCTCCTTCAGCAGAATAACCTGGAAAATCGGTAGTGGTAGTGTTCGTGACTCTATCGTGTTCGATACCGACAATATTGGACATCTTGCACTCTGTTATTCCACTTATAATATGTTTAATGAAGACACATTTAAGTGAAAAACACAGAAATAAAATTTTTTTTTCCCACCCAGAAAAAAATAAAAAAATTAGGTAATAGCGACAAACTTTCAATTCTGCATTACTTTGTGATTTGAACCATCGTAATTCTATCTTCAACCAATATTTTAAGTGTATTGTATTGTTGTTTACTTTATTACGTAACTATGTCTTCTACACCCACCGCAAACTCGTCGAATTCCCCAACACCGGCAGAGACACCTAAAAGATACATTTCTGTGTCAAAAAGGCAATCATGGGTGCCATTGTCCATCACACCTTCATCATCATCTCCTCCTTTACCCGCCAGAATTCAGACTTCGCCTCTTTCAATATCTAAAACTCCTTCAACGAGCAGGACTCCGTCAGTAAGCAGAGCTCCGATGTCACCTCCATTGCCATCTAGATCATTTAGAAATTCATCAACCCACAACAGAAATCCGTCTTTATTGATTCCTCAAGCTTCGCAAGCTTCTCAAACTGCAAACAACGATAATGATAATGAAAGTGACAATGACAACGAAAAAAATGATGATAGTGAAAACAATAAGCATGACTTTAATAATAATAAAGATTATGATCAATATTTAGACGACGATAAAGATTTACCTCCAATCCCAAAAAGACCCGAAACGGGATATTCTTTAGAAGTCCCCAAAAAATATGGAATGGAACGTATGGAAGGTGAAAATTTCACCCCTGCATCCCCAAGAGCCAAAGTTAGCTTTGACAAATTTAATTTGGATAATAAGGCTAAAGATAATGAAGAGACCTACGAAAAGCCTGTTATCGTATTAATGAAATTTTTAATTCGTACAAGAGTTTCGCATATTGAGCGTGCGATACATAAATTAAATGATTTAGGATTAATTATAAGTAAAGACGATTATCTGAATAAAATACATTCGAATGATATGTACATTGAGATACTAAGTGAGATTCGTACAGGTAGTTTTGATAATCCAAATAAGACTGCATTATATTCATTATTATTAAATGCTATTAAAGTTTCAGATGACGATATTGATAAAAAGGCTTTCATTGACGGACTAAATATTACAGAATTTCAAAATTTGGTGAGTCAGTTAGAACCGATTTTCAAGAATGGTCTTTCTGAGAAGGATCAATTAGTTACGGATTTGATGAAGATTTATTCAATTACTAAAACTAAACCAAATCCGTTAATTGCTATGTTTCACTCGAGAATTAAGTCATTGAGCTGCAGTTTAATATTAGCTTTGGTTCTAAATGATTCGATATTAGTAGAAGGACGAGAATTTCAATTTTTACTAATGAGGGCCGTTGAAGCTTATGATGAAACAATTTTGATTAATCTATATAATTCAGGTTCAAATCCAATCGTTTATTTTCAAGAAATTTTAAACTCAAATGATTTTTGGACCAAATTTGTTTTGAAGCTGAACGAATTAGGACTAATTGAAGATTTTATAGATCAAAATATTATATATAGTTATTTTTCAATGATTGATACGGTAATGAAATATGAATTTGTTAAAGATGAATTTACTTCAATCAGTTTAATCTCAGATCTATGCAGATTTGAACGAGAATTTTCCATAATTAGTCAAAATGCAGATTCATTTTATAATGATGAGGCGATTTTAAAAGAAACCCGGAAAGAAGAAACGTATAGGAAAGAACTGGAAATTAAAAAGGAAAAATATGATGAATTATTAAATAATTATAAGCAATTAAATGAAGAAAAATTTAGTAATTCATCAACTCTTAAGAAATTAGAAATGGCTAACAATCAGTTAAAATCTGAGTGTTCAATGAAAAATGCCGAATTGAATAAACAATTAGCAAATTTTGATGTTATTAGAATTAATAATGAGAAAAATTTGGAAGTTAGTAAATTGAATGATTCATTGAAGAAAGAAATCGAAAGGCTGAAACTGGAAAAAAAAAAATTACAAAAGCAAATTTAAAAGATATTAAAGATTTGAAGAAAAGTATTTAAATTTTAGTTGGGTTAATTTTTTTTTTATGTATACAAGATGTATTTAATATGTATTTAATTTATTGATTAATCAACCCAAGTTACGTGTAATATGTTTTTGCTTTTTTTTGTTTTTATGTATATCGTTTTTTTACACTCTAGTAGGATATTGAAATTTTTGGCAATTAAAAATATTGACCTGATGGACTAACTTGATGAACTAATAAGGTATGTTGTAGATGATGATATGGCTAATCATGCCGATATATGCGCGTACATTAGTAATCAACTTGCTAGGGCGGCCGATGACTAATTATCATCAATCGTCAAGTGATATTCTCAAGTTTATTAAACTTTGCTTATTTACACAACAGGATATGAACCTTGAAAATTTAAGAGAATGAAAAAAATTAATATTGATAGTAAAAGTAGAGGGACATTAACTCATTAGTGAAACAATGCAAAAAAAAAAATAAAGATAACAAAGCAAAAGCCAATCAATAGTAAAAGGATGGGTAATAAAACAAATTGAGAATATTAAAATATCTAATGATAAAACTATTCAATATGAGAAACTTCAAGTTTCTTTTCTTCCCAATCATCATGAGGAATGAGGTATTTGTCGTTCTTGTACAATGGTTCCATTGGAGGGATATTCTTTCTCAAAACACATCTTTGGAACCAGTTACCCAAAGCTCTAGTTTGATAACTTGCATGTTTATAAGTTGGAACATCAAAGACAGAATCTAATTCTTCTAATGATAAACCCTTAGTTTCAGGTAATAACCAAAGAACCATGAAAAAACCAACGAAATTCCATGCGGCATACCAACCAAAAGCACCTTGTGGTTTAAATCTCTTCAATAATGCAGGCCAGGTTAAAGATAAAATAAAATTAAAGAACCAACAAGTGGCAGTAGCAAAAGACATTGTAACATCTCTGACTTTCAAAGAAGCACATTCAGCAGAATAAGTGAAAGGAACAGGACCTTCAGATGATGAATAAACAATGGTGAATAAATAAATACCCAAACAAATAACACCAACTCTAGCATCACTGTTGTCCTCTGGAATCCAGAATGCAAAACCAGCCATCAATAAGAAACCACACATCAATGGGAATGCAAATAGAAGTAATGTTCTTCTACCAAATCTATCAATCATGAAGAATGCAGGAACTGCGAAAACCCAATTAATCATACCGAAACCCCAAGAAGCGATCAAAGAATCTCTTTCAGTGAAACCAGATTCCTTGAAAATGGTTGAAGAATAATAAGCAATAACGTTAATACCACAGAATTGTTGCATGAACATACAAACCCAAGCACCAATAGCACCATTTCTGTTTCTTCTAACTGAAAACATTTCATAGATTTTCTTAAAGAAAGAAGCTTTAACAGAACCTTCTTGAACAATACAAATATTAGCATAAAAACAATCTCTAGCAGCTTGTAATTCGGTAGTTCTTAAATCAACAAACGACTTGTAAGCTTCTTCGTGTCTATCTTTACCGATTAACCATCTAGGAGATTCAGGGCAAAATGGAATTTGGAATAAAATAAGAATTGAAGGTAAACAAGCAGAACCAACCATTAATCTCCAGGCTAAACCGTCACCGATACCACGGTCCGGAACGGTATAGAACGCCAAGCAGAAAACGTAACCCAACATGATACCAAAAGCGGTCCAAATTTGCCAATTCATGACTAAGGAGCCTCTAATTCTAGAAGGAGAACATTCGGAAGTATAAACAGGAACAGTAGTAGAGTTTGGACCAATAGCGAAACCTAGGAAGAATCTGGCAATGAACAAATGCCACCAGCTATTAACCAATCCAGACCAAATACAACAAAGAGTACCCCAAACACAGCACAGAAAGATAGTACCTCTTCTTGAAAACTTATTGTTTAGCCAATCGGTACACCAAACGGACATTGTTGAGCACGCTAAATAAGGTGCACAGTTGACTAGACCAACCAACCAGCTGTCTCTTTCGGATCCAGACCCTATACCAAAAGCTTGTGGGTAATATAAGTTGGCACCGTTAATGACGGTTTCATCCATACCTTGAACACAAGCAGCCATGGATGCAGTTGCAACCAACCAGTACAATTTTTTTGGGCATTTCCATGGATGATCGATTTCTTCTTGCAAGACCAGTTTTTCTTCTTCACTTAGAAATTCCATCGAGTTGAACCCAGTTGGATTTCTGGCAACTGCAGCACCTTTGGCAAACAGCTCAGGATCTAGATTATTTTCCTGAGCGTACACCCTACCCATTTGCATCACTTCGGCCTCGGTGTAGCCAGTTAAGACGTTATCTGATTTTTGAACAATCTCTTCATTTGTGGAAGCTTTTTCAATTGATGAGGATTGGTGTGACTGGGAGTCGAATAGACCACCGTTTTTAGTTAATCCGAAAGTATCAGTTACAGGATCAGACATTTTGTGATAAGTAGTAATTAATACAAAACAGAAGATAAGATAAGATTATTGTAGTATATAGGAAACAATAATAATGGAAACTTTTTGACGTGAGAAGGGGAGGATCAGACGTCGTATTTATATCATTTGAATGGATATTGTATTATATGGTTTTATTTGAAATTGTTTGTTGGTGACGCAAGTTGAAAGGAAATAAATTCTGTGGAGAAACGGGGAAAAATTAAGAGGGAACGACACCCTTCTTAACCGGACAATTTCGATTTTTCCAGACTGGATCGGTCTTCGACTCTTGAATACTGAAATATGATGTCAATATTACTGAAAAGAAAATAAAACTTCCTGTCAATATAGTCACTCTTTACAATTCAAAAACTGGGGTAAAGTAGCCTGTATTCAACATGAACAGCACCACTTGTCTTTTTCCACCGTATTTTTGTTGGAATAGGTTACCAAGTCCGTTAAAATTGGGTTCTTTTGGTCCTAATTAATTCCGGAATTCCGTCCAGATATGGCTGATTTTTTTTATTTTTCCTACTTTTCTCATTTTTCTCATTTTTCTCATTTTTTCATTTTTTTTTACTGTTCCCCACGATAATTTCAACAAAGCGGAAGAAGTTTTAGCGTATTCTCCATATTTTTATCCTGGTTTGAAGAGTGCAAGAAACGCGATCTGCCTTGGATGTCAGACTTCAGACCGGACTGCTTGTGCCATGGGAAGGCGCACTCCAGGGCTAAAGGTGATGTAGCACTTATTGCTAGATAGTAGCATGGTCCTTAACTCCTCATCTGTTATCAGTGGCAAAGTGTATTGCTTCTAAGATAGTGTGGTTGCTCATTGGCTAAATGGATGTGATTAGTGTAACTAGCGTAGTTGGTTTCGTTGTCCTAAGCTGATGTTGCAACAAATAAACTCGAATGTTTCATCTCAAGATTCACTGATAAAAGTCATCTTCATTGTTACCAGTTCCATAAAAAGATCTTTCAACATCTCTTTCCTCCGCTCGGTGTTAGAAGACCAACTGACATGCTACTCTACTCTACTATACTCTACTCTACCCCGGTTGTAATGATCTACAGTTACCATGCTGGTGTTATAGTTGACACTATAAATGTTGTGTTACAGCATTTAACATCCCATTTTTTCGATAACTATCGGGATTCGTCATTCTTATTTTACTTATTTTCATTTTCATTTTCACTTTTATTTGTATCCCGTGCTACTTCCTAAACCACACGCACATACTCCCGCAAATATAAATATCTACATATTCCCAGATATATTTCTTCTTCAGGTTTTCTACATCTTTGTGCTAGAAACATGTTTTATACAAAGTCGACCGTACTTGGTTGCTAACAGGCACAGCACATAAGTACATTTCCATTAATTGTCGTAAGGTTCTGCTCTACCAAAAAAAAAATGGCACCTTCTAAAACCGGATTTCATGGTCTCTTAACAATTGTCCGCTTCACCAATCAGTTTGTGCCATCAATCACTCACATCGACATCTACACCTTCTACCCTCTCCAAGAGATTCCTGGAGATTCTTAGATATCGCAAGAACCTGGTTCGGAAGATATAGCTCAACAGCTTTGTTTCTTTTTTAATTACGTAGACCAGCTCAAATTGTCAAATTATCAAGATTGCTGTCGTCACAAGTGCGACGTGATTATCCGACAAGCCTGAAAAACCTGAAAAAACCCGAACAACTGCTATTAATATTGCTATTACGTGTATTTTTGAGCTGGAACCCCCAAATATCGGTATAGGAACTCATTCTGGAGCAACTTAATATAATGACAAAGTATTCAATCATTACAGTTGCCTGAAAAAAGAAACTATGAATGTAACAGTAGATACGCAAATAAGTTGATTATAGTAACGGCTTGCGAACCTTTTATGTACTTACTCTAATTTTTATTGGAATCTACCTTAAGTTCGACACCTAATAGTTGAAGTATCGTAAGTTCCCCAGGTTCCTGAAATTCTCTTCCTGATAACCGAAAAATATTATAATTAACGAATTTGGCCAGCAAAAACTAAAGACCGAGCACCAAACCGCTTCGAACGAGTATTGTCGTCGATGCGGTATTGTCGTCGATCGACGCGGTTTTCATATAAACGAATTGGCCACGATTTGAAAATTATGGCATCCGTTGACAAATTAAATTCTTTAGTACCTTTTATGTCTTGTTTTAATATATACATAATTACTTGAAGAAACACAACCAAGATCGACCATGCTTTTCCTGAATAGAATTTGTCTTTTTTTGATTTCATTATTTTCAGTACTAAATAGCTGTGAGGCAATTAAAGTGGGTAAAGGAGTTATCCAAATTGATGATTCAGTTTTCCAAATTAGTTCAGATGAAATAATCCCAGTTAATTTAGCAGATACAAGCCTATCAATTGGATTTTCATTGATTGACGAATCAAATAACTCGTTAGTTACTCCCAAACAGGTTGTTATTGAGCTTTCTTCAGATAATCTAGATTCAAGCTCATATTTATATCCCAAATTAAATCAAAATAAAAATAAAAAATCATTTTATGAGACCAGCTTACCAATTTCCAAAATTTCAAAGTTTCTATTGACTCAAAATGTTATTAACATCTCAATTTTAACTGGTGATGATAAAAATTCAAAATTTAACTCATTTTTTACAATTGGCAAATTTAAACCATCGCAAAAACTGCAACAAGATGTCAATAAAGATATCAAATTACCAATACGTTTCGGCGAAAAAAATGAAATTAAACATATTTTCCATGGTGGACCAAAAAGTGCTCCAAGTTTAATTTCAACACAATTCATTCTTGATATATTCATTGCATTTTTCGGTTTATTATTTTTTTGGCATTATTACGATGCAGTTAATTTTAGCAACATCAATAAAATTTCACCGCTATCGTTTGCATTTGTTGGGTTGTTATTCATTTTTGAATACGTGTTCTATGATTATTACTTAGGTGCTTCAATTTTCACAACATTAACTAGATTATCAGTTATTGGTGCTTCAACTATTTATATTGGTTCAAAAGTCTTAAAAAATTTATATAAATTAAGAGATTCTGGCTTACGTTAGAAAGTATAAAACCTGTACTAATTTAATTTTTTCTATAAAAGTAAACGAACTATAAAAGTACTATATTTGATTCCCTATTCATAAAAATTTTCTTCATAATAGGCATTATCTAACCATCTAAAATAATTTCTTTTTAACTTAAGTAAATCCGGGAAAAAACTAGCAATAATTATCTTTCCATTAATCAGTCCTAATGGTAAAACGGAATATGTTCTTGAGTCAACAGAATCACTTAAGTTATCACCAGTTACCCAAACATGTCCCTCTGGCACAATGATATATTGATTAAATGGACTATTAACACTTTTATTAATTTTGATTTCTTTAATATCGTTATTTGCATCGCTATCTTCCTCAATTTTTAATTCATTTAACGAATCTTTACTTGGATCAATTAGTATAATATCACCAGGCATACCAGTTATTCTTTTGCATATCCAACTTTCTGGTTGTGTAGGTTTACGAGCAACAATCATATCACCCATTTCGATTCCTCTTCCGTATTTGAACCTTTTGTCCACTATACAAAAATCATTTTGAACTTGTAAAGTTGGTAACATCGATGCACCTTCTGTTTGTGAAAGTTCAAAGCAAGATGACGTAAAAACATGCAATGCTGCAACTGCCCGTAGGGCGTATGATAAAACTCGTATCGTTTCTTTCGTAAACGTCGGTATTTTTGATGACATTTTTAATATTAAAAATTAGTTTGTGAACCTAATGAAATTATTATTCCAGTTCTCCCCCAATACGTTGAAGTTCAATTCATGATAATGCGATTTATATTTTTTCTCGAAAGAGAATATTGAATTTATTAAAGATTGCTGGATTTTTCAAAACTTTCGAACCAATCTTCAATATTTTTCAATAAAGTTGCTATTGTGTATGTGAAGCGATAAGTTTAGATACGGGGTTAGGTAATGATTCTTATCCTCAACCGAAATTATCATTATCTTTTATGTTGAATCTCTGGCTCATTCACTTGCAATCCGATTTCGTTTCACAAAACTACATTCTAAATACTATGATCTGTAAACTGGATATCTTTTATTAGTTTGCCATGTAGTTTGGGAACCATAAAAGCACTATTCCATTATAAAAATATAAACGATATGTAGCTTTTAAAATAACTGTTGACGTTAGTCACATGTAAACAAAGTACATTAATAAAAAATTCATTCCTAGTAATATGAAATAAAATTATAAAAAGAAAATGCTTTCATTGACCATTCTTGTACATTAATCTCTTAATATAAAGTAATTAAATTCACTAAAAACTGATCTTTCAAATTTCAATTACATTAAAAATAAAGGTGAAAATACTTTTTTTTTTGTTTTTACTTTTCACACGCCTGATTCTTTTTATTGAAAATTTAAACCTGATAACAATGTCAGCAAGTTATGAACAACATAAATTATTAGAAAATTTACTGGGTAAAGATTCATTAAATAAATTGCCAAGAGATTATGATCCATCGAAGAGAGCTAAACAATTAACTGATCCAAGTGCACTTGACTCGACAAGAGTTTGTAAAAGTTTTTTGGTTGGTAAATGTCCACATGATTTACTAGAAAATACCAAGGAGAATATTGGTGAATGTCCTAAAATTCATTTAGAGAAATACAAGATTCTGTATGAAAGTGCCAAAACTAAAGGAATCACAATGCCAAGAGAAAATTATGAGTTAGATTATCTAAAAGATCTAGAGAATTGTGTTATTGACTGTGATAGAAGAATTAGATTAGCCGAGAGAAGACTAGAATACACAGTAGAAGAGAAACAAAACTTAAATGACATAACGAGAGATATGGATGAATTAGATACAAAAGTTGGACTAACAAATCAAGAAATTGAAAATTTACTTGAGATCGGTGAAATAGAAAAATCAGTTAAAATTAGCATAAACTTGAAAAAATATTTAATTGAAAAAGAATCATTAAATCAGACATATTCTTCCTTGTTAGAAAATTTGAATCAGAGTGCACAACAAAAATTACAAGTTTGTGATGTCTGCGGTGCTTATTTATCAAAGTTAGATAATGATAGAAGATTGGCTGATCATTTTGTTGGTAAAATTCATTTAGCTTATGTTGAAATGAGAAACATTGTTAAAGAATTAAAACAAAAATATGGCCTTCAAACCAAATAAGTATAAGAGTGCAATGTATATTAGAACTACAATAATATTAAATATAGCAAACATATATATGTATATATATATATAATTCAAAAAAAATTGATATCAAACTTCTGCATGTTCAACTTCTTTAGCCCTATGCTTTGCAGATAAAATTTCATTTTCACACATTTTCACCTTCACTTTCACCTTCACCTTCACCTTCACTTTCACCCTCATCTTCGACCTCAGCGTCCCCTTTAGCTTCAACTTTGTCGGTTTCTTTTAATTTTTGTTTTTGCAACATCTCTTGATATTGCTTCTTTAGTTTTTGTGGGCTCACTTCTACTCTACCAACAGAAGGAGGAACAAGATCTGCAAAAAACACCAAGATAAATCTGATCGGCAAGTAATTGCCTATGAACTCAAAAACATAACTTACTATAAAATAAAAAAAAGCCATCACAACTACGAAAATCATCAACAAAATCAAAGTCACAATGAACATAGGTAGCAATCCAGCAGCTAGATATATTAATTATAAAAACTTTTTGTTAGTAACGGTACATAATTTTCAAAAAACGGACTCGGTCGATATTTTTAAAACATACAAGTAATTGAACCGAATATGAACAATGCTAAAACAGACAAGGCACTTGTGAATGAAGCAGCGGATGCCAAAGCCAAAATAAATATAGATGTACCAGGGAGGGAAGCCATTACAATAACAACCAAGTAGATGTTCACCACGAAGAAGCGTGTCTTGCACCCGTTGTAAAGATATTGGGCTTTCCTCTTGAACCATTTGCCCACCAGGAAAAGATTTCTGTCGTTTGTTAGTAATTAATTAGACTGATTCAATTTTAAAACATGGCTTGACTTACAGCAGGAAGACACCAGCCACAGGATTATCGTGAGGGACCACTTTGTCAACTACTCCCATTAAATAGACCAGACAGCGATTTAGCATCTGAACTGGATTTATGGTGCTGGTACCATAAGGTGTGGTTTCTGGTTCCGCATTGATTTGTATTTCGCTTCTGTCTTGGGCTGGTTTCAGTTGTTTCTTAGCATTTTCGTTGTAGAACTGTGTTAATTCATGTAAAGATTTGTTCAAGTCCGTGTTGACAGTGACTGCAGTGAGTACGTGCTCTTTATTTCGAGAGGAAACAAGAATATTATCAAAATCATCTTCACTACTATCGTCGATATCCATTTCCATATCTATATCGATACCAATGTCCATATCTCTTAATAGATGTTTTAAACTCATATATCTGTAGTTCAAATCATGAAAGAACTAGAGTCCAAATGGCAAAAAAAGTTTTAATTTTACTTACCGGAGTTGGCTTTGATTTGTTATTTCAACATGATAATTGTAAGTGTCACTTATTATCAAATGGATCTTTTATATTGATGAGAGTAGGCCCTAGTTTATTACCACTTTTCATCCACACTATATACATTACCGTCAACTTTATATTTTGTATAAGTTTTGAAGCCCAAACATACATTCTTATCAGTGCAACAAAATTGCCAAATTCAAGTAAGGCCAGATTCAAGGCTCAGTAATTTCAGATTTTTTTTTTTTTTGATTCACTTTAATTTATACCATCTTGAAAGTAGTTTCAATTTGTTTCGATGGATAATTGAATTTTCTTGTTAGAGACTATATTTCAAATTGATATATGTTTCCCAGGCTCAAATGTCTACGATAAATAGTCTGCGAAACATATAATAAAGATTCGCATTATTAAAATTATTAACTAAAATGGGGAAAGTTTATCGGCAAAAAACCGTCAGAAAATTAGCCGAATTCAAAATTACCCATTTTATCATACACTTATCGCCAATTTTTATATAATTATTATAAATATCAGTTAAAATCTGATTTTAGCAAAGAAAATGTTTTTAGCCATTAATTTAACTTAATATTAAAACCCACAGATGACAACTTTAGAAGAAAGATTTGCAATTCCGGAATTTCAAAATGCGTGTGTTTTTGAAGAACATGGTGGCCCAATCACTTATAAACAGGTCCCAGTACCAAAACCAGAACCTAACGAAATCTTAGTTAAAATCTCATATACTGGTGTTTGTCATAGTGATTTACACGCTTGGAAAGGCGATTGGCCAAATAAATCAAAATTACCATTAATTGGCGGTCATGAAGGCTCAGGTATCGTTGTCGCAAAAGGCTCTTTAGTCAAAAATTTTAAAATTGGTGATTTTGCAGGTATTAAATGGTTAAATAAATCATGCCTTGATTGTGAATATTGTGAAAAAGGTTTTGAAATTAGTTGCTCAAATGGTATAGAAATTTCAGGTTACACTAGGAATGGTACATTCCAACAATACGCAACTGCAGATGCGATGCAAGCAGCTCATATTCCAAAAGGTACAGATTTAGCGGCGATTGCCCCAGTTTTATGTGCGGGAGTTACAGTATATAAAGCTTTAAAAGTGGCAGATTTACAAGCCGGTGAGTGGGTTGCAATTTCTGGTGCCGGCGGTGGATTAGGTTCTTATGGTATTCAGTACGCAAAAGCATTGGGCTTAAGAGTTTTAGCAATCGATGGTGGCGACGAAAAGGGCAAACTATGTAAAGAATTAGGTGCCGAAGCTTACGTTGATTTTACAAAATCAAAAGATTTAATTAAAGAAGTTCAAGAAATTACGAACGGCGGTCCTCATGGTGCTATTAACGTTTCAATTTCTGAACTTGCAGTTTCGCAATCTTGTCAGTACATTAGAATGTTGGGAAAAATTGTCTTAGTTGGCATACCATCAGGTGCAGAATTGAAATGTCCTATAATTGATGTTGTTTTTAAGTGTTTTGAAATTAAAGGTACAAGTGTTGGTAATAGATTAGATACTTCTGAAACTATTGATTTTTTCAATAGAGGATTAATTAAGTCCCCAATTAAAATTGTTGGATTAAGTGAATTACCTCAAGTTTTCGAATTGATGTTAGAAGGTAAAATTGCGGGAAGATACGTTCTAGATAATTCAAAATAATAAAATACGAATCAAGTTCTTGTTTTAGCGTATATAAATATATATTTATACAAAAAAAAGCAAAAACACATTCGGTTAAACTAGTTTATGTAGCAAAAAAGGATAGTATTTGAAATATTTGATTTAATCCAACCTATCGTTTGTTCTCAAAATCAATGGAATCTTTACCAACAAATATATCATATACAAAAACATACTTGAAAGGGTCAAAAATATTAACATTATAAATAAGATTGGCATAAGAAAAGGAAACCAAATGGGAACTATCATAATATAAAATGTTAGGCTGAAAATTTATAGTAATTTCATTTCTTTTTTCTATCTTTATGTTAATAACTTACTTGTAAATGATGCCATTAGAAAGAATAACGTAACAGATGAAACTGTCAAAATTAAAATGGTTGCTTCTAAAAAATCCATCTTTCTTCTTACGAGATGGATAAAAAAAGTTGAAAATAGGGTAAGTTGGTTTCTCAAGAAAAAAAGGCACATTTTATATACGCTCCAAATTAATCTATTGTCGAACCTATAATTGTATATGTGATATATTTATATACATAAGTCTAAGTGATCTATAAAAGCAGTGCAGCTGACTTAAAGCCTATGAATATCAATAGTAATTTCAAATTGTTCACCCGAATTATCCATATATTCCATACCAGAATTTAAATTCAGTAAATCAAGCAACGATCTTCTACCATCGTCATCATCATCAGTATCACCGATTTCATCATCATTTTTTTTTCTGCAACTTTTTTTTTCATAATCCAGTTCTCCATTAACTGCCTGATACATTAAGCCTTTAATGATTCTCATAGCATAAAATCTAAATTTTGATTCATCATCATCTGAAACTCCAATCATTTTCATCTTCAAAATAACAATAAAAATTTTATGATTAACTTTTGAGATTAGTAAATCTTCAATGGTATAAGTTTTCTTGTAACTATCCAATCTTTTTATGTTTTCGATAATTCTTTCTTCCAATCCATCAAATGGACTTTTCAATATTAATGTATTACCTAACTTGATAATTAATCTCCATCCAATTATTATTATCAATAATGCTAACAAAAGAGTTGACGCTTGATTAATCCATTCAACTGCATGCGTATCTTGTACGAATGGATAATATAAACAATAAGCTGAATAAATTAAAGTTAAAACAGTGGTAGAACTACTTAAAATATTTCTCTTAATACCAAGTCTTTTGAGTAAAGGCCCCTTTTTAGGCTCTTTAAGTGTAATTGAACTCAATCTTTTAGCATTGATTTTAGTTGAGCCTTGAATTCCTCTGAAACTATCATCATCATTATCAACATCCGAAATTTTCGAATTATCAGTATTTTTTAATATTATTTTTGAAGATACCACTGTGGTTATAATAATCAAACAAATAAATGCTTCATAAATAAAGGGATTCATGTGATTTTCACCTCCTTCATGAACATGATGTGAATGTCCACCCTGATCTATATCATTAATTTTAACCATACCAATGATCGCCTCTTCTACTATGTGAGAAAGTAAGTCTAGACCAACAAATAATAAAGACACAGAAAGTCCAAAACCAATAAGAACTTCAATTCTTCCCAAACCAAATGGAAACTTTAGAGAAGAATTTTTCCAAACTTCAAAATTTGTCATTATCTGAACAACGACTACTAATAAGTTACCAATTAAATCATAAAATACTATGTGTGATAGAGTCGATAAGCATATACTGCCATAATGGAACCCCGCTATATAAGAAAGTAATACTAGTCCTGCTTGCAAAATACAACATATTAATTTCAATTTTTGTTCGCTTGTTATAGAGGATAGAACTTCTTCAAAATTAGGAATAATGTATGTCTTTGGTAGATTGTTTGGCTCACTTTTAGGTGCTTCTTGAAACATATTCATAGAAACTGAAGAGTGCTTATATCTATGGCCCCTTCTATAGGACGGTTTTGGAAGAACTTGTGTTTGTTGAACTGTTGGATTATCTGAATTGTTATTCGGCAGAACCAAACTTTCTGAAGAGTTATTCATCATTACCGAACCAAATTTGAAAGGTTGGTAACTTGAAGGAGAGTTATTTCTAACTGGTGATGTAGAGAGACCATTCAAAAGCGGTGTTGGCGATGATTGATTAATAGGCGATGTTGGTCTTGGGCACAGTTGGATTGAAGGAGTATACTGATTCGAAGCACTACTTGAAGATCTTCTATGATTTTTTTTAACAATTATGGAAGATGGAATTGATGAATTTTGTATATTATACATTGAATATCTAGAATGCCTTGAATTATTACTACTCGGAGAATCATTTGCAAATTGGGTGTTCAATGGTGAACCATTAGGAGATGAATTTAAATTTGTCACGGCAAAATCTGAAATTGGGGGCTTAATAGATGATGTGTTTAAAGTCGAAACATCGAACTTCTCATCCAACTCCGACTGTAAATCATTGTCGTCATCTGCTTTCAAAGAATCTGTATTCTTAATAAACGGTGACTGTAATGATCTTCTTTTGTATGATGAAGGAATAAAATTTGTATTGGGCGTGTTTGTTGACATTTTAAACACTGTTATATGGTAATTTCAGTATAAAAGAGGTGAAATTTATCTAGATAACTTTTTAGATCAACCAGTACAGTACATAGAAATATTTACAATGAAATTTTAATTAGCTGCGGAAAAAATAAAATACATGGAGCGTGTAGTACAGAACACGTAAGCTTTTAACGTTAGTTTATTTTCTCTTAACAAACACATAATATGCTTGAAGTGGTTTGTAATGACAGGTAGGTGCATCATAATTTTTTGAGTAAGTTTGAAATTTTGGAATACTAACATTTTAATAGATTGGGAAAAAAAATTAAAGTAAAATGCTTAGAGACGGATACAATTGGTGATTTCAAAAAAGTGTTGGGATTGCAAATCGGTACTAAATCGGATAAAATTGTTTTGAAGAAAGGTTATATGATTTTCAAAGATCATATTACTTTAGATGATTACGAAATTCACGATGGTATGAATTTAGAGTTGTATTATTCTTAGGCAACAGCCTTTATTTAAACAAATTACAACTACAGCTACAATTAAATTAAATTATATTATATTAAATTATAAAATTTTAAAATAAAAAAAAATCACATATTGTAGAAAAGGTCATTAGTATTACTACTATAATTAAAATAAGAAAAAACAAACAAGATGTTTCGAAAAAATGATGGTTAGCATAAGAAAGATTAAAATATGCAGTATAATAATAATACAGGTTTTTTAGGTCTATCACATAAAATATTCCACATAGGGTGCCTTTTTATCAAGTTTATGTTCTGTATTTTCAGTCAGAGAAAAGAGCTCGCTATCTATTCCACCATCGAATCCATCAAATGTGTCGCCACCGTTTTCTAATCTTAATAACTCTTTTTCACTGTTAGGCGAAGCATCAAAAACATTAAATCTAAAACTTTCAGGGTTTTTACAGTTGTCATAAATTTCTAATATTGATGCTTTATTACCACATCTGTAACAATAATTAGGAGCAGACCAAACGGTATTCACTTTTCCTTTCCAAAAAACTTGAAATCCATCATTACAGAGTTGATGTGCTCTATAAATTTTTTCGAAACCGTTCAATTGAAGAAATTTGTTAACAACATTAATACCAAATTGATAACCAGCACCTCTAGATGATATTCTGAAGTTTAATAATTCAATATCAGGATCGCTCCACATCAAATCAGCCATGGCACCATCATGAGGTATCTCCTTAAACCTATCAATAATGGCAATAGAATCAATTGTTTGGACATTTGGTGATAAACCTCCATGAACACAAAATAAGGTATCATCGACAATTGCTGATAAAACCAAATAATCAAATAAATCTGTGAAAATTGACCAAACTTTTGATGCACAACCATATTTGGTAGAACATTCTGTATAAAATCCGTAATTCGTAGTTATTTGCCTGGATTCATGATTACCTCTAATGAGTGTAATTCTAGAAGGGTATTTTAATTTTAGTACTATAAGCAAGGATATCGTTTCAATTGAATGATAACCACGATCAACGTAGTCACCTAAAAATAAGTAATTTGTATCCGGGGGATATCCACCAATTTTAAATATTTCCAATAAATCATAAAACTGACCATGTATATCTCCAACAAGTGTCACTGGTGACTTAATATGAACGATATTAGAATCTTTTATGAGGAGTTCTTTCAATTTGAAACACAACTGCTCCAGCACTGGCTCTGAGAGTAGCTGTCCATTGTATAGTTTTTCTAAACATTGATCCAGGTCAAGCATGGATGCTGTATCAATTGTCGGCAGCTGAATAGTCATTATATAGTTTGTAGTCTAAATTTCCTTCACTGACAATAGTATTTTGTATCAATCATATATACTATATCTTGTATGCTAAAGACTCTTGCCATCAATGATTAGAATGGTGTAGAGATGTCCACGGCTTTAACTTCAATTTAATCCACTCAATTATTTTATTGAGCTGGCTTTCCCTTTCTATCGGATTATTTACTTCTAGTATTTTACAAGTAATTGGTCTTGCCTCTCTTAATTGCTAATTTCTTCAAATCAGAAGATAAAAAATATCAGAATGACGGACCCAAGTCAGAATTTAAAACCGCAGCCGACGTCTACACCATTTGATGTGAAAATTACAACAGACGAGACATCTAGTTCCAATACTGGTAGACAAAGAAGTGACAGTGCTGTTAGCAATTCAAGCATAAAGACGAACAGTTCTTTAAGATTAAAACCAAAATTGTCGAGAAACCCCAGCTCTGCTTCAATAGATAAAGACAAGGCCAAGTTAAAATTACATACTTTACAAAGCTTTTCTACCACCCCCGTTCTTTTATCTCCAAGAGGCACCCCAATGGTTTCGCCAGATGCAAATGGTAACTCCCTACAGTTTGAATTTTTCCCTGGTAAAGATAATCCAGCATCCTTAAAAACTCAAGATTTGCCATCTCATTTGGACATTCTACTAGGAAATGAAACCGATAAGCCTGATTTCAAAGATGAAAACACTATTATTACACAGTCTCCCGACACTACGCAGCAGAAACAACCACCACAGAAACCATCCCAGCAACAAAATCAACAACAACTACAGCAACAACCGCAGCAACAACCACAAAAACAACCACAGCAACCATCACAGCAACAAAAAATGAATTTTTATTCAATGCAGACGAAATTACAACGTATGCCCTCTGCTTCTTCGAACATAGCTAATTCTTCCTCAAGTAAAAAGGTAACGCCAACCACAACAAGAAATCCAAGATCTCCTCTAAATCAGATTAAAAAAGGTGTATCGAATAATAGCCAATTACCCAATTCACTATCGGATGCTGTTAGACCTCAATCTTCCATTTTAAAAAATAATTTAAATACCAGGTTTACACAACAATACCAACAACAAGAAAAGTTGTATTTAACAGGTATTACAAAATATAGAAATAGATATAAGAATGATGATGATTATTATGATAAAACAGTTACTGCTGATGACTATGATGAGACTCCAGCAGATAGTCTTCCTGAAGTTGAAACTGATGTTTCCAAGTCTTCTGATAAAATTGAATCTGATTTGTTGGCAAACGAAGATTCTAATATTAGTATTGATCAAAGTAAAGAGCTTCAAGCCCTCCGCGTTTTAAGTCAACAAATTGGTATCACGAATGATGAATTAGGAATGCCATCCGAATATACTTTGGATTCAAACGTTCTTTTAGACTTATTAAACAAAAATGATGATATACAGTTTCAGAATTCTAAAGATAATGCGAATATCTCTGAAAGATTAGAATGGCAATCAATGCTTCAGTCAGTGTTAACGGGTGATGTGGTTACAGGGGAAAAAACTAAATTAATCAAGCCCCTCAATGAAATGGAAGGAGAAAGTTTTTTACGAGTTACATATAAAGAAGATTTATGGTTAGGAATACGGGCAAAATTGTTCGGCCGTACAGATGAAGACCAAAAACGGCTAGTTCTATATCATAGAGGACTGGTTGATGAAACACTGGAAGAAATTATGAATTTTAAATTAGACATGACTGTTAAAAAGTTATCGTATGCAGATCAAGTGAAACATGCATCAGAGAAGGCAAATGATTTACTTGATAAATATGCAAGGTGTCAAGAACTTTGGAGAACCCTTAAAGAGATGGAAACCGATAAACCTCAATGTGCTAGTCCTGAATTTAAAAGTCGAATAAACTGTTTAGTTTCATGGACATCTGTTACAGGTGCAATTGAAAGAGAATCGGATGTTTTGAAAAAATGGGTTGGTAATGATCAGTTGGATATTTTACAATTGTCACCATCAAGTAGTAGAAATACTGAGGATAATGAAACTAAATCCTCGGATGATACTGCAACAAATACGGGAATAGCCATACATAGTAATGAAGATCGTCATATTTTCAAAGATGACAGATCTTTTGTTGAAAGAGTGATGAAAGACAAAGATATTGAAGATCTGTTTAACAAAAGACTATTTGCCACGTTTTCACATTGGACTATGAAGGCAAAAAAGTCATATTTGGAATATCATACATATTTTGAAGAATTAGGTTTACCATCCTATTTGGACAATCTTTTTGTGTTGACGACTTTTCCATCGAAATTAATGAAAGAGATAATTAAAGCCAGAATTTCATATGCTAAGAAGTTGAAAAACCCGACCATGATGATGATTGATCAAGTTTTGGATGACTTGAAAATGTACCTTAAACTAGCTCTTGAAATTAGAATTTCATTTTTAGAATATTGTTCACCTGTGGAGGGCTGGATTTCTTTTCCCGATTTTCAAAATTCTGGTTTTGATTCTGCAATCATTGAATGTATCCATCATTACTTTTTTTTAATGAATAGAAAATTACTTTATTCTCCAAAAAATTCAAAATCTTTTAGGACATTTAAAGAACCTGATGAATTGGAAAAAGAATGGTTTTTGCTACAAAATTGTGGTTTTTATTTAGAAGGTGGTTCCACCGAAATTGCCACTGAATTTTCAATTTTAACAACGAAATTGATTACTAGATTGAGCTACTATTTGCAGAATCAATTACAAGGACCACCATCTGATGGCAATGGATTGGATAAGCAAAATTTGATTAGATGGTATACATCATCAATGGAAAATTTTGGGCAATTAAGACGTAAATTTTTAAGATTCAGCACTCTATTAAATCAATATTTTCAAAATTGTGTATTATTTAATCTTGTTCCATCTCGTATTAAAAAGTTTTTTTCACTACTTAAAGAATCAAACCATGCACTTTATCATAGTGCAAAGTTAGCAGAAGAAGGTGTTTATATATTTGTTTCCGAAGCACTAGTGAATCGTCCAAATGATGTTGAAGCAATCTTAAAAGCAACACGCTTGGGTGTTGATTTGAGCAAAATTCCTCAAAGACATTTAGATGTTGTTAGAAGTTATAACCCTCAAGTTAGTTATTATTCACTTCCAGAAGAATTTGATCAAGCGGATGCAAAAACTCATCATGGTCATGAGTATGTGTTGGTGATAGTCCCACCGAAAGCTATGATGTGGGATGGAGCAGTTATCCCATTCAATAATCTGACGAGTTTGCCCATTTCTGAACTGGAAACAGGTAAGGCAATGCTGATTACCAATAGTGGTCCCGATTTAGATTTAGAAGACTGTGTTCACGTTCTAAGAGAGTGTGTTGGTGATACTGCTGGCAATTTATTGAAAAAGGGATGCTCATTACCAAAAGTTGAAAAGGAACTTCAAATTATGTCAAAATTATTATTCCGTATGTCTTGTTTTGCAATCGATGCTTCAACGAGTGTTAGAAATATATGTCGTGGTATTGGTGACTGCCAAGAGTTAGTTAATACTGTGTTTATGTACGTAAGAGATCTGGGTCGAGATTCTATTAGATATACCAATTTGTCCAGACGTAGTGCAATTATTTTAAGGTTAATGCAAACAGCTATTGAATGGTTAAGTTTTATAGTTGATGACTGTGTCCCGACTGACCCAAGAACCTTTAGATGGTCTGTTGCAGCATTGGAATTTGCCATGGATGTTACAAGAGGTTTCAATATTTTAACCTTAGATTCTCAAAAGTTTTACAGGTTAAAGGAAAAAGTTGCTGCTTGTATGTCGTTATTGATTGCACATTTTGATATTATGGGTGCAAGGGCTAAAGCGTTACAAAGAACTAGAATGCTTAACTACAGCAATAAATCAGAAAAAGATATATATACAATGGATGATGAATCATTAGGATCACTTCGTGAACATATTATGTCACAAATTAAAGCGTTGGAGGATCATAGAAGAGTTTTACAAGTTGAGCAACAATCTGTGGGACGTGTTTTAGATAATAGAGATATGGAAAATCAATTACTCACGTATTTAGCCTCATCATTCTCAAGCGTTTCGATTAGGTGGCAAAAGGGTAAATTTCTGGGCGGAGGTACTTTTGGTTCCGTTTATGCATCTATCAATTTGGATACTGGTGGTCCAATGGCCGTTAAAGAAATTAGATTTCAAGATAGGCAATCTATTAAAACTATTGTCCCAGCTATCAAAGGTGAAATGTCTGTTTTAGAAATGTTATCGCATCCAAATATTGTTCAATTTTTTGGTGTTGAAGTTCATAGAGATAGAGTCTATATTTTTATGGAGTATTGTTCTGGTGGTTCATTAGCAAGTTTGTTAGAATATGGTAGAATCGAAGACGAGGCGGTGATCCAATTATATACCTTACAAATGTTGGAAGGTTTAGCTTATTTACATCAGTTTGGAATTGTTCATAGGGATGTTAAACCAGATAATATTTTATTGGATCATATGGGTGTTATTAAATACGTAGATTTCGGATCTGCAAAAGTTATTGCAATCAACAGCGGTAGCACTTCTGGTACGGGATCTACTACTAGCTCTGCTACAACCACGAAGGATGATTCAATCAGCTCTAGTACGACTAACTTTCCAAGCGGTTCGACAACAAATACATCAAGTGCAACAAGTACTTATGAATTACCACCAGTTAATATTGATGATCCATCTTCGGTTCTTGAGATTGCATCTCTTGTTCAAAGTAGAAAATCGCAAGGTTTAACAGGCACACCAATGTATATGTCTCCAGAAACAATTAAAGGTGATAATCCAGGAAAATTTGGTGCAGTTGATATTTGGTCATTAGGTTGTTGTATTCTGGAAATGGCAACCGGTAGAAGACCATGGAGTAATTTAGACAATGAGTATGCCGTTATGTATCATATTGCTGCTGGCCATTTACCACAGTTTCCGTCACATTATGAATTAAGTTTGCAAGGTCAAGAATTTTTAGCAAAATGTCTGACAATCGATCCCCATAAACGTTTAAGTGCAGTTGAGTTATTGCAAGATCCATGGATTCAAGCCATTCGAAATGAAACGTTTTCTGATAATCCAGCAGCCGAAATGAGTTCTGAAAGTTTAGTTCTTTAATTATATAATTGCATATTTTTGTTTTTGTTTTTTTATATTTATATTTTATTTCAAATTTTAATGTACTTCATATTTTTAATCCAAATTTTTTGTTCGAATTTTTTTAATAATTTAATAAATTTCATTACGAAGAAACTATAAAAAAAATTGTATAAAAACATAATGTAATAAAAAAAGGCATCAAATGATAAGAAGAAAAAAGGAATTCTCTGAGAAATAACGTAAATTTGAAAAAATAATAATAAACGGAAATGATTAAAATAAGTTGTAATGAAAATGGGAAGCTAAAATAAAGTCTAATCATAAAACTAAAATGAAAGAATTAAACAAGTTAACGACAAATAATCCGAATCATTCATTTCGTAAAGAATACTAATTTTTACAATATCAAATTTATATTTTAATTTCAGTTTCAAGATCAAAATTTTCAGGAACAAATCTCCAGTGAGACATTTCCTCAACACTATTATTTTTTGAACTATTAACATCAATTCCTGATGGAATATTTTTAATTGATAAATGAGCCATATCAGATAATTTCAAATATATATCATCATCAGGTTTTTTTAATGAGTAATCAACTTCATCAAACCATCTTCTTGACCATTTTTCATTATTAGCTTCTTCAGTTTTTCTCAATTCTCTTTGTTTATTTTCTAATTCTGATTTTTCTTCATGAATTAAATCATAATTACCTAATTTAATTGCTTCAGCCACTTTCAGCCACGCTTTTCTACTTTCTAAATCGTGTTGCTTATCAATTGGTTTAACAGTTAAGTGCTGTGGTTTACAATTAACCGCATCAAAAAAAGTTTCACCTTTACTTGATGGTGAATTTGAACCTTTTGCAATCGTTGATTTTTCTGACCATTGGCCAGAAATTGTATATAGCGCATTTTCCTTATTGCTTGATTCATCAAAATTTTTAAAAATACGTGCTTTGAAAGTATTTTTTTTACCAGAAAAATAACCTCTACCAGAATATTCAATAATTGTGTAATAACCTGTTGAAGATTGAATAAAAGATTTTTGCTCTAATTCAACAAATGGTGCAAACGCAAAAATGCCTTCAATATGTAGTGGAGGTAAGGTGATTAAATAAGTTTCATTCAAATTTCTAAATTCTAGCATTGCATGTCCATATTGTTTAACATTTAAAGCAGTTGTCGACATTGAAGCTTTAATTCCATTGTAGCCTTCTAAAACTGTATTATTTTTTTTATTTTCAACTGCATATGCAGTAATTGGTGGATGATGTGAGACCTGTTCGGAAACTAAAATTGTTTCCCCCAATTTTGAATCTTTTGTTGTGTCTTCCCATTTACCAACAAAAACCTCACCAAGAAATGGATTTAATGGCTTTTTTTCACCACCTAGTTCTTCATTTCTAGAACAATATTGTGATTTCAAGGTCGAAATAAACCATTTTGTAACTGCAATCATTCTTTTCAATTCAGCTGGTTCACCATCTGATTTTGTAATGAAATTTGGTGCAAGTAATAAGTCTGTATGCTCCGACCAATATTGAGAATACTCCACCAATGAAGTTGGTGATAAAATAAATGGTGGTGCTGTTAATGATGATAAATCACCATTATAAGATGCTATAGATTTAACGAAAGATGTCCAAGTTGCAGTTGATGCCATTATTTTATTATTTGAAAAAAAAAACACCGATTAGACTTTATTTAAATATTTTATGATAACTGATTAACAAAAAAAATACAGAATTGGAAAGAATGAAAATAATCAAATGATCTATAGTATCAATAATTTCTCTAATTAAATAGATAAATAATTACCACAGCAGAAACAGTAAGAATAAAGTAGGGAATACAAAAAAAAATAATTTAATCGTCAGCCTGTTTACTTTCTTTCCTTAAATTTCTCAGAAAATTGTTGAATCCGTCAATATTTTCATTTTTAAACAAATTAAAAATTGCACGACAGATAATGGGAAGTGCACGGATGTAATTTGAAGGCTTGAAATGAAAATGGTGTAACGTGTTCATTATGATAATGTAAATTTTAATTAACTTTTAAATATACAAAAATATTACATACACATATATATAATATATATATAATATATACCTTCAGATCAACTGTAGAGTTATAACTAAAAAATAAATGAATTACCACCAATCACCTTGATCTTTCATTGCATCAGCAACCTTAAGGAAACCAGCAACATTAGCACCCATAACTAAAGAAGGTAAGGTTGATTTGTTTGTTTCAGAAGAGTAACTGACTGAGGTTTCATAACAAGTATCGAAACAGTTAATCATAATAGTTTTTAATTTTTCATCAACTTCTTCGGAAGTCCAAGAAACTCTTTGAGAATTTTGTGCCATTTCTAAACCTGAAACTGCAACACCACCACAGTTGGCGGCTTTACCTGGAGCATACCAAATAGCATCACCAACTGAAGAAGAGACCTTTCTTTCAGCTTCAAAAACATCAATTGCATCTTGAGTTGAACCCATATTTGAACCTTCAGCAATGAACTTACAACCAGCAGCGACCAGTGCCTTAGCTTCATCACCAGAAACTTCATTTTGAGTTGCACATGGTAATGCAATATCAATTTGGCCAACTTGAGTCCATGGTCTTGCACCTGGTAAGTATTGAACCTTTGCAGAAGCAGCAGTGAAAGATTTGTCTTCTGAAATAATTTCTTGTAAAGATTTGAATTGGACCTTTGAGTTAGAAATTGCAATAACTTGTTTTGGATTAATACCTTGTTGGTTGATGATAGTACCCTTTGAATCGGATAATGAGACAACAGTGGCACCTAGTTCGATGGCTTTTAATGCAGCGTATTGAGCAACATTACCTGAACCGGAAATTGCAACTCTTTTACCTTTGAAAGATTCTTTACCTTCAGTTGCCTTTTCAATCATTTTTTCAACGTAGTAAATTAAACCGTAACCAGTTGCTTCAGGTCTAATTAATGAACCACCCCAAGTTAAACCTTTACCGGTTAAAACACCTTCCCAAGAGTTTTGCATTTGCTTGTAAGCACCGAACATGAAACCGATTTCTCTACCACCGGTACCAATATCACCAGCTGGGACATCGGTGAATTGGCCAATATATCTTGCCAATTGTCTCATGAATGATGTGCAGAATCTTCTGATTTCGTTGTCGGATTTACCCTTTGGATTGAAATCGGAACCACCTTTACCACCACCCATTGGTAATCCGGTTAAAGCGTTTTTGAAAATTTGTTCGTAACCTAAAAATTTCAAAATTGATAGGTTAACAGATGGGTGTAATCTTAAACCACCTTTGTATGGACCAAGCGCAGAGTTGAATTGCACTCTGTAACCGGTGTTGACTTGCATCTTACCGCTGTCATCTTCCCAGGTGACTCTGAATTGGATGATTCTTTCAGGAATGGAAACAACAGGAATAACCTTTTCGTATTCTGGGTGTTTTTCAAATAAATTTGATTCCTTTAATGTAGATAATAATTCATTATAAGCTTGTTGAAATTCAGGTTCTTCAGGTTGGACCATTTTTGTAATAAGATATTATATGTAGGCGTTAGGAGTTTTATGTATAAGATAAAAACGAAATTGAAAACTAAAAAGAATTTCGCAAAAGAAGTAAACAGGAAGGTTTATAAGTTGGAATTACTGAAATAACCAAATGTGGGATGGAAGTGGGTATTTATACCAAAATAATGAAAGCCGGATATTGAACCCAGAAAGGATTAAATAAGCTGAGAATTCATTTCAGTTATTGCACACCTTGCACACCTTACAATCTCCCATACGTAGATAGCAGGACACGGGAGACCAGACAAACTCGCTACAACAATGAAAAGAAACGACATTTTGCTAGATCCGCATGAGAAAAGAATAAACGTTAAATGGAAAGGTTGTAAATGACGTGACTCATTAGTGACATGTCACTTATCTTTGACCAACCGTTGTCTAATAACCCAACCAGCGAAGTGGAAGAATGCCGAGAAAATGAACATGATTAACGTAGTTAATGTATTTAATGTATATAAAGTATCTAATATATTTATAATTTACTACAGTAAGAGTGTTTTTATGCTGGTTGCTATAGGCCAGAATTCATTACACTACCACAATCATATAGACAGCTGTTGGTATCGAGAGCTGAGGCTACTAATTTTTGGTTTACAGCTGTAGAGACTGGAAAATCCAAAAGTGAAAAATTTCAGGAATCTGAAATTTTCAGAAAATCACCGTCGTCGGCGACAATCAACGAATTTCTCGACGATTTCAACTCGCTATCGGCTATTTCTGGCCAATCAGAGCGCATCTCGATCTGACAGAAGATGTTCTGTTCTTTTTTTTTTTTTATTTTTTTTTCATGACTCCCCCCACCGTACTACTAACAAATACCATGGACATTGGGTCTGATATATTACTATCGGCATCTATTGGCAGATATTATCCGTATATACTTATCCACATTTAGTTCCAAATATGATCAACTATCATCAGCGATCTTATCAATTAGCAATTCAACGATAGTCGGCGTGAGAACAATCAATTCACATCCCACTTGCACGATTCCAGGTTTTATCGCCGTAATAGGATACGTCAAAACGGACGTGACTCCGGCGTGCCGACGTTTCGAAGAAATACCAAATCGTTACCGTGGATTTATGTATATACTTCGGAATTATCGATTTCAGTATCTGTTCTCCTGTATCTTATCTATAGTTTTTAAATATCAGTGGGGTTGAGATAAGTGATGATAATTCAAATAGAAACATAATGTTCGGTTTATGCAATCTTTACCCAAGGTTGATCTGTTGGTAGAAAATTGGTAGTGAGGGAACTGGAAAATCACGTGAAAAATCACGTGCTATTTCTGTTTGGTTTGCACTATTCACATGGATTATGATATTTTTAACATTGATGATATCTCATCGGTTTGGATTGATTTGCCAAGAATTTATTACTTATGTCAAATTTAAATTCTATTTCCGTTATTTTTTTTTATCAGCTAACTTTTTCTCAACATGCTATTTCATTTAGATGCGATATGTAAAACGTTCCGTTATCGCTTTCACTCACCAAAACTTTTTTTCAGGTAGATGCAGTTATTAAGAAATTAAATGTGTAATCAACCGTTATTGACTGATCGGCGACCAAAGAAAAAGGTCCATACTATTATGTTGGACTGCAAAGCTTTCAAAGCCACAATCATACTGAGTTGAAATATATGTATGTAGATGCCGTCGTTTTGTGAATGCCTGATCTGATATTTGAGATTGCAACTCCAGACATGATTCAGACCGTTTCATTGCTTCAGATTACCCCAGGTTATTTTTTTTGTTGTATCGTAATCATTGTGGTCAAGCCTAACTAACTATATTATTAATTAACTTTTAATAGCCAAAAAATAAACATGGTTATTAAAGCTATAAAATTCTAGTGTTAATGTCTGCCATGGTAATGGCAATAAAAAGTTCTAAAAGCAGAGGTCAGCTTCATTGCCCCTTTATTCCAACTGCACTTCACTTTTAATTTAGTTTAAAATGGCGTTGACCACGATTGTCGACAAAGCATGTCTGTCTGCATCTGCCAAAAGTTGGTCTTCAATGTCTATCGACTATATTGTCGTTCGAAAAGGTAGTATAGTATTTCGGATGCTATTATCAATTCAGTTTGTTAATATTATATATTGCAATATTTGCCAATACCTTTTTTGTTAATTATCCCAAAAAAACTGGAAAACATTTTGCAAAACTTAACTCAACTACTCAGCTATTAAGAACATAACTTTTTTTAAGTTTTAAAGAATGTGGTTATCCATTTTATAGTACCAAGATCAATCTCCATAACGAGTTTGATGTTTCAAATGCAAGAGTCTAGAATTAACTATGGAGGTTGTTCCAAAAGACCAGAAGAAAGAATAATTTCATCTCAACAAAAATACGAAGACACCTTCCATAGTGAAGTCGTAGAGTAATGGTGAAAAGCATACAAAAATGTCAGTATTCTAATAAGGTAAGGGTACAAGGAACGCGGAGACCGAGAAATGTGACAAAAAAACATTTGACTGGCCATTTTTGCCATGCTCTTCAGTTCCAGGATTTCCTTACAAGCCGAACAAATAAAATGTAGATAATTTATTGCGTTTTTATTTCAATTCATGTCAGGAAATTTTTACGTAGCATATTAGTGTTACGAGCAATAGAAAAACTACAATTATATGAAATAACATTACTTCCTGTAAATGTTTTTAATAGAATATTTGTTGTATTTTTAAAGCTATTAAATATTTGTTTCAACTCGTTGAGAGTTTGTTACCCCAATTTTTTAATTGGTGATATCGGTGTTACTCGGTTATTTCCTTCTTAATCAATCGCTGCAGGGCAGATACTGTCTAAATAAATAACGTTATGTGCCACTTCTATTTAATAAAAAGCAGTATAGTTGTTAATTAAGTTTGTCAATTTGGCTTCACTTATCGCCCCATTTGATACTGTAGTTAAATAGAATACTAGGAATACTCGGAGATACTGAGCACATATACCCCTAATTCGAAATACCTTCGGGCGTATAGTTATATATTTATATTAATGAATAAAAAATATGGTCGTGGAAAAATATAATTAAACACAATATAGTAGCTATAGTCTTTTAATATGTAGATGGAATCGATGATAATAGGAAATAGATGTTAACAATAAAAAAAAAAACCAAGTTTAACTTGGCAGGCAGAAGTTTCACCCGAATTTTTCAGTAAAAATTAGCACTCGAGAGTTTTATGTTATGCATATAATGCATGGCCTTATTTTTTTTGGTGATAATCCAATTGAAGTGTTAAATTAATTAATTAGAGGGAATCCCGAGGGTCTTTGACAAAATAGCAAATTATATTAATAAAAACAAAGGAGATTAAGTGTTTATTAAATTAATTTCTAGATTCCGGTTACCTGAAATTCAGGGAAATTCAGATCTCTCTGATATATCGGATTAGCCATTTAACAAGTGTTATTCATTTTGTATTGGTTCCTCTTATTTTGAACGTTATTACACTGAGATCTCATTAATTCTGGTTTAAAACGAACATAATTTCCCAAATTTTTTAAAAGTTGCATGAATCTTTTAGTTCATTAAATACAAAAATCCTCTTTGAACATTCAAATAATGGTTTTCCCATCTGTTCTAGCTACCATTGCTATTTCCTTAGCATCATTATCTGAAGGTTTAACTTTCCATGCGCCATATGCCCAAGAATCAGTTGATCTTGATTCTCCTTTAAGATTCCTTGCAAATTCTGGTCCATTTAATGAAGCTATTGGTTACGGTATTCCAACAGATACACCTGAGCAATGTACTATTGATCAAGCTCATTTGTTTATGAGAGAAGGTGCTAGATTCCCACAAAATGGTCTAGTTGAGGAGTTTACAGAACTTCTTACTAGATTACAAAATACTAGCATTGCTGAAGCCACTGGCCCCTTGAGTTTTGTCAAAGAATACAAACCAATAGACTTCGATGCCAATTTTGCAACTGCAGAGTCTTTTGCCGGTGCATACGCTGGTTCCCTAGAAGTCTACAAGTTAGGAGCTCAATTAAGAGCAAGATATAATCATTTGACTAATGATTCATCTTTTACTCCAATTTTTGCTGCTGGTGAAAAGAAGGTTTACGATACTGCCAGAATTTTTGGTGAAAGCTTTTTCTTTGATGGCCAAGCTGGTGATTTTGAAGTTTATGTTTTTGATGAAGATGATGATGAAGGTGCTAACACTTTAACAAGTGCATACAGTTGTCCAAATTACGATGATGACACTTATGATGACTATTTAGACAACTCCACTTTGAACTATATGCAAGTTGAAGCTGATAGACTTAATAGATTATCACCAGGTTTTAACCTTACTGATGACGACGTTTATTACATGGGTATGTACTGTGCATTTGAATTAAATGCCGTCGGTGCTTCAAAATTCTGTGAAGCTTTGTCCAAAGATTATTTTGTTTCTTATTCTTACGATATTGATTTAAGTTACTTTTACTCGTATGGTCCTGGTTACAACATGTCTTATGTTGCTGGTGGTCTTTATGTCAATGCTACTGCTACTTTATTGAAACAAGGTCCAAAGGTTGCCGGTCCATTTTCCTTTTCTTTCAGTCATGAAACTATTTTATTGAATTATATTACTGCCCTTGGTCTCTATAGAGATGAAACAACTCTTCCAATTGACGCAGTTGACTTCACAAGACAATTCCACTCTTCTCAAAATATTGCTATGGGTAGTAGAGTTATCACCGAAAGATTAGCATGTGCTAATGAGACTAGCGGCAAGGATGATATTTATGTCAGAATCATTTTAAACAATAAGGTCACTCCACTTCCAGATTGTGCTTCTGGTCCAGGTTTCTCTTGTCCATTAGATGATTATCTTTCCATTATCGAAGAAAATACAGTCAATTTTGCTAGTGCCTGTAACTTGAATTCGACTGCTCCACAAGATTTGACTTTCTACTGGGATTGGCCAACTGCTAATTACTTGACTAATTACACCTTTGTTTAGTTGATGCCAAATGTAATTCTCAAAATCGGTGTTTTACGTTTTTTTTCTATTTTGATGCCGAGTTCATTTTATTTTTTCAATATCGTTGTCTTGACATATTCGAATATGTTACGTTTTTAATTTGTGTTATTTTTGAAATTTATTTACGTTTAAAAGATTTAAGAAAGTTATTTTTATTATTAAAAGTGTGTAAACTAAAGGAAACTAAATAATTTGAAAACATTTTTTGCAGTCAAACAAAATAATTGCAAAACGTGTCTATCTTTTCAAATTTTTTGAGGGAAACAATAAAGAAAAAAGAAAAAAGCAAGTAACTCAATTCTGCATAAGTAATGATTCAATAGAAAGATTATCCAAATGAAGTATATGGAAAGATATCAATCAACAGACATGAAAACGTCGAATCAAAATTAATTAACTAGGGAGAATATTGTCTTGAACGACATTGATTCTTTCTTCTCAATTTGTTATACAGAGAAGAACATGCTTGCACGCTAATCTAGCTGCAAATTTTTTTTTGTCAGAATAAGGCAATCTAGCTAGGATAGCTAGGTTTCCAATCATTTAGTTTTCAACAAAAATATTGTGTAAAACATACCTAACATATTCGGAAAGCATACTGTTTTGTCATGTTAGTAGTATACTTCGCAGAGCTTTTGATGGTAATCTAATATCTACTTAGTCTGCAATAGCCTATGACTGAAGAATAATACAAAGTCCTGATAAAAATCATAGTCTACTTCAAACCAAGCTTAAAATTTGCAGATATTTTTATTGTTCCACTGATGGACCCATACTTCAATGCCACCAAGCTTAAAACTATGCTCCTATCGATCTATATTAAGCGTCAAACATGATTATCCATAACTCAGCAATAATTAAAACTATAAAAACCATTCATATCTAATATATATATATAATACTCGCTAATAACTATAATTTTGCCTTCTCTTTAGTGGTATATTTCAATAGTTTCTCAATATAACCCGCCTTCATCACATTACCTTTGATTTTCAATTTACCCATGATAAATAGTTTCTGAGCGCTTTGCTTACCATTTATCAATTTTTTCAAATTTAAATCATCAATTTTAATGACAATGTCGTTGTCATTAATTAAACCGTCATCTTCGTTGATTTGTGCCAATGAAACCTCATCAGCTTTATTGGCTTTCAATAGCCAGATCATTTTCTCATTATTTTTCTTATGAAGAATTTCAAAAATTACATTGGTATTTAATTTTTCCTTTGCTTCATTTTTAATGGAGTTGTTTGAACTTAAAATATTTGATAAATTTTCAAGTGATTTGAAAGATTTAAAATTTTGGTTATTATTATTGTTATTCATTTTCAATACTGTTTATGATAAAACTGCTGATAGAGCAGAGGGGTATAAAGTGTAAAATAAACAGATTCAATTTCAGAATACTTCCTTTTTAAATGAATTTTAAATGCCAGCAAACAAATCATGTATAGAAAAAAGAATTTAAAATAGTCATTTAATTCAAACGTGGAGCAAATACGTAATCAATTAATTATACCGAAATAGCAAGCAAATGGGAAACAGATTGTGGGGAAAACAAGAAAATAAAAAGAACAG
Organism: Kregervanrija pseudodelftensis; assembly: GCA_030580115.1. Taxonomy (NCBI): domain Eukaryota; kingdom Fungi; phylum Ascomycota; class Pichiomycetes; order Pichiales; family Pichiaceae; genus Kregervanrija; species Kregervanrija pseudodelftensis. Next base: position 126,261 of record JAKTSJ010000012.1, read on the forward strand.
TAAGTCACGTGATTACTATTATTAGGCAATTACAACACCCGTACACCGGACATGCTTTTTTTATTTTTTGTTTTTTATTTTTTATCTTTTTGACAAAAAAAACAAACGCGCCTTTTTTTTTTCTTTCTGATTTTATTATTGTAAACAACAAAATAGTTTATTTTTACTTATCAATTGGCTGATACGGACTACCTATAGTAGTGATATGATTTTGTTTTATACATATACATATACATAATCTATTTAATATATATATATATATATATATACATAGAGAGTATTAATATAGATCACATATAGAGCAAAAATATGCACTAAGGAGATACAATATAGGCTTTCTAAAATAATTTGAACGGTATGAGATTTTCACATTGTGATAGTAAATCTTGGACTGCAATAATTTATTATGTTGTTGCGCTTTTGTAAGTTAAAAAAAAGTTTACAATTAATTAAATTTAACATATAATGACCTATTCCCTGATTCCGCTCTCTTCTTTGATTACTTGTTTATTTTGTTCCTTCATTAAAAAAAGTTATATACGTATATACCTTTATTTTAGCATACTTAAATTATCCATAACGTAAAACAATGGTTGCCGCTACTACTACCACAAAGAAAACTTATAAAGGTATGATCAACACAAATCAAGAGCTACTCAAGTTAGATTCAATACATTTTTACTAACAAATATTCTAACGCCCTTTTCCAGATATGATTGCGGATGCAATTACAACATTGAAAGAAAGAAACGGTTCAAGGTATGTGATTTTCATCATCTAGTATAAAAATGGCTTCCTGTTTTCCTTGTCTATTACTAACTTTTACTTAATAAATCAGTCGTCAAGCGATTAAGAAGTATATCCAAGCCAACAATGATATTACAGCCAATTTTGATTCATTATTCAATAATGCGTTGAAAAAAGGTGTTAGCTCCGGTAACTTTGCTCAGCCAAAAGGTCCATCAGGTCCTGTTAAGTTAGTTAAAATTTCAATTGAATCGAAGAAGCCAGCAGCAGCAAAACCTTCTAAAAAGGCAGTTGTTTCCACCAAGAAAGTAGCCCCAAAAAAGGCAATTGTTTCAGCTAAAAAATCATCACCAAAAAAACCCCTAGCAACAACAACAACTAAAAAAAATTTGAAAGCAAAATCTAAAATCGCAGCGCCAAAGAAGGCTGTTGTTTCAAGTAAAAAAAGTGCCAAAATCACCAAAAACTCTAAAACAAAGAAGCTTGTTCCAAAAAAGACAATTACTAAAAAAACTGTTAAGAAAACCAAATAACTGTAGTCATTTTTTTTTAATTTAATTCAGTTCTTTATTAATATGTGTTTTTAGTTTAGTTTAGTTTTAACTTAGTTCTAGTTAGTCTGTTCGTGTTCGTGTGTTCGTGTGTTCGTTTGTTCGTTTGTTCGTTTGTCTTACTTTGGTGCCTTTTATCTGCCTCGTCTGCCGTGTGTATTTTTTACTTTTCATTTATTCTAGTATATAATGTTGTATATTACCAGTTTTCTTTATATTTTTATATTTTACTATACTTAATTTACATGAAGATCAAACGTGGCGTATTCACACTCCCTTGTGTGGCTGAGTAGATGGGGCAGAAGGAAAAAATATTTGAAAATTTTGCAGCCGTTCGAATTGAAAATTGTTGATATGTTTTCTTTGTCTGGTATAGTATAGAAAGAAACCAAGTACTTCGATAACAGCAAGTTTGTGAAACTACTAAGTTCATGTACGAAATGAATTAATAGGGTTTTGTCTCTATTAACTTTGTTTTGTTTTCTATGTTTATCAGGCTTGTTAACTATATTATCTTTATTAGGTATTAAATATGTTTTGCGTATAGCTATTGATCTCACTTTCAAAATATGCTACCCGACTTAATCTTTTATGTTAATTGTATGTAAATGTGATTTTCATTGCTGTTGCTACTGCTATTGCACATTTAATAGCCACCACAATAATTTCAAGTACAATTCTACTTCCCAATTACATTTACAATAACAGTTTATGAGTTTTTAAAGTCTTTTGACAATTTATCTACCACCGCGGGGTTTTTATTTCGCGATCTTTTGAATCTTTTGTCGATTTGGTGAGAAAGATGTTGGTGATGAGCGTATGGTTAGCAAGAGAAGTGAGTGATGAGCCAGTACACCGTTGCGATGAACCTTGCAAGTGATATAAACATTCAATATTTCAATAAGATGAAATATAAAACGGATAAGTGAAGTGATAAGATCTTTCAAATTAGAGTTTACCCTTTTGCTTTGCTTTTGACTGTGGAAAAACAAATAAAACACGCACACAGCCAGATTTCGAATCATTAGGCTCAAATCCAGTTTTTATGTCGTTTTATTCAACCGGTCAGTATTAGGAAAGGTCAAAGATATGTTACCACAAGCAATGGCAAGATCGTTTGCTGACATTCTGCAAAGTACAAAATATATGCTACAACGAGCATCGACGAACAGTTTTTCTTTCAACCAAAAAGCACTTTCTGCTCATTTGATAGCCGTTGGAAATCGAAATAGTCGGAAAAGACGGTCTGTGATTGGCGGCTTATTTAAGCACAAGCCGAAACTTCCAATACACTATTTTCAAAGCAATAATATAACCCAAAGTGGTTAATATATGTTACGCATCTTTCATCTATTCATCTGTTCATCTATTCATTTATTCATCTATTCATCTATTCATCTTCAATTACATCCTAACTAAATTTTTGTTCATTCAATTTACTTTCCAACCACAGTCTTCTTCAAATCTTTCACAGAATCTCGCTTATACAACTAATCAAAGTAAAAAAAATTACTTTTATTCACCACAATTACAATTATAATTCAAATAACTTGTCATTTATGTCCTTGCATTTTCTTCATATTTAAAAAAACTATAAATTCAGTTCACTTCAATTCAATTCAGTTCGTTTCAATTGAGTTAAATTAAATTCAACCAAATTCAATTTACCTTTTAAATCATTTATAGATTCATTTTCAAAAATATATAAAAACTCAAAAACTTCATCATATATACTATTCCATTTTGCATTATTTTTTTACACTATCCCGTTTATTTTATTACACTATATTCAATTGTTTATAGACTATGTCCCTTGAAGAAACCCCCGATAAAGATTCAGTTGAAAATAACGATATTTCATATAGTTTAAAATTAACTGAACTTCCTTCAGATATTCAACTAGATTTATTAATAATCGAATTTTTAAAAAAATTTAAACTTTCAAATTCTGATATTGAGTTAATTAGAAGCACAAATGATAGCGAAATTAATTACAATTTTATTAAATTCTTTAAGAGTGAACTTAATTTGAATAATTTTTTAGAATTCTTCGATCAAAAATTTAATTATAAATTAAACTATGAATTAATTTTAAACGACTACGATTTAAATTTACAATTACCGGGACACTTATATATTAGAGGTTTATTACCAACAACAACTGCTCAAAATTTATATAATATTTTCAAAACCTTTGGTGAAATCAAAACTTGTAAAATTATTTTCAATGATTTTGGAATTTCAAAAGGTTTCGGATTTATTAATTTTAAAAACAGAAATCAATCAATTAATGCAATTAATAGATTGAACGGTTGTAACGTTGATGGTAATAATTTATTCATAAATCATCATATTTCAAAAAAAGATAGATTAAAAGAATTACAATATAAAAAAAGCAGTTTTTCAAATATTTATATTAAAAATTTACCTTTGAATTTTGAAAAATCAAAGTTATTCGATTTATTTATTAAATTTGGTGAAATCATTTCAATTTTCTTACCACAAAATGATAATAATCCAATTAATAATAATAATGACGAAATTAATGGCGAGTTTGCTGTTAAAGGTTATGGATTCATTAATTTCAAATATCATGATGATGCAATGAAAGCTAAATCAGAGATGAATAACTACCAGATTGATGCAGATCATATTATTCAAATTGATAGAGCCGAGAGGAAAAAAGAAAAGTTCCAATATGAAAACCTCAATAATCATTTCAATTCAAATAATAAAAAATTCAATAATGATGATGAAAGCCATAATTTTGATAACTTTTCAACAACAAATTCTATTCATGATCGTAACTACTCATTTTCATCCGCTTCTTCATCACATAGTAGACGTACATCAATTATTTCCTATAATAACAGTCCTTCAATGATTCAGCAACCTTCCACACTACCGATTTTTAATCAATTATCAAATAATTTATCAAGCTCCTCTTTAAATTCAAATCAAATTTATCAACAGCCAATTATGCCATTCACTTTTAATCAAAAGAATAAATCTCAAGAATTACTTTTAAACCCAATTGAAAGACAGCCAAATCTAAATAATATAAATTCTAATATGAACCTGAATTCAAATAGTTCTTCCATTATACCACCATTTATAGTTTCGCCAGATTCAAATTTAATTTCAACAACAACTGGTTTACCAATTGCAGGTCCAAATTTTCAAGATTCAAATTTATATGTTACTCATATACCATTGGATTATAAAGATGAAGATCTTTTTGCGTTATTTGAACCTTGCGGTAATATAACTTCTGCAAAAATTATAACTTATCAACCTGATGAAATTTATGATAAAGAAGAATTGAATTCAAAAAGTAACGAAATTGAAAATGAAATTGAAGATGGAAGTGAAAACGGGGACGGAAATGGTGCTGATGCTGATAATGACGACGATGACGACGACGACGATGATGTTGAAATTACTACGAATTCCAATTCCGATTCAAAAATTGAAATTGGATTATCAAAAGGTTTTGGGTTTGTTTGTTTCCATAATCCAATTGACGCATCAAAGGCTTTAATTACTATGAACGGTTACAGGCTTGATTCAAAACATACATTAAATGTTTCATTTGCCCAGCGTAAGGAGAATAAATATACTCAAGGTAAATTGCATCATTATAATCAAAATCATCTAGGTAATCTTTATCAATATATTAACAATAGTATGCAGCAAAGAATGCCAGTAAATCATTTACCAATGGCACCACCCGTTGGATCAATTCAAATGAATGTTGATAATCAGGGTTATGCGTATATGCCAGGATGGTACTATCCATGGAATTATAGTCAACAACAGCAACATCAACAGCAGCATCAACAACATCAACAACCACAACATCAGCCAACACATCAACATCAACATCAAAATCAACCTCAACAACAATTTGAGAATTCTTATGATAATCAATTTCAGAATTATTCTCAGTCAATCCCACCGTTACCCTTAACAGACCAATATTTATCACAGTCAAACCAACAACAATTTCAAGGACAAAATTTTTCACCATATTCAATTAATAATCCATCAGCAGCTAATATTATGTATGGGCACCAAAGGGCAAGAAGTTCAATGAGTCCAAGTCCAACACAAGATTATAGTAATCAAGGACATCGTAAGAATATTAGATATAGAAGTAGAAATTCTCAAACTGCCAATACTAGTGTTGGTAATGTTAGTAATATTAATAATGTTAATAGTGTTAATAGTGTTAGTGTTAATAGTGTTAATAATGTCAGTAGTGCTAGTAATGTTAATAGTGTTAATGTTAATAATGTTAATAATGCTAATATGAATATTTGAAAAATCAAAAGTTTTTATATATAATAAATAAAAAAAACTTGTATAATCGTTAATGTAAAAGTTATCAATAAAAAATTTAGAAATTATAATTCATTATCTCAGTTAATGCTTATAAAAATTATGTACAATAGAATTTATCCAGGTCCTGAGTCTTATAAACTTGGAGGTAATTCATCAACTGTAAGTTTTTGAAATTTCAATTCGTTTTTATCCGTCGATTTAATCTCATTTTCAACTTCCTTCTCGTTATGCAATCCATTTTCGATGTCTTCATCTAGAATTTGTTGAACAGACTTAACTTCATCAATATAATAACGTAACATCTCTTCAATACCATTTTTTAAAGTAATTTCACTACTTGAGCATGACTTACAAGCACCAATTAATTTCAAATAAACAGTACCATTTACATCATCAAATTTAATAAATTTAATATCACCACCATCCTCTTGAATTGCAGGTTGAATTCTGGTTACTAATAATTCTTTAATTAATGCGACAACTTCTTCCTTTGGATCTAATTCTTCGTCAAATTCATCAAATTCATTATTTTCGTTATTTCCATTTTCGAGATCGGTTTTAGCTTTATCTTCCCTCTCCTTTAAATGATTAAAGTATTCATCATTCAATACAGATTGGCCCATGGTAATGTGCTCAGTTAAAATCGAAAAAATTTGGGGCTTTAAAACTGACCAATCAATTGATTTCAAATCTGGATTTTTATTTTTAATTGATTTATCATTTTTAACAATCGTGATAAAATTATGACCAAACAAAATTGAGGAAATTGTCTTATCATTGATACTTAGTAGTTTAAATGCTAGTTCTGATTTATTTAAAGATTCTTTAATAGAATTTATTTCAATTGTTGGAGTCGTGGGCGTTGGTAGAATTTTTGTATCCGATGGTATAAATTTTAATGCATTTTCATTTGGTGTTGTTTGAGTTTGAATAAATAGTGAACGTAATGATTGTTTAAAGGTGCTTGAAAGTTTTTTAGAATTTGAAATATATCTAAACATCGTGTTTTGTCTTAATGCTTAATAATAATAAGTGTATATGGAAAAAAAAAGTAACTTACAGATCGAAAAAATAATTTTTATTCGAGACCTTCATGTTTTTACTATGACGAAATTTACATTTTTTAGCAAAATATTATTAATTTGATCGTAATATTCATTAGTATTAAGATATAGAAAAACTAGCATATAAATATAAAAATGATGCTAATCATGGTAATAGAATTAATAAAGTTTATAAAAGCGATTTAACTAATTTTTTCATCAGCTATCAGTGATATCTTGGTGGTCTGTTTGATTTATTTCGTATTATTCTGATCTTCAACCATTCAATTGCTTCCTTAACACCTTCACCAGTTTTAGCACTTATCGGTAAGACTCTAGAGTCTCTTGCATTCAAATTTTCGGCGATTGGATTAAAAATCTCTTTAATATCAGCTATTTCTAATTTTGTCTCAAGTTCAACATCTTGTTTATTTGCAAGCATTAAAATTGGTAAACCTTCAACTAAATCATTTGTTACAATTTTAGTTAAAGTATTTGAACATTCAATTAACCGATCCTTATCACATGAATCAATTAAAAATATAATTGCATGCGTTTTCTCATAATATTCATCCCACATTTCCCTTAAAATATCTTGTCCACCAACATCCCAAAATTTTAAATAAATGTTGTCAATTTTGAGTATACTAACATTTTGACCCATTGTCGGTAGAATCCTACCTGGTGGTAGTTTTTGGTAATTTAACAAATATTCAGATTTTAATTCTTCAAGAAATGTCGTTTTGCCGGCATTATCTAATCCCAATATTAAAACGGAGTATTCCTCCTTTTGATTCCAATTGTCATATAAGCTTTTGGCAAGATGGAACATTATAATGATTCAGATAATAAAAGATAAGATAAGATAAGATAAGATAATATATTTTCTTGTAAGAATCATGAAACCAGAAAGGAGAAAATGCTTAAATCAAGATTTCTGGAAAACATAAAAAAAAAGTCGATCGACGCAACAGTATTTTCTGTCATTGAACTTTTTCTCGTTGAACAAAAAATTATTTTCATTTTCACTACATAAATAAAGTGTAATTCGTTATTTTGTACTCAAAAAGACATTACACAAATTAAAAGACACAATATGAGAGCATCACTTATACAGCTAGGAAGATCGTCTTGGAAAGGTCCTTACGTTGTTCCTTTACCAATTGCATTAGCCAAAAAAAATGGTACTCCAATTAGAACAAATGCAAGAGCTTGCACGATTTTACCGCAATTTGTTGGTTTAAAATTTCAAATTCATAATGGTAGAGACTATGTTCAAGTTGAAATTACAGAAAATATGGTTGGTTCAAAATTGGGTGAATTTGCTCATACTAGAAAAAGATGGTCTTATACTCAAACTAAAAATAAATAACGGAGTAAATATCTTATTAAACTATATAAATATTTATCTAATGGAACTTGTAAATATAAATCTACTAGAATTTTATCTTAATGTAATTTCTATCATCAGTACTCATGCAACTCACATACAAGAGGATCTTGAAGTTGAATCCATCATTTTTTCCTCTCTCAACTTACCAGTACGATCTAACATTGGCCATTTACCCCAACCACCAAGTCTTATTACAGAACATGTTGCATTATCATCACCATTTATGCACTGGATGAATTCAACAACTTCTTGTGCTGCAGATAATGGATTTCCTTTAATAACACCTTTATTATTAAAATTAGCCATAATTAAATCAACAATTTCTTGATCTGATAGATGATTTGTAACACCATCACTAATCAAAACTACAAAACATTCTCCACCACCGAAATCTAAAACTTTATTTCTATCTAATAACTCCTTATTCTTTTCTTTAAAATTTTTCATTTTATTGGCATCACCAACCAAATATTCACTGAATTGTGGTTCTGCACTAACACCGACATTTTTGGCAGTTATATCCCCAAATGACCTTGTATTAGCAAAATTTAAATACCTTTCTTCACCAAATGAATCAGTCATGATCAGCCCGGCGCTAAATTTCCTTAATCTATTTGCTTCAATCGGATTTGATGGATGATGGTCTTTGGTTAAGGTTCTAGCAACACCATTTTTATCACATAAAATTGCCCTTGTATCACCAATATGCGCAATTAGTAATCTCGAAAGTACATTCTCCTGGTAAAAATATCCATTTAAATCATTCTCGTCCTTATCGATCCCATAAATAAAACATGATGTACATGTACTACCTGAATTAACAAACTTATTTAGTCCATTATTAAAATTATTTTTTTCTTCTTTATATTCTTTAATACCATGATCTTTCTTGAACTTGAGGTTAACTTCGTTTTCCCACGTTAAAAATTGCATGTCAGTGAATAAAAAACTCATCCAAACCCTAATTTTGAATAACTCCCAATCAGTCAATTGATCTTTAATTTCAGTTTCATCTAAAATTTGAAAAAAATTTTTGTTACCAAAGTCTTTTTCTAGTAAAATTGGTCCAAGTTTACAACTTTTAGTTAAAACTTCACTCCAACGTCTATTCCATCTTTTCCAATAACCACCAATTTTCGTCTTATAAAAGTCTAATAATTGATTCATAGTTTCCGAGGAAACTTCTAAATTCTCAACGTTTTCCAGCAAATGTTTCGTTAAATATGTTGAGCACTCACTACCACCATGCCCATCCATTATGCTAAAATTGAAAACCTCTGGTTTAAATTTTTTTGAATTGAAGTACAATGGATCCTTTAAACGCATTGTTTCTTTGAGTAAACCTTCATTTGGCTTCTCCTTATCACTTACACTTATTGATTGGTTAATATCAACGTCAAGGAGTCCAACTTGTGTCCTGTCTTCATTATATAATCTGTTAACTCTTGAACTAAATTGTCCATAATTTGATGGTACTTTTAACAAATCCACATTAAAACTGACCGGTGCTTTCGGTGTCATCGATCGGATCGTAAGATGCTGTGAAAGTTTTCTAACCTGTTGATTGATACATCTCTTCATTCTCTATAAACTTGTATATCGTAAATAATCTTATGTTAAAAATTGTTATGGGACAATCAGGAACATTTTTAATTTTGTTTACTTCGGCGGACTTAATCGACTTTATCTATTTTTTCCCGTATTTTTTTTAATACGTTTCATTCCTTTTTTCATAAAATTTATACAAATTTATACAGATTTTGAAAATAATTCATTCAATGTTTTGTATGTCATCATCGAATAAAATTCTATTATCAGAATCAAATGTGCTACTTAAAGAAATTCCAGAATCCGAACTATTTCTTGAATCTAAATTAATTGTACCTTCACCACCGCTTGTTAAATTATAACTTCTTAATTGTCCATAACTATTACTACTATTTAAATTAATTTTATTTTTAATCAATTTAAATACAGATTTCAATCTCTTGAAAATTGTGCTAATAGATGATTTATTTTGTAAATTAAATTGTTCAGCATTTAGATTATTACCGTTAACATCAATTATTGATAATTCGGATGCAAATTCAGGATCGTTCAAATATTTTTGAATAATTGATTTTGCTTCTAAAACTAATGAATTTTCACGATTGATGCTGCCAATTGCATTTTCAACATCAGTACTATCGTAGTCTCCACTATTCATATTTTCATCATCATCTGAAAAATAATCCAAATCAAAATACCCTTCTAACAATTCCCTCAATCTTTCCCAAATTGAGAAATAGCTCAATAAAACTGGTAACAAAATTAATCTTGGTAGAATATCATTTAAAATTTCACAAAATTTGACCAATTCTAATGACCCACCCAAAAATTCCATGAAACCTGAATTTTCTGTTTCTTTCGAATTTAATAACATTAAAAAATTATAACTTATTGGTATTGTTAGCCTTAGTGCATAACTAACAAAAAAAATTGTACTAATTGGATCACTACTACTGTTCCATTCAACTTTATAAATATTGAAAATTTTGATTCGACTTAAACTTATTAAAGCACAACACATTAAATAAGATAAGATTAGAATTAATTCAATTTTACCGAAATTATTACCCAATTTAATAATAATTAACTTCATCAGACAGAATTTTGTACCATGTAGAATTTCACTTTCGACAATAACTAAACCCAACAAAGCAATTAAAATTCCGACTAGTTTATTTAAAATTGGTAAACAATATAATATCACCCATGACGGTAGCTTGAAATATTTATTTCTCCATTCAGCATTTAAACCGTTATCATTTTCATTAATATTATCATTTAAGCATAAATTATTAACGATATCTTCTAAATGGATAATCTCATTGATTTTATTTTTTAAAATGGTTTTAGAATGATTATATTCCCAAAACCTCCACTTGAAATCTTCTGATAATTTGGTTAATAGTTTATCATTAACCTCATCCAGATTAATCAAAGTAACTGCTCTATCTCTGCCTCTATTTGAATTTTGTAGTTTAGTAGGAACTTTGTTTGTTAAATAAATGATCCAATCCCTGAATTCAATGTCAACACTGTTTTCTAAATACTTTAACGAGTTGATTGTACCACAAATCTCTCTAAATTCAAAGTTTGCATCATCGTTTAATGATTTAAACTTTGGTAGTCTTACATAACAACTTTCTAATCTATTTGAATAATTACCACCATGCTTCCAAAACAATTTTGGTAAATAAATTAATCCATGTGCCATCAACCAAATTGCCATTATTAATGAATAAATATGTGATATTGAAATAATTAATGATTTTAAAAATTTAAAATTCAATAAACTGTAATGATAAATAATCATATATGTTAAAAATATGACAAAAATTGTGATCAAAATTATTTGAAATTTTAATAATTTAAAAATTGAATTTTTAATCCTTTTGTTGGTATTAAATTCACCATTTGAAATATAATATTGCAAGAAGGGCAAGACTATCCAAGTCAGTAAAAACGTTAACCAATAATTAACTCTCCAAAAATTCAAAATTATTGTTTTGTTTTTATTTTCAATATTAAGGTCAATATCAATTGGTAACAAAAATGTGATTGATAATGGTAGTATTAATGAAACTGTCAAGACTATGATTAGTTGAACTGAAATTGTTTTAAATGATATTAATTTTGATAAAATAAATATTGAACATAATAATGTGATAGTTGAACAAATTCCAATTCCAATATACTTTAGAATAAGCCACGATTAGTATAAAATTTAAAACAAAAATTCTAATCACTTAGAAATATAATATAACATACCACTTCAGCATACGAAAGTAATCCCATAATTGTAATTTATCAAAGATCAGTAAAGTAGAATATTTATGATAGAAAAAGAAACAAATTACTCTGTAGTATTTTTCTACAGGGTGAGATCATAATAATTTATGTAGATAGTGATAATAATCATTACAACAAGAACTAACTTCCTCTACTCAATTTTTTAATTTAACTATATTACTTTAACTATGTATTATAAATATCTACTTTAATTACTTTCACAAAACTATTTTTCAGCAGTAAATTTATATCTTTTTTTGGTTATACCAGCAACGTCACTAATAGCATCATCATCAACAAACCAAGCAATTCTACCAGCAGCTTGTTCATTGATAATACTTGCAGGTAAACCTTTATCAGGTCTTTCCATGATCGTACTCAAAACAGGTGCCTTTGTTGAACCCTCAACAACAAACGAAACCATTTGTGAATGACAAATAACTGGAACGGTTAACGTAATTCTTTTACTTGGGCCAACAGGTGAATTCTCAACTGGTACACACCAAGCATAATTTTCTCTTAAAGTGTCTTGATTTGGAAACAAAGAAGCAACGTGACCATCAGGCGCACAACCTAATAAAATTAAATCAAACATTGGTAATTTAACAGAATCTTTTGAAGCAAAGCCTTTAATTAAAGTTTTTTCATAATTATCGGCACATTCTTGAGGATCATCAATAAGGGATTCATCAATTGGAAAAACTCTAGGAGAACCTTTATGTTCCGGAATCATATCAAATAATTGAGATTTTGCCTTACCATAATTTGATTCCGGTGAGCTAAATAGGACTAATCTTTCATCAGCAAAATAAACATCCCATTTACTCCATTCAACGTCATCTCTTTTAAGTAAACCTTCATTTAAAACATTTACTAATGAACCACCACTTAAACCAATTTTAAATCTTCTATTTAGATCTTTCTTTTTTTTGCGTATTTGAGAGTTAGTCGATGATGATGGTGCATGACTTAACGTTTGGGATGAAATGTTATTACTATTCATGCTATTGATATTAATGTTACTATTGTTATTTATATTATTATTTATATTCTGATTTGTATTTATATTTTGATTTGAAATATCAGTAGAATTTAAACTTAAATTTATTGAGTCATCAGTTGATGATGTTGAATTTGATGGATATAAAGCTTTATTCTGAGCAGTGATAATATGATCTGCAACGGCTTCAGCAACACCTGAAAATTCAGGGAATGAAAATATAAGTGGTACAGCAGTCGTCATCGCTATAATGAAATGTGGTGAACGGAACAATTAGTATCAAGTGATATAAGCTAAGAACGGTAAATACAAATTTTGCTAATCTCCAACAATCAAAAGAGAAAAAAAAAATTGTCTCTTTCGCCACTCATTTTTTGAATTTTTTATTTTAGCTCTATACTAATAATAAGTTAAATATATAGATTACTCGTCACAACAATGGCAATCTGTACAATTAATGACCCAATTGAGATACTAGCAAATGCTGTTATAAAATATTATGTTCCTTTTAAGAAATTAAGTGTATTAAAGGTTTCAACTGACAAAAATGAAGTAAAGGTTTCACTTTCCAATGAATCAAGTATTGAAATATTGAAATTGAACTTAAATCCAAAATCAAATATTAAAATTATTATCGGAAACTTGAATTTTTCAAAGGATTATAACATTTCAATTGATCTACAGGATGTTAAATTTCCATTAACAATAACAGAAACAATTTACGACACTTTATGTGAATCATTCATCAAACCGATTTTGATATCGACTTTTGATGAAACAAATAATCCACTCGATGGTAATAACATTGGCACGATTCATTTGAGAGGGTTGTTGAACGAATGTCAAAAGGACTTTTATTCAAAGCCATTGAAAGCTGACAACAACAGCAATAATTATAGCAGTTTTTCCTCGGATGCGTATTCCAATGCAAATCAACCAATTGCTGAGGAAGACTCTAATAAAAGTGTATCAAATGATTTCGTAATCCCGAAGTTTGACGATGAGTTTGAAATTCGGTCAAGGCCAGATAGGTTTCTACCTCCAACCAATACTGAACCTTCCAACTTCTCTTATGGTGATCGGGATCTTTACCCAATGGGACAAAAGAACCCGCTAAGTGATCCTACAGGGATGAAAGGTCTGTTGCAAGGCGGTGATGGATCCGGTGGTATGTATCCAACGTCCAACGATCCTTTGTTTAGAGGACAAGGAGAAAACGCAGGACCAAGCCTGAATGGACTACAACCGAATATCAGATATGACGACCCATTGCTAGGGCCTGGTTCGGATATTGATATGGTCGGTATGGGGCTTCCCGGAAATCCTACCTTAGGAAGAAACAATAATGGGCGTAACATGGGTAATGATGATGGTAATAGTGGATTTGGTAATGGATTTGGAAATGGATATGGAAATGGATTTGGGTTTTAGTATGTAAATGAAATTAATAAACAATTGTGTAATAACGCGACCTGTGCCATGTGGTCTGTCAATCCACGTGTCATTAACGAATTCCCCGCTCTGTAATGCGACGCTAAAAATTAACTGAACTTTTTTACAATTTGTATAGTTTGGTTGTTTTAGAATAAGTTTGAACTCAACAGAAACTGATCGAGTAAGTATAGAATGTTCAGCAAGTCCATCAGAATACAACAAGTTGTTGCCAGACGTTTTGTTGCAACTGCCACCAAGACTGCAACTGCCACCTCAACATCTACAACCACAGAAACGTCAACATCAACATCAACATCACCAACAACAATTGACCCTTGTGAAGTTATTCCAAGTGGACAATATAAGCAATCACCAAATCACGCCGGAACTTGGTCTTCTTCTCAAAGATCAAGAGATGAAATTTATAAAACTGATCCAAGATTCGTCGGTAAAGACTTATTAAAACAACCACAGAGTTTAGCTGCGATTGAATTAATTGCGCAACAACCTATTCAATTTATTCATGGTAATATTGCCGTTTGTCATGGTACAGATTTTGTTCAAGGTCACCCAAAGATTTACATTAATTTAGATAAGGATAAGGCACATCATTGCGGTTATTGTGGTGCTAGATATGCTAGAGAAGAATTGAAAGATAAGTTATAAGCGAAAGCCTAAGTTGATTGGTGATATGTATTTGTTGGAATATCATCATAGTTATCAGTTCTTGCTACATATCGATGCTGTTAATAGTTATTGATTATTGATTGCATGCATTTATTATTTATTAAATTCCTTTTTTATTCTTATTCCTATTATTATTATTATTATTATTTTATCTATTTGGTACAATTTGATACAAACAAAAACACAATCATTCCTTATATAAACTAGTAAAATTATTTATTTATTCATTAGTAAAAGTAAACGTTTATTCGATAAAAGTAGAAAGTAAGTAAGATTTCACTTTTAAATCCGTGTTCAGATCGTTCCCCTCGTAAAAATAATTTTCCTGAAAAATTATTTTGATTAGTAAGTAGGTAGTTAACCAGAAGTATCTTAGTCTATCTTGTTTTACATTCTTGTTCGATAACTTAAATAAATCTAATTACTAAATATAATGTCAAGATTACTTTATCGTGCATATTCAACACATCAAATAATCAGACAACACACCTTATCTGATATTTATAAAACTTATAGTTCGAAAACTCCAATAACAGTAATAACCGTTCATGATTTCATAACTGCAAAACTAGCCGATTCAGTTCCAAAAATTGATGCAGTCTTAATTGGTGATTCTTTAGCAATGGTTTCAAAGGGTTATTCATCAACTCTAGAGTTACCTTTTGATGAATTTAAGTATACTTGTAACTCAATTTTACGTGGAGTTAATGAAAAATTTGTAATTGCAGACTTACCATTCGGATCTTTTGAATCATCAGTTTCAAAATGTGTTGAATCCTCAATCGAATTGATGAAATTAGGTAAAATTGGGTCGATTAAAATTGAAGGTGGATTTGAAATGACAGAAAAAATTATAGCTCTGAAGAATGCTGGCATACCTGTTACAGGCCATATTGGTCTACAACCGCAAAAAATGAATTTGATGGGTGGTTACAAAATTCAAGGTAAAAGTGCAAACGATGCTTTAAGCATTTATAAACAAGCGTTACATTTACAAGAATGTGGTTGTAGTCTCATACTTTTCGAATGTGTGCCAAATAAAATTGCAGATTATATAACAAAAAAATTAAAGGTTCCAACAATTGGTATTGGTGCAGGTAATGGTACAAGCGGTCAAGTTTTGGTGATGTCAGATATGTTAGGGATGTTGAATAATAAAAATGCAAAATTTGTCAAGCAATATTTAAATTTTTATCAATTAGGTTTCGATGCTTTAAAAGACTATTCAGTGGATGTTAAATCCTCAAATTTTCCTTTGAACGATTTACATGGTTATAGTATCAAAGATGAAGAATTTGAACGTTTTGTTATTGAAGCTGAAAATTTTTAATACTAATGTCACACTATTATATTACATTTAAATAATAATAGTGAAATTTTTATAGATATCTTGTAATTTATTCTAATTTAATAAACTAAATTTAATCTGGTTATTTATAAACAACATAATTCTCAAAGTTTTCAATTTCATCATCATTTTCAAAGTCTAATTTATCCATGTTCATAACTAATGTTTTACCAAAATTTGGAACGACTATATTATTTAACTTGTTCTCTTTAATACTTAAATTTTTCAATAATTTACCTGGTTCTAGATAGTTCTCTGAACTCAAAACGAATGTACCCCAATGAACTCCCACAATCTTATGGATTTTCATATCTTTCATAATTTGGATACTTTCACTTGGACTTATATGTCTTGGTTTTTGATGCCATTCTGGGCAATATTGTCCAATTGGTAAAGCTGCAAATTTTATCGGTCCATACATTTTACCAATTTTTTTAAATAATTTACTAACGTAACCTGTATCACCTCCATGGTAAAATATACTTTTACCATTTTTTAAAATTAAATATGAACACCATAAACTTGTGTTTGAATCAATCAGATTCCTACCCGACCAATGCATTGTTGGTAAACAAATTATTTCAAATTCATTATCAATCTTGAATTTTTCCCACCATTTCAATTCAGTAATTTTTTCCTTTCTAATACCCTTTTTAATCAAATAACTTTTTAATCCGATTGGTACAATCCAATTACTCTTGTTATTAATAAATAATATCGATTCTTCTTCTAAATGATCTGGATGATCGTGGCTAACTAATATAAAATCAGGTTTAATGCAATCATATAATTCATTTAGTTGAACCGGACTTGGTGAAATTCTTTTTGGTCCAAAATCTTTATTAATTATTGAATTACCAAAAATTGGATCTAACAGGAATGTTTTACAAACATTATTGGATCCATTAATTTGTAATAATCCACAACTCTGTCCAAACCAAGTGTAAGTTAAAATATTTTTATTTAATTCATTAACTTTTTTTAAAAAATCCAAATCTGTTTTGAAGATTGGTAAATTTTTCCTAATTTCGTTCTTATCACTAGGTAAATTACCATTAGATTCGAATTTACTAAATTCAATTAATCTCATTATAAAAAATTCATAAATTGTCTGCGGCCTATATTCTTCAAATGGATTTTCAAATCGCCCAAAAATTTTAAAAATATTAAATCTATTATCATTCTCGTTATGCTCTTCAATACTTGATTGATTGAAAACTGATTCTCTTAATTTAATTTCATTTTGTGTTACTATATAAGTGTATGATGTGTATACGGTATAAGTGAATAGTGAGCCAATAAAACAACGTAACTTTACCCCCATTACTATATTTGTTGTTTAAAAATTAATACATTGGAAACATGTTCCGTTCCAGCCAAGGAAATAATTTTACATCGCGATATTTCAAGTTCCTATTTCTTTCTATTAAAATCGTAATAATTTATTAAATACCCTATTTTATTACACAAATTGAGAACAAACACAAATCCAAACAAAATTCAAACAATATTTATATATATTTAACTTCATCCATTAAACAAAACATGCAAAAAAAAACTTAATTTAACTTACCTGATCTGTTAGATCATCCATACTTTTATAATGTTTACCGGCTGATGCTCTTAACTGTTGTTCAAGATCATTATTACTTTGATTTTTCACGATATACGGATTTGTGCTTGGTGTTGTTGGAGATGGTAAGTCATCTTTCGATGAAACTATTTCTTTTGTTGGTGAGTTAGCTTCAGTGATAGCACTAAAATCTGTGGTAATTTCATCATCATCATCATCTTCATCGTCATCGTCATCATCGTCATCATCGTCATCGTCATCATCGTCATCATCTTCATCATCGTCATCATCGTCCTCGTCATCTTCATCATCGTAATCGTCATCGTCATCGTCATCGTCATCGTCATCGTCATCTTCAATTCTCTCGGCACTTAAACCCTTTTCAATATTATTGTCAATAATAATCTTATTCTTCTCTTTTAACTTTTGAATCTCTTTTAATTTTCTAACTAGGATATCCACAATTTCACTCCACTCTCTCATACCACCCATACCGATATCACCACAAACTAGGACTTTTTCAATAGGTTTTAAAACCTCAATGAATTTAAAATCTTCAGTTAAAATATTTAATTGTTTCTTAGTTATTGGATGATTATACATAAATGTATTCATTGCAGGTGCAATTAAAATTGGAATTGCAGGATTCCAAACTCTGACAATTGATGTTAGTAAATTATCTGCCAAACCATTCGAAACTTTTGATAGGGTGTTGGCACTTATTGGTGCAATTAAGAAAATATCTGACCATTTACGTAATTCAACATGTAAAATTGGGTCACCTAATTTTGTCATTGGATTTGACCATTCTTCTTGTTCTCTCCAAATTTTAACTTCTGTTGAAATTTTGCACCCTTTCAAAAAATGCTCGGCAGCTTGTGTCACAACCAATTGAATTGAAACATTATCAACACCATAAATTTTAAATAGTTTGTTAATGATTAATGGAATTTTAATAGTTGCAACCGATCCTGTTGCACCAATTAATATATGGATTTTCCCATCATCATTTTTACTTAAATATTCTGTAAATGGTACAACCGGTCCAGTACTTGATGTAACAACTGTTTTTGGAGTAACTGTCTTCTTTTTTGATACAATTGAAGCAGTCGATAAATTCTCATTATTGATTGATGAAGATTCTAAACCTGAAATTAAATCGTTGATGGCATTTGGAGATTTTTTATCCGAAACCGAGGAGTTTCTCGACTGTAATGGTGAAATAAATATATTATTGTTCGCGATAGTGGTATTAGCCTTGGCATTTGTGTTATTAATATCCTTATTTTCACGTTTCAATGCACTAGGAGTTGAAGATATTTGATTTTTATCAAAAATGGCATGAGATGGATAAGCCGATGCCGATGAAACTGGTGTTATGATATTATTATTAAAAGTTGAATTTGATAAAATTTGTGGTGATTTATTATTGATATTATTATTTGCAATATTATCGTTGCTATTATTATTATTATTTACATTATTGAGATTATGAATACTTTTAATTTCTTCCAAAGTATTGTTAACAGAAGCTTTCCTTGATATACTCATGCATGGATTGGCATTTGTAGGTTTCCTATTACTTGGTATACCTGTTGTTTGAGGTGAATCTAATAAAGACACCTTTGTAGTTGAAGGGCGTGCACTAATGGAACCTCTATGTTTTTGGTTTGGAACTTGAAAAGATATTGAACCACCCGATCGAACCTGAGGTGTGATAGGTGTTGGATTAGAAGAATTTGATAAAATTGAAGTCGCAACCGGTATGACGGGGATCGACGAGATGGAACTATTGGAATTGGATCGTTCATTTGAAGCATTTGAAGTATTAAAAGTTTCCAGTAATGACTCATTAACATTTTTAACACTTTTGATGGATTTTTTTTCCACATCTGGATTGTTATTGGATTTCACACTTTTATCATCATCTGTTTTTGTATCAAGCTGTGGCAACTGGGAATATTTTGAGTTCGAAGAAGCCGATCTTTTAAACATTGGCCGAAGACTATCGTTCGAAGAACTTGAAATATTTCTGAAACCATTGGTACTATTGTCATGATGATGATTATAATCGCTATTCTTAGAAATTTCTATGTTAACTGTTGGATTTATATTCTGCTGTGAAGTCGACAATGGAGATGGAGAATTGGTTTCTCTGTCTATTGGAAGTTTACCACCCAAACTAATATCAGTATTAAACATTGCTATTGTATGATATGTGACAATTGGTACTGATTGTTAATAATTGAATGATCTGGCTGATTTGAAAAGGAAACGGAGTAATTATCACTCCTAATTTAATTATTATTAAAATAAGAAAACTTAATATTAATATTGATGTTAATTTAAATGGCTATTTATATTGTTATACTTTTATCCTTCAATGCTTGTAAAGTAAAACAAATTGCAAATAAAATTTTTAGGGGCAAATTAAAATATTTTCCTGTTTTGCGGTTAAAAAAATTCTGGGACGCTAAGAGAAAAAGATTTTTTTTTTTTTTTGCAAACAATTTATGATGACGTATGTAATGTGAAAAACAATAATTTATTATACAAACAAGCAATAAATATAACAATCGTTAAATAAAAGGTAGACAAAACAAATTGGGATAGAGAAATGAATGAAATGAAATAAAATGAGATAAAATGAGATAAAACAAAAGAATTAAAAAAATATTTTACATTAATTAGTTTTTCCTAAATTCACTTAAAACAGGATAAATTGCTTCAAACGCTTTATAAATCTCTTCCCTTTGTTTTGCACCAGTTAAGACAATTTTACCCGAAACGAAAATCAATAAAACGATCTTTGGTTTAACCATTCTATAAATCAAACCGGGAAATAATTCTGGTTCATAAGAACTAAAGGTACCATGGGCATATGCCAAACCTTCTAGTCTGATGGGGAACTTAACATCACAAGAGCCAACAATATTTTGAATTTTAAAATCGGTGAACTTTGCATTAAAACCTAGCTTTTGAATAATTCTAGCGTATTTTCTAGCAGCAAGTTTTGAATCATCCTCGGATTTTGCACCTGTAACAACCATCTTACCCGAAGCAAATATTAATGCGGTGGTTTTGGGTTCTCTAATTCTCATTATAACAGCTGCAAAACGTTTTGGATTATATTCAGCATTACGTGCATGCAACGCAATTGTTTTTAGTTCTAATCTACAGTCAAGATTAACCGTGGCCACTATATTTTGTAAAGTTGGCACAATACCTGACGCTGCTGCATCTTCCGGAATCTCATTAACATTTAGAGCATTTATTTCCTCTTCATTTTTAATATTTGAATCTATACTTATATTATTAAGGGTATTATTATTATTATTATTATTAAAATTAATCGGAATGTTATTGGTTGGAAGTGATGTGATGCTATTATTATTATTATTAATATTATTATTAATTGTCGAAGGCTGAATTGTTGCGGCTATATTTGGTGAGTTTGAATCTAATTCTAAATTATTTGAATTATTTATTAAATTACTGTGTGGTTCTTCTTTAACCATTTCATTTTGACTTGAGGTTGGGAATGCCAAAGAACCCTGTGACATAAACACCTTTGCTTGTGCAGCAGTTGTTGGTAACTTTAAGGAATCCATTGTAGAAAGTTTCTCAATGAGTAAGTAAAAATAACTGTCGAAAGATGGTCAAATAAATGGATCCTTCAAATCAGAAAAGTAGTGTTTAATTAACAAAATTATTTCAAGTAAAATTGGAAATTTTAAAAGGGCAAAAGTGGTCGCTTTTATACTTTTTTTAAATTTTGAAGGTGCACAGGTGTTATGTTGATTTTTTCCTCTTGTTTTTTCATTGATTTCTTTATCTGTCATGTTAATGAAATATCTTGGTTATCTATCTTTACTTTATCTGTGAATATCATATATAGTCATTCTATTCAATGTCAGATCAGCTGGTTGTTTGGAAATTGATCAAGTCAAGCAATATATTCCTTGAACAGGCACACAAAATAGGACCGTACACTGTCAAGTCAGATAAATTGCTTAATAAATATAACCTACTGATTAAATCTTGTTTAAATTGTTACTTTAAAATCTTGAGAAAATTCGATTCAACATTGGATCTGAAAACAAAAGCAACGTTATATTACAAGGTTTCTCAATTGCTGTTTAATGAAACCATAAGTCTAGATATTGCGTTTGATTATTGTAATAAAGGCATTCAGATTTGCAAGATAAATGAATCACAATTAATCATTTTAAAGTGGAAACTGCAGTTTTTAAATTTTCAAATTCAATACAAATTAAATAACAATGTCAGCTCAAAGAAATCTGTACTACTATATTTAAATAACCTGATTAATGAAATTCCAAATTATGATGAAAATAGTGGCAATAATAATAATTTTTTCACAATTAAGATCTTCTTTAAATTTATTAAATTTAAATACTTTGGTATGAGTTTCAATTCAGTTCAAAAAAACTTGACTTTGAAGAATCTGTTAAATGAATTCGAGTCGAATTTAAATGCAAAAAACTTGGCTTTTTATAATTTGTTAAAGCTTTTTCAAATTCAACAGCTATTATTAAATAATTCATCAATAAACTCAATAACTGAAAATTTCAATGAGCTAAAAGAAACAAATTCAAAATTTAATAGAGAAATTAAAAACTTAAATTTACCAATCCAACTAAATGCAATTGAAATATTAGTAAACATTTTAATTTCGATTCAAAATGATTCATTTAACGAATCAAAAGTCAACATTAAAATTATTGATAATTTTATCAAAAATATCAAAACCTCTAGTTTGGCTTGGTCAAACAAGATTTCAATTAGTTTAC
Organism: Kregervanrija pseudodelftensis; assembly: GCA_030580115.1. Taxonomy (NCBI): domain Eukaryota; kingdom Fungi; phylum Ascomycota; class Pichiomycetes; order Pichiales; family Pichiaceae; genus Kregervanrija; species Kregervanrija pseudodelftensis. Next base: position 149,029 of record JAKTSJ010000012.1, read on the forward strand.
CCTTAGATGAAGATTTGAATACTACGTTCCCAATTGAGTTCAAATGGTTGTCATTTAAAGAATTTTGCAGTTTGTCATACTTTTATTGTGGTATTTCTTATATCATAAAATCATGGGATGGTAAGAATCGTACTGAAAAGTTATTTAAGTTTGTGGAAAATTCAACTCAAAATTCTTTACCATTATCATCATATATTGAGACTGAAGCTAACCTCTTAAAATTGAACTACTTCAAACTATTATTAAACGTTTATCAAATTCTAAATGAATTCAATAAAAATAATTATAATAAAACCTTATTCCTAAGATACCCATTAATTTTACAGTTTATAAGAAATTATGATAACTCAAAATTTTCATCACAGGAATTAATTATTTATCATAATTTAATTCCATTAATATTCTATTTATTTGCAGTTATCAATCAAAAAAATGGTAACTTTAAAAATGCAATTTTTTATTATTTAAAAATTAAAAAATTACTGTCGTTTAATAATGAATTATCACCAAATTTTTTTTTCAATGATTTAATAAAGATCTCATTCTTGCAAGATTCAATGGGAATTTCCAGTAATTTATTCAAATCGATTGGTATTAGTAATCAGTTATATTACTTAAGCACTTTGAATTTAATTGTTTTGGTTGAAAGTTATTTAAATGATTTTAATCTAACAAATAAAGACTTATCGGAATTTAGTGTTGATTATACTAAAAAAATGGAAATTTTAAAACATTTTTTGAACTTCAAAAATATCTTAATATTGGAATTGAATTTAATTAATAAAAATACTTTTAATAGTAATAATCTTTTGAATTATACCCTAATAATATTAAAAAAAATATTCAATAATAATAATGATGAATTCAAACGTACTAATACTGTTGAAAATAGTGATACTATTGATACTAGCAGTAATATCAGTAATATGGACTTTGACAAAATCGATATGGAATTTATTAATGAAAAAAACATTCAGTCGCCAATGCTATTATCCATGATTTATTACATTAAGGGTAAAAATTTTAAAAAAAATGTTTATGAAAATGATTTAATAAACATAAATTCAAATTTAAAATTTTTTTCAATTTCGTATAGTTTTGCACTTCAATTAAATAATAATGATAATGATAAAAATAAACCTAAAAATAAGCTGGCTTATTTATCGAGCTTTGAAATTTATTCGATAATGAATAGTAATAAAAACTATTTCAAAATGAATCAAATTAATGAGGTTTTAAAAACTTTAAGAACATTTAGTACTGAAATTAATAGTGAAAATAATAATGAAAATAAAAATGAAAATAATAATGAAAATAATAAAAGAGCATATGATGTTGAAAGCAATCAAACTAATAGTAAAAAAAAATGTATAGAGAGGTAATTATTTAGTTTAATTTAATTTATCTTGATCGAATTTAATTAAAATTATAATATATCATAAGAAATTAACAAAGCTAAAACTAAAAACTAAAAAATAGAAAGTAAAACCGAGAGCATATTTGTATCGACTCAAACATTTTCTGGCAAATTTGATTCGGGAGCTTCATCCACTGATTTTAATGCAGATTGGTCCTTAACTCTATTGCCTTTCTTTGGAACTCTTGCAATATAGTATAGTAAGTAACTACCCATAATATTAATACCAATGTAACAAATAAAAATACCCCAATCTCTCCATTTTTTATCATATTTAATATGAAGTGCGTCGAGGAAAACATTAGTATCGCTGACTGAACAAAATGTACACATGTTTGGATCGCCACTTTCGGCTAAATACCCACCATTGCTGTTTATATAATCTGACATATAACTTTGACATGTCGTACCACTTGGTGGTGGGAAATGAACTAATTCTTTTGTTGAACAAACAACATTGGAATTACCAACACCAGCAGATAGCATTGATGCAACCCAATATGTAAATGGATTACATCTATACATGAAAATCCAGAAGCCTGTTGGATATTTTAAAACACCACAAAAATTCAAACTCATAGTGAAACATAAATTTGCAATATTTGCTCCATTTTGTTCGTCTTCAATACCTGCAATACATAATTGACCTAAAGTTGATGCATAAACAAAAAGTGCAACAATTAATAACCATGTCAATGCACCTCTCTCTGCCGTATCACCATAAACTGCTGCATTATTATATAGTCCAACTGGATAATACCAACAAAAATATCCTATTGTACCACATAAAACATTCCATGGAATTTCTGCTGTAATTTGTGCACTCATAAAAACCCACCAACTAAAAGTTTTTGATGGTCTCTCCCTAACTTCATATAATGATCTTTGGAAAATATAATTTGGTAGCATTTGTTGAATCATTGTATTTATAACAACTGAAAACATAAAAACTGATAACATTTGATTTTGTAAACCTTGTAATGATGTACCTGCTTGAAAAAATGAAAATCCATTGAATAAAGCAGTTGAAATTGTTAATAAAAGTTTACTCCAAATATATGTTGGAGTTCTATAATACTGTTGTAAAACTCTTTTAGTAACTTCAATGTATTGCATCATATAATTAGATGCAAATTCCCTATGAGCATCTTCTGACTCATCTAATGGTTTTTTTGGTAACTCAATTTCCATTTCCTCTAATTCATCTCTAACAGCTTGTCTTTCATCGGATGCCATCCAAACTTCATAATAATCTTGATTCGCATGAGAACCAGGTGCTGCACCAATGACTTCCAACATCCATTCTGCTGGATTCGCTTGAAGTGGACATTTTTCAGCTCCGTGATTTTCAAAATAATTAATTAGTGTGGAACAATTTTCACCTAAATCACCAAAATAAACTGTACGACCACCTTTTGCCAAAAATAATAATCTATCAAATTCCTTCAATAAAATTGCTGATGGTTGATGGATAGTACATAAAATTGCTTGACCGTTATTTGCTAATTTACGCATTAATTGACAAATTGACCAAGCTGTTTGAGAATCCAAACCTGAAGTTGGCTCGTCCAAAAAAAGTAATAATTTTGGTTTTGCAGCTAGTTCAACACCGATGGTCAATCTTTTTCTTTGTTCAACATTTAGACCTTCACCTGTAACACCAACAATTGCATCAGCATATAGCTCCATTTCTAAAATTTTAATGATTTTTTCAACATAATCATTTTTTTCTTTAATACTAGTATCTCTCGATTGTCTTAAATAGGCAGAAAATCTTAACGCCTCTCTAACAGTTGAAGTTTGTAAATGTAAATCTTGTTGTTGAACGTAACCTGTTGATCTTTGAAATGAGGTATCCTTTAATCTACCATTAACAAACATTGAACCTGAAACAACACCCATTGTAACACGATTTGCCAGAACATCCAATAAAGTTGTTTTACCAGCACCTGATGCACCCATTAATGCAGTTAATGTACCTGGTTTAACCCAACCATCAACATGATTCAAAATTCTCCTAGTTTCAGATTTGATTTGAATTTCATAACAAACATCCTTCCAATGAAAAATGTCATCACCAGCACTCAAACCACTAATCTCCTTACTGTTATTATTGTCCTGGTTATTACTTTCAAATGATTCATAATCGTCGTCTTTGTCAACAACACCAATTCTTTTTTCATCTGAATTTATACTTGATTCAATATCTTTTTTCGAAAGACATTTCTCTTTTTTCATTTTTCTTAAAGTTGACTGCTGGAAAACAATTATTTCACCCTTTTGCATTGAACCTTTATTGAATTCAACTAATGTGACATAAACAAATAAAAAGAAAATGATGAATCCTACAACAATACCAAAATTTCTCCATTTGTGATTATTTGTATAACGATATGATTCATAAATATAATCCGTGCCATTAACATAATCAAAACCTGCAACTGCAGAAACTGAACTACAAACCTGAAAGTCAAGATTCGCATCTGAATATGATGGGATAAAATCTGAACAAGAAAATCTTCTACCATCAAATTCATTCGTCAATAAAGCTTCAAAAATATATGCAACAGGATCTAAATAGTTAATCCATCTTGACCAACCGTGCATTGAAGGAGTTGGTAAGGCAAAACCAGTATAAATGACCATCGCAATTAAAAATATCGAAGCAGGTGGCATAGATTCTGATAAAGATTTAAAACAAGAACCAATTGATCTAAAAATATGCGACATAACCAATGTTGCCATAAAATTCATTAGTAAGAAGAAAAAAAAACGGCCAGGATCACGCCTGAAATTAACCATGAAATAATAAATAAGATTGAAACTAATTGAAGTTAGAAGTTTTGCTGGGATCTCTGTTAAAATTGAAGCGAAAGCGTCAGCAGAAGGATGATATAATGCAAAACGTTTATGTTTTTCCACAATCTCTCTTGATTCAAATAATGCCATGATTTCCAATAATGAAGAGAAAGCATTAAACAAAACGGCAAAAAACATCGCAGCAGTTCTGTAATAAAATGTGGCCGTATTAGATGGTAAATTATAGAATAATGAAGAAATAATTAATCCCATAATTGTATTTGCAATAACCGAAAATAACATAACAGATGGATCACCCCGAATTCTCCAAACATTTCTTTTAATAATTGATCTAATTTGCATTGTATATGAAAGACGATAAGAGGAATTTGATCTAGCATGATTGGATTGTTTTGTAACATGGGCCTCTTTATATCTTTGTTTGGTATCTTTTGATTCACAATCTTTGATATGCTCATCAATATCTGCTCTTAATTTTTTATATTCAGGAGAATTTTTCCAGTAACTTTCAAATTCTTCGGGTGTTCTTGGAACTTTATTTTCCCAACCTTTTTTTGGAACTCTTTCAGCTGCCGAGGTTATCGAAGTTAAATAATCCGCAGTCGTTTGTCTTTCGGGGCATTCATAACCCATATTTTCAAAAAATTGTTTAGCTTTTTTTGCCGAACCATAATAAATTTGATAGCCTTCGTATAATAACACAACATTATCAAATAAATCATATGCGTCTTGAGAACATTGATAAATTGCAATTAAGGGAGTAATATCCAAGATTTGGGCAGAAGTTTTTAAAGCTCTAACAAATTCTAAAGCTGTAGCAGCATCCAAACCTCTTGTTGCGTTATCCCAACATTGAATACTTGCACCACAAAGAGAAACTTCGGCAATTGAAACTCTTTTTCTTTCACCACCAGAAACACCTCTAATAAAATCGTTACCAACTTTTGTATTAATAGTATGAGATAAACCATAAGTGGCCATATAAACCTGAGTCATATGTTTCGCATAGTCTAACCTACTAACACCTGGGAATCTATTTTCAGGAGTTCTTAGTTCGGAAGCAAATTCCAAAGTTTCACCAACAGTCAGATGAGGAAAATGATTATCCATTTCAGCAGAATAAACAACTTCACCTCTAAAATTTTTTCTTATATCCCTTGGAGTTAAGCCATCATAACTAATAATTGAGTTTTTATCGATGTGGAAACCATAAGTCTGTGCAGCAATTGTTTTTAATAAAGTGGAACAACCAGCACCAGGTCTACCTAAAACGACAGTTAAAGTAGAAGGTTTGATCAAGGCATCCATTGACTTTAAGATGCTGAAGTATCTTGATTGATCATTCTTTCTAAAATTATTGAAAATGTCTGTTGCCAATTTATATGGATAATTCAAAACGTTTGCTTGATAATCTGCATCAGAAGAAATACCTTTTGCAACTAAATCTTTATAAGCAACGCCTAATGAAGTTGGTTTATAATAATCAGGATCATTTTGCATGACTTTTCGCAAATTTTTGACCCAAAATTTAGAGCTAAATTCATCGCTTGTTGGATCCAAACGTGGATCTATTGATTCATCAACTGGATTAACACCTGGAACTTGCGACATTGTAGTCATTGTCCTTAGTAAACTATACGGCGAATCTTCCAAATCTTCACTGTTGTCAGCATTTTCAGTATTATCATTTTTCGTGGTGTCAAGGTCTTCTCTTTCCTTTTCATTCGCATTACTGACTATGCTTGCATTTGTAATTTGTTTTGCTAATTCTCTAATTTGTTCGCTTGTGGCTTCATTAAAACCCTCGTAAGTTGTATATTCATCGGAATTTTTTCCTACAGAAATTGATTCCTCTGTCATTTTAAAGAGTTAAAACTTTTCTTTACGGAGAAACGGCTAAAACTTGAGTAAATGAATTATTTATCTAAGTAAAACTCACAAAGTTCAACGTAAACTTTACTATATTCAGGGGTGGAGTCAATTATATATAAACAAAAAACATTTAAATAATAATAATTCACACCGATCATGCCTAGTTAAGCAACTATTTCGATAGCCGTAATTACGACGGATTTAGTAGCAAATTTTTTTTATTTTTCATTTATTTTATTTTTTATTTTCTGTTCCATCATCCGCTTTCTTTCTTATTATAGTTTTAACTGGCCTATGCTGCCAATTTCCACGCTTCATCTTCAACCCTTACAGCCTCTTTTATAGGTCCAATGTATTATGGCTCCAAACTCATTTAATTTGTTATTCAAATGACCAAAACCCAGACAATTAAAACCTAAATGTCTGCTTCCGTCATCCGAGATCTGCTCGATGATGTTTTTTTTTTTCTGCGTTTAACTCGCTTGATTCGTTTATTTCGTTTAACTCGTTCCGTTCAGTTCGTTTATTTCGTGTGACCGGTGATAGGCGATAATAGTTGCCGTTTTAATCACCGCGCCAACCAGAACAATACTGGTTATATTTTTATCGCCTTCGACAGGGCGTGGCAGCAACCGAAAATGAAAACGAGATAAAAATACTAGCAAGATGACCCTTTATATTTAAATAATTTAAACCCGTCTTCCGAATTCCCGAATTTCTGACCTCCCAAATTTTTAAGCCTTGGTCAAATTTGCCTTCACGTGAATTTTAGAAAACTTATTTTTGAACACGCTCACGTGATGTTGATTTTTTTGTTTTTTATTTATCTATTTAATCAGTCACGTGCTATGGGGAATATATATGGTCACGTGACTGTTTTCAATATTTTTTTATTCTCTCCTGATTACTTTATGCTTACGTGTATGACATTGTAAAATAGTTTAAGCGTGTTTGTTATATCCAATACATCTTGTAATATTTCAATTTATTTTCCAGCCTATATTCCTTTTTGGTGTTGATTGTATCGAGGGTCGGAAAAAAGTTTATTTTTTCCCGCGCAAAGGACATCTGGCGGTATTTACGATAAAGAGATACGATGATTTTCTAAAAATTATTCAAAAGTCGATTAAGATCTTGGACACTTTAACAGCGGTGTTTCGGTTAACTTGATATTTTTGAATCTTATGCTTTACGCTACAGGTTTTATTCATCATTCCATCTAGTATTACAATGAATAAAATTGATAATATGAATGAAACAAGCCGCTTATTAGATGAGAATACACTCGCTTCATATGACAACAATAATAGCAGCACCAGCTATACTTACACTAGCAGTAGTGATGATGATGTTGATTATAAACTACTAGTTTTAAAACCCATTAGTACAACAGTTTCAAAAGAGATATATTATTTGCTGAAAAACTCATTCCCAGTTTTGATAACGTTCCTCTTCCAATATTTAATCCAAATCATGATTCCAATCTATTTCTCAAGTAAACTGGGTCCAGAATATTTATCAAGTTGTTCATTAGCAATCACAACATTTTACTTAACCGGCCCTGTTGTTATAAATGGTTTCACCACTGCTTTAGATACCTTGTGCTCAACTGCTTTTGGTGCTCATCATTATGAAAAAGTGGGCTACTATTATATTCAGTGCACTTTCATTTTATTGATACTTTTAATACCTTCCATGGTCTTCTGGCATAATTCAAAAGTATTTTTAAAATTAATTACAGATGACCAATCTTTGATTGATCTGTCTTCATACTATTTAAGATTTATGCCATTCGTTGCTCCAGCAATCGCAATTTTTGAATCTTCAAAAAGGTTCTTGCAATCACAAAATAAGTTTTCTGTACCCACAAAAATTGTCTTATTTTCAATGCCGCTATCAGTTTTTATTAATTTGAAATTGTCAAATTTGCTATCACATTTAGCACCACCATTATCATTTGTTATAACGTATTGGTTAATGGCAATCTCTTTGGTTCTTTATATTTTTCTAATAGATGGCTATCAATGTTTACCAAACAAAGATTCCTTGCCAAATTTCAAGTCTCTATTTTTAAATTGGAACCAGTATTTTAAATTAGGTATACCGGGTATTTTAATGATTTTATCAGAAGCTTTAGCATTCCAAATTTTAACAATACTGTCAACAACATTTTCTTCAGAACAATTAGCCGCACAATCAATTGTTAGTACTTTGGCTTCATTAGCATTTCAACTACCATTCTCTGTTGGAATTTGTTGTTCAACTAGAATTGCGAACATCATTGGTGGCAAATCAAAGAATTATGATAAAAGTTTCAAAGCAATATTAATTATAACAATATTCTTAAGTATTTTTAACTTCTCCTGGCTAATCATTTTTAGAAAACAATTGGCTCTTTTTTTTACGGATGATGTAAATTTATTAAACTTAATTGATAAATTATCTTTTATAATTGCAGTTAATCAATTCTTAGACTGTTTTAATATCATTTGTGCTGCAATATTAAGAGGTCAAGGTAGACAAAAAATCGGTTCAGTCTTGTCAATCATTTCTTACTATATAATCGCAACACCATTCGAATTATTATTCGGTTTTAAATTTAATTTACAAGTTTTTGGTCTCTGGTTAGGTTTAGCAATCGGTGTTAATTTCCTTTCAGTGACTGAATTAATTGTCGTTTGTAAATCAAATTGGTTAAAAATAATTGAAGAAAATCATAAGATGGTTTAATTAATAGAAAGCTCGATAATAATTAGCAAATTTTATTTTTTACATTTATAGATAAATAGAGGGTATAAAATAAAAATAAAAAATAAAATCTAACGAAAAAATTTACTAATCATGAAAGATTCAAAAAAAAATAAGCAATAAAACAAAGAAAAAATACATCCAATTTATCCAATCCTGCCCAACCCAATCCTAAACAATCATAAAAAAAACCCAAACCCTATTAACTCTTTAAATTTGATCCAATATGATATAATGCAGTAATAGTTCCAACTGCACCAATCAAAACACCTTTTGCAATCCCTTTTAATTCTTTGAATGAGGATCCTTCGGAATCAAGTCCATCCTTTAAATCATTCAATTGCTTATTCAAAGCTTGGATGGTCTTTTCTTGGGATGAATTTAATTTAATAACATCATCGTATTTTGCCTTCTTAATAATAATTTCTTGCTCATATTCATCATCGGTCTCTTCTTCTTTAGGCTCTTCGAATTTCCTCTTTCTAGGGAACATATCGCTGAAACTATCAATATTATCATCTGCGACTCTACTATCCTCGTCATTAAAATCAATAACTCTCGCATCAATATCACCATCAGAAACGAAATTGACATTGACGTCAACATTACCATAATCATCTTCTTCATCATTAGATTCATAGTCATCAGAATCAGAAAAAATATTATTCATCGATTCAGTACTCTTTACAACGGCTTCATCTGGTGCTAATGACTCAACCGAGGTATTTTCATCTGACGAACTATAATTTCCCATATCAATTTCAAAACAAATAGATTCTTCGTGTTTATTTTTGTAATCATCCTTGTCTTCTTCTTCATGATAATCGTCCTCGTTCCCATCGTCATCTTCATCCTCATCCTCATCCTCATCCTCAACATCATCTGCATCTAAATCTTCATCTTCCTCTTCATCCTCATCCTCAATTTCATCTGCATCTACATCATCCTTCTTATCCTCTTCGTATTCATCATGGTGGCCCTTTATTTCATTTTCTTCTTCACTTTCGTTGGATAGTTCAGAAGATGTATCAATAATAACTACATCATTATCGTCATCAGTAGCATTATCAACGCAAGTTGCATTCCAATCTTTAATAATTGGAACACTCTCCTTACATCCGACGAATTTCTTAATTGATTGTAGTTCATCATCAGTAAATTTAATCGGATCATGATTAATAACGTGTGTTTTATATTTAGAATCATCAATCGAATATAGCATTTGCTTTACAAAAAACCCTTTATTCCAAGGACAATTCATTTTTTCATTATGTGAATATATCATATCTTCTAAGTCAACAACATTATAACTAGTAATAGTATTTTTATCAACAACAGTGGCAACTAAATGATCCTTATAGTCTGTACCAATTTGTAACATAATTCTGCAGTTATTATTTGCATATGACCAGTTTTCATAACTTCTTGAACTATCAAAGTCTTTTGAAACTGCTAATCCAATAAAATCGCCTGTCTTTATTGTAGCAAATCGAAAACCTTTAATTAGTTCGCCTATACCAAGGTTTTCTCTCCAAATGAAAAAACCATGCTTTGATGTATTTAATAAAAATAGTTCATCTTCATTTGGACTCTTATAAACAACAATATGGCTTGCACTGACGGATTGATCATCAAAATATAAAGAATGATAATCAATTAGTCGTTTATTGTAGTCCGAAGCCCTACCAAAAACTATATCAGATTTCAAGGATTGAGCATCATGAATAATTGGACAGTCTTTAAGATCAATACAACGAATTGGATAGGTACTATTATTTCTATTATTCTTAGTTAAAATCATACTTATAGTTCATAAACAGAAACAGATTAGTAAAAGGGGAATATGTTGCAAATAAAACGGTGGAAGGCGAAAAGGGGCAAGTAACAAAAAAAGAGGGAGAGAAAGCAAAGATAAGAAAAATGTGGAACAAAATAAGTCCACAATCGCGGAAACGTCAAAGTTCAGCTTATCTTCAATAACTTAGCTATTCAAGTCAAATAGATTATTTTGTTTCACCACTTTAGTATAAAGGGAAATAGTTTCAACAAACATACGAAAGTTTGCTTGTTGAACGTCACTAAGAAAAACTACTCCAGTTTTTTCTTGGTTCACTAAGGGGAATCCATTCAATGAGTATTTCATTTGTCGTTCATTGGTAAATTTAACAATTGCATTGGGTTCACTGTAATCTTTATAATATTGTTTGGGAGCAAACTTTAAATCATCCAGTAAGAGTTTTCTATCCGGGCCTAATAGAGAGATAATATTTTCCTTAATCTCCTGTTTCATCATAGTATTTGGCTCGATGCCCTCAGCGGACAATAGAAAAACTGTTAAATCTGTATTAAAAGTAGTATAAGAACTTCTGATGGTTTCATTACTAAGATCATCAACTTCTGGTGGTGATACTAGTTCTGGGGTTGGTTCGATTTCCATCAAAGATTCAGCTTGGTGGAACATCTGGCATGTTTCTGGCTTGAAAACTTTGTTGACTTCGCCTGTGTTGAGGCTAATTAAGGTAATTGAATCATTAACACTATAATTTTCTTTTGTAAGATTAGTCATCTCTTCTTGAATCATTGAAGCCAACTGATTCAAATCTTTCCAGGAGTAACCATTGAATTCGTACAATGTTATTAATTTCAAGCCGGAACAAGCTGACCAAGCTATGCATCTAGCAGCTTCTGACGCGATTCGAATAGTTTCAGAAGCTTTACGAGTGTGGTGAGCACTGGCCCATTCTGTTCTTTTAACAAGAGCTTTTGCAATATCCTTTTTGTCCGGTATAACCATTTTTTTTTCAGCTGTTAAATACGGAATTGGAACTTCAGATGCTGGTGGTACAACTAGTGGAATCATATCATAAATGAAAACCATATGATTTGGCAAATAATAACCACCCATTGCTTGTCTTATCGTTAATCTATCCCGAGGAATACAATTAGCCAAAGATTGACTCAATGCAAAATTACCAATTCTTGTCGGTAATTCAAGAATGTTGTAATATAATTGGTGGACAGATGAAAATGATGATTTAGAAAGTTTTGATGATTTCAATTGTGGGTGTAACATTGAATGTTTAGCTGAGATTGGGCCATTATAAGATATATCTTCAGGTAGAGGTAATAATGTGATTAACCACCAAAAATAGCATTGAAAATTCCCATTAATTGTATCCACTATACCGGCAAAATATAGAAACCTGGCATATAATGCAAATAAAATTGCCAATATATTTCTATAAAGTGAGAATAGAAGAGATTCAAAAACACTGGCTTCGCCAACAATTGTAGCGTTTGATCCTGGTAACCATCTTATAGCAGATTTATTCAAAATTGGGTATGTATTTGGACCGCCAAACATCCCCATGGTCACAAATTTAAGATCGTCGGGACGTAACCTTGGCTGTAATATGGAAGATTGAACTGAAGCAGCAGTATAAACGTTGCCGCTATTCATTTTGCTAATGAGCTAACTTCTGTTTTTGATTACAGTAAATAAAGAACAATATGAAGTAACAAAAGCAACATCTGACTGATAAATACAACATTTCAAAATAAAGGCAATTGAGCTCATAATAAAAGGGTCTAATCAAAATTGATTGAAAAATCTACACGCCAGCGTCTTGAAAAGTAAATTTTGTCTTTCTACGTTTAACATTCATTCATTTATAGGCACAACTGATAATGTCAACGAATACAACGAACTCAAAATGTTCGGATCCTTGCAAACCACAAGCATGTGCTATACAGGGTAAGTGAATTTATTGAAATTACTAATTCTCTGTGATGAATGAAAACATTTTTTTTTTTTACTAACAAGCTTACTCGGATAAATTTGAAAATTTTTGAAGATTGTCTTAAGTTGAATAACTATAATGAGTCCAAATGTACCAAATGTATCGATAATCTATATGCATGTTGTAAATTATTCTACGAAGAAAACGGTACGGAGGTAAGATCACCGTGTTGTCCAATCCCAAGATTGTTGAAGTTCAAAATGGAACAACGTGAAAATGAAAAGCTTGATGCAAAACTATTGCAATAGGATACCAAAAGGTTAAAAAACTTACTGTACATAGTACACATCTTATTTTCCTATTTTTTTACACTACATTACTTTGTTTATTTATATAATTCATTCTCATTATATTATTTTAAAACATTACAATATTACAAGTAGCAAAATGTTAGTTAAGGACCGCATAGCCAGGATACAGAAAATCCAACAGCACGACATTGAAAGGCCGGTAATAACCAGGAGAACATCCGTCATCCCAAAATTAATCTGAGGCTAACCCACAGCACTATCCAAGTATGGAAGAAAAACTTGAATCGCAACTCTAATGGGCGCCTACATTGGTTAAAAACATTGTTATGTTAAAGAAAGAAGAGAAAAAAAAAGAATCTTTAAAGGTAATAAATAATCAACTTCTATTTTCCCTTTTATACTCGCGAAAGTTTTTAAGCTGAAAAACCCTTCAATGGGTAGTGTACATCTAATTAATTTTCTCTTATTTGATTCTTATAATAACGATAATGCTAGTTTTTATGTCAATAAATATTATATATATAAATATATTTAATCCATTTTAATTTACTAAATTCAACTAAGTATATCTTTTCTAAAATAAATAATCAAATAAATGCAAATTCGGTTCTTTCTAAACTGTAATAATGTATTTCTAAATTGAATGGCATCTTTAGTATCAAAATACTTATACCCAAAGTTCTTGCTAATAAGCTATCTTTTCTTCGTATATTCGTGTGGATCGGGTATCAAACTTTTCAACTGTGATTCACCAGGAACCCATAAATCAACTGAAGTTGGAGTCATTTCCATTTTAACCTCTTCTTCAAAAGTATCCAATGCTTTGTCGATATCAACAGGATCTAAACCACTGTCTATTAACTGTTGTCTAAGTAATGCAATATGCATTTGCATCTTGCCTTGAATAATAATATCTTTTTTTGTATTATCAATTGCAACTTTATTAATTTTTTTTTTATAATTTTGCATCTGAATAACTAATTCTTTTTGATTTTTCTTCATTAATTTCATTTGTCTTTCACTTTCGTCTAATCTTTCGTGTTGGTCAAACAAAAAATATATCACTGCTGAACCAATTCCAATATATGCTAAACTTATACTAAAATCTTTATAACCATTAAAATTACTATTTCCATCAAAAGATGACGGTGAATGGAAATTCGGTGAAGTTAATGACGACGAAATTAATGCATTCGAATGTGGAGATGGTAATGCTGATGTTGAACGTGATGATGCTGAGGAGTTAGAAAGTTGGCTCTGTTGATGATTTCTTATTTGATCTAATGTTTTGGGCGGTTCGGAACCATGTGCAAAATATGATGGAGGATTTTGAAAAGAGGAATAATTCATCCTAGCCTTGAAATGTAGTTTATTTATTCTATACATACCGAAAGCTATAATTCAAGTACAATTGGTCAATCTAAATAAATATTTGTGACTGGGCTAAAATTTAAGCTTATATAAGATTGTAGTTTTATTTTATGGTTCTAGGAGGTTCTGGTATCTAAATCATTTAGATAAATTTCAAATCTTCAAACAACTAACTAATTACGACACTTGCAAGTCAAGCAAATGGCAAACGACCTTTGATACAAAAAACGTTTACTCGAAGATTCTCTCAGATGGGCCAGTGCGCGACCAGCAGTAGATAATCATTGATTCTGCGTTACGGGTATGGCAAAAATTGCAATGCAATTATTATTTAGAAATGTCACATATTAGGGAAAAGGAAATTTGATATTAAGAGCAAGCACTATTCGCTTTGACGGTATCGAACTTTTAGAAGAAAATAAGAAAATAAAGTACAACAAAGCCTGACGCTAAAAAATGTATTATAGATATAAAAAATTAGAGAACCTCTATAAATTAATTTAATGCTTTCTAGATTGAGCAATAATGTTACTCATTTCTTCAACCTTAGCCTTAGCTCTCTTTTGAGTACCTAATCTCTTCTTTGCAAACTTCTTAGCTCTCTTTTCACCAGAGTTTCTGATTAAATCAATAACTCTTCTTTCATATGGAGCTAAACCAGAAACTTCTCTGATTAAAGATCTAACAAATTCGGTTCTCTTGGATAGAGCACCCTTTCTGTAAGATGGCTTTTGAGCGACAGCCTTAGCTTCGACCTTGTGACCTTTGTTTAAACCGAGAATGATACCTACATCAAAGAAAACATGAAATGGTTAGTATATAAAGTTTTTCATTAAAATTTATGCAAAATATTAAAAAGAATATCTATGTATTGTTAACCCATATACTGTTATATATTTGAAGTGAGACTGGAAAATAAAACAACCGGACAAATAAAAAATAAAATGATGACATTTAAATAAATTGAAATTCTGTGTAGTATATTTGCTCCAATAATGCTAATGCAATATGTAGATATTGAATAAATATTAAACATAATGATTTCATTAGTTTTGAGTAATTACAATGAGCAGTTTTATAAAATCCATTTGTTCTACTGATTTAATCATCAACACTGAGAGTAAACGTTATATTTGTCTTTCATCTCGATTTTTACTCATTCATTAATTCTTTAATTCATTAATTCTTTGAACGTAATATAATATTGTAATTTCGAGTAGTATAGGTCAACAATTGCATAATACATATATTCTTCTAGTGTCTAATTTAAAGTAATAACTACCTACCAGATGCAGCCATTTTGTATATTTAAGTATTGGTTGTATATGTGTTACAGTAATCTAAAGAGAAGAGTTGAGAAAATAATATAAATTTTGTAACTTACCACGATGAAAAAAAATTTTAGAACGGAAACTTCTCATTCAATCGGCCCAATTAAATATTAAGGTGTGGTGTAGAGTGTTGCATTTAACTGTTGTGACTGTTTTCTCCATTATTTGATGCGCCACATTTGTTACCTAAAATATGCGCCACTGTGTACGGATGTTTTTATTTGTATGTCACCAGTAGTAAGATTAAAAGGTTTGTAATATCGTATAATCGTCAAGTCAGTTAAGCTATGTACAGTTTCGTATATTTAACAGTAGTCTATAAAAACGCAAAAAAAAGATTTTTATAAACAATAAATAATAAGTAATAAAAGAAATTTACAGTTATAGCTTAGCATCGCTTAAATCAACCTTAAGGGCTTCACATTTCTTTAATAATCTAGGAATTGAATAAGAACAATGAGTTGAATTGAATTGAGAAAATGTTAATTCACCAGGTGTGTTCATTTTGACAATTGGAAATAATCTCTGAATTAATTTTCTCTTACCAATAGTCAGTTGTATTGGGGCACCATTAAAATCACCTTTGAAATAAACTTTAACCTCTGAATTGTCTTCCAATTTAACTGTTTCAAAATTAGGTGGCTTGGCTGCTTCTTCTCGTGCTTTTAAAACATCATATCTTAATTTCCAACCAAATAAACCCAGTTCCTTCACTCTGGCGGATTTATCCTTAGTAACATAAGCGTCCAACCCACCTTCTTTGGTAATGATTTTTAGCACTCTAGCCGTTAATCTCATTCTAATCATTCTATTCAATGATTCAGACCATAGTCTCTTGGTTATAACATTAGGCAACCACGTTCTTCTCGATCTGTTACCCATTTCAGAAACGTTGTTACCAAATGAAATTGTTTGGCCTCCATATAATCCACTGTCACTTCTCTTAAAAATTCTTGCTTCACCATATGGATATTCTGGGTATTGTGGGATTGATTTTGGAATGTATAATTTATGTGGTTTAATGTCGCCTGCTTTATAGGTTGGTGTTTGCTTTATCTGTCTGTTGACAACACTTTTGTATGCTCTAGCACAGTTCGATGCGCTTGTTGAAAATGTTCTTGAAACAAATTGAAAGCCAATCACAGTCTTAATGTTATTAAATAACAACATATCTATATAAAACTCTAACTGTGTTTATGGTTGGTAACAACTCAAAGTTGATAATCTTAAATAAATGTCTCGAATTGAAAAAATTAGTGGTTCAAAATAATTTGCATGCCAGCCTTATTGTCCACGGTATTTATGCGAATTTTTCATGATGATTGTTATTTAATAGATTATGTACGTTATATACTAATGTAAACCATACATTCGGTAGAAAAGTTATTCAAATTTCATAAGCCATTTAGAAATCTTAAGAAAGTATATATATATATTTATATAAAAGATTACCAAAAAGGTTTGGCCTTTTTTAAGCCAAACATTGATCCAAATGCTTTGGGAGCAGAATGTGATTCAGACACTCTGGTTTTTAAATCTTCATTTTCGTTCTCTAACTGTGCCAACGAATCTTCTAATTCTCTATTTTCATCCATAACTTCCATGTTTCTTTGCATGGTTTTTTGAATTTCTATTTCAATACTATCTGATATTTTACCTGAAAAATCTACTTTAAGATCAGTTTGGTTCTGTAAATTTTCCAATCTTTTCGTTATTTCTTTAATTCGTTGCTCTAAATTCTCGTTGTCATCTTGTAAATTGGCAATTGTAACCTTACCGTGAACCATTTCATTGGCAATTTCAACATGTTCTTTATTTAGAGTAGCATATGCAGCTTCAATCTCCCTAATTTCTCGGGTTAATTTACCATTTCTAATTCTCAGGTCTTCAATTTGTTTTTCACGTTCTCGTTCCAATCTGTCGATTTCGTCAAATTCTGCTCTATATTTATTTAAATTCATCGGAAGAATTGTTAAGCTCATTGAATCTTTGACAAACTGATCTAATTTGTAAGTTTCCATATTAAAATGATTATGCAAATTTGGTGAACTTGGATCAATCAAGTAATAAAAAAAAATTTTATCTTTCAAAAAACCCAACAATTGATCAAACGGCAAAGTTAATAAATGATCTGTATTTTTAACCATTAAATTCAATGCAAATTTTAAAATTGATTCAATACCTTCAGCTATCACAATATCATAAATTCTGAGAACCATGTCCAATGGGAATTTATAACCAAAAAGGGTTAAAAACCATTGGGTAGCATACATAGTTGACTTGATACCTTGTCTTTTCAGATGAAGATATAGATCAGGCAAGTTATCTTCAATTAATCTATCAAATTGATATAACTTTAAATGCAAACCCGGCATTTCTGGAAGATAAAAATCTCTAAAACCGTAGGTAAACATTAATTTAACTAGCATGCAAAAGGCTTCACTCGCATCCATATTCATCAACAGTGGAACAGTAATAAATGCCATACCTTGAGTATATCCAACCTCGGTATCATATAAGCTATAAGTTTTAATTATCAGAAATAAATCATCCACATTTTTTTTAACCGAGCTATTTGTAACAAAACTAGTTCTGGCTAAATCTCGTTTGATCAGTTTTTCATAATTACTTTTTTGATTCTTTGTTGTTCTAAAAAATTCTTCCATTTGCATTGACTTAGAATTACAAATTAATTGCCATATCATGCCTCTCAATTCTCTTGGAATACCATCGGTAATATTTTTTATAAATTCATCTTGCTTATCTTTAACAACCTCACTATAACAATTAACAACGTCAGACCAAAATTCCCAGTCAATGCCTTTGAGTAATTCATCATTATTTGTCTGTTCAACCCCTATCTTGATCTCATTAAATGTTTTCCTTAAACTATCTGCTCCGGTATTTAGTGATTCCTTGTCTTTGGCAGATTTAAAATTCAAGTCATCATTATTTTCTTGGTATCTTGAATATGCTAAATTATAAAATTGGGGTTCTTTCAATAGTTTCATAGTATTGTCAAAATCGCTGGCATTAAAAACGTCAGATTTCTTATTAAAACTAAACCATTTCTTTAATGTTTGTATTGTTGATGTTTCAGCAATCGTTTCTTGTTTATTAATTTCTTCAAGGTCAGATTTTTCCTCAGTAGCTGCTGGTTCGACAGTAGAATCGATAGATTCCATATCATTAATATTAATATCTTCAGTGGTCTTTATTTTAGTGATTAAGGGTTTTTCATAAGTTTTTTGGTTTATTTTAAGTTCATTCTTTTCTTTATGACTAATATTAGGCCCATCATTGACCAGTTGAAGTTCGGTGGTAGTGTCTTTTACTACTTGAGGTTCAGTAATAGTTTCATTCACTGATTGAGGTTCAGTAATGGTTTCACTTGCTAATTGAGGCTCATTGACGGTTTCATTTAGTTCAATTTCCGTTAATTTGGTTGGCTGTACAACTGTATCAGGGATGGATCTATTTGTTGATGGTTTTGTATCGAACTCTTCAATTGTTCCGTTTGATTTTAAATCTGAAAATATTGGCATAGTAGGTTTTTGCAAAACAATCGGCGTTTTATCACCATAATTTTCAATTACATCTGTCTTTGGTAATGACTCTTCATCTAATTTATTTGGTTGTTCTTCTTGTTCCAATTTTGATTCAGGTTCTGGTGATTCATTAGCGGAAACCATATCGTCATTTGCGCTCATAAAGCTATGCGATGTTGACGTTGTCGACGTTAAGTCGTCATGAGAGTCTGTATTTTCCAAATCTTTTGACATTTTTGAATTTTTTTTCCATATAAAATGCCTCTAAGTACGTAATTACTAAATATAATCAAGAGGGAAGTAATCGGTTTTTATGCTCATCAAGGATTTTGTTTTTCCTCAGATTATTTTTCCTTTTAGTCGCTCTAGTAGAAAACCATAACATAATCTTATATTCATAAACAAAACAGGTAGTATTTAAAAATATATGTATAATGCATATAATATCAGTTTATAAAAAGTCTGTACATAGGAATAGACTCAACACCCAATCACAAAAAAAAAAGTCACTAAAAACCAAAACCAAAACCAAAATAAAAGTTTTTATGAAAATAAAACTATAAATAAAAATATTTGAATAATAAAAAGCTTTAAACTCTCATTGCGGTAGATGAAAGTTCAAAATAATCATCTGAAGAGGATAACACATCATCCACAAATGAACTGTCCTCGGAAAACGATGATCCATTTCCACTTGAAGAGTTGGAAAGAATAGATCCATGATCGGATTCTAATCCTGGTAAGCCAGAATTCACATCACCAAAAGTTGAAAAATCATTGTTCGATAATTTAAAGACCAAACCAGAAGATATACCGTTATCAAGCAATAAACTTTCCATCTTTTCGACCTCGCAATTTGGAATATGAAATCGCAAGCGTTCCTTCGTAAACTTAAATGTCGTAGAACCTATATGTTCGCGGAATAAATTGACATCAGACATAACTTTCTTTTGATGTTCTAGAGACTTTTCATATAAATTCTCAAATTTGTAAGAAAGATCTTCATCAAAGTAACCAGTAACTGGCATAATAGATTCAATTGATGGAGCAGCCAAATTAAATTCGACAAAACAACCTTCTTGCCTTAAATCTGACGTTTCAGAAACTCTACTTGCCAATTTAATATCTGTTTCAACATAGGATGAAGTGGAGTTGCACGCACCGATATTAGGTTTATGTGAAACATCGAACGGTAATTTGGCACCTTTAACAAATAATGCCCTGACACCTTGGGACAAGTTATGGGCAGCCTGGGCGCTGACGCTTGCGCCATACGTTGAGAACATCCTAGCATTATGGTTAACAAAATGTCTGTATAAATTGTTTGGAGCACGGAATTGAACTCTATTGGCAAATCCAAATGGCTGGACTTGACTAAATGCAGTTTTAAATGAACTAGTCAGAGGTTGGCTTTTGGCTATTTTTTGGTAAGCATTTAAAAACTGGAATCTCTTAATTCCTGAGGATGCTGAAGTTGTAATAGTTCTTTTAGTCGAAAATTTTCTATTTTGTGAACGACCCAATAGAGGATGCTGTGGTCTACGTTGAGGAATTCTGGAGGGGACTCTCTGCAGATTCCCGTCAAGTTGTCTCTGTCTGAGTAGTTCAGCAACCTCTTCAAGGGCCTGTCTAAAATCACGGGCCGCTTTACGAGAGACCGATATGATCTCTCTCAGAGTAGCAGGTATCATAATTAAATGTGTATACTATTTCACAGTTCTATAAAACAAAGTATATAAAAGCAACAAACTGAAAATGATGTATATCGAAGGGAGATTGTCATGTTTTTGTTTCGCCACTCACTGCGAATTTTAATAACCGATTCTCGGCTTTTCCTAATAACTCCGATAAACTCACTTATTATTAATTATAATCTATATAAAGTAAATAATATAATGTTTTGACTAACTACTAAAACTTGAATTCTTTTGGAAAATATGGCTCTTCAAGATATTTCATTTCTTCTGCTGTCAATTTCAAATTAAAAGCTTCAAGCGCATCGTCAACTCTTTCAGGTTTACTGAACCCAACTATCGGAGAATAACCTTTATTCAAAACATAAGCTGTGGAAACAACTGCCATGGAAACATCATGGCTTTTAGCTAGTTCTTCTACTCTTTTCAAAATCTCTTGTCCACCGACATCCAACCGGTTCAATCCTAACCTTTTTATACGACTGTCTGAGTTCAATCTACTTGTGTCCCCATTTTCACTGCCTAATGGTCTAGTCAACACACCTCTAGCATTTGGCGACCACGGGATAATTCCAATGTTGGTTAGTTCACAATATTCCATCATTTCTCTTTCTTCTTCCCTATATAATAAATTGTAATAATTTTGCATGGAAATAAACTTAGTCCAACCATGTTGTTCGGCCACATTTTGCATCATAACGAATTGGTATGTTTTCATCGTGGAAGCACCTATATATCTAGTGTAACCTAGTTTAATAATGTCATGTAATGCTTCCATTGTTTCTTCAATTGGAGTTGTTTGATCAAAACGATGAATTTGGATAACATCGGCGTAAGTACCTAATCTTTCCACAGATGCCTTTGCAGCATCCATTATATGTTTTCTAGAGTTACCTTGACTATTGATGTATTCATAAACCGGGAATTCGGCACGCTTTGCAGCTGTAAAATCAGGGACATCAGGATCAACTGGGAAAAAAAGTTTCGTTAAAATAACAATACGATCACGTTTAATCTTATTTTTTTCCATAAATTCACGTAATAAAACTTCTGAATAACCATTAGAATATGTATCAGCAGTATCAAAAGTACGAATACCTCTATCATAACATTTCTTCATGATTGCAAAAATGATTTCTTTGTCTTCAGTGACCCAATCGGCCCAATATTTCTTCCCAAAGGACATACATCCGACAATAATACGGGAAATTTTCAAACCTGTTTGCAATGTAATTTCAGGTTAGTATTAAGGTAAAACATCAGTTAGCAAATATCGATATACATACCAGAATTACCTAGATTGGTATAAAACTTTGATGAGACAGCTGAATTGGGCATTTTTATTGTATCATAAAAAAAAATATTAAGTTTGAAGGCCAAATTGTAGTCCAAAGAGTTTGACCTACGATAAAAGCCACGGTTTGATATTTTACGCCAATCCGAGAAAAGAGAATTATTTCGGACTTCTGGGTTCTTATGGTTTGTTTGGAGCCATTGGGTATGTCCTGATTTGGTGACATAATTATAATATAGCATGGTGGTACACAATTAATTCATTGTTTCAATACTTTTATTTATAAATTGCGTCTCTAATTAATTATCTATAAAAAATTTAATAAGCTTTCAAATTCCCCTAATTCTATTAGTAGTCATCACAATCTTATCATCCATGTGGTCCACTTTCTCACTAATTTCTTTTAAGTTTGTGTTTTGGGAATTGATTTCATCCGCCACAGCATTAGCTTTCTTTTTTAAATTGTTAGCCAATTTTTGTGCCTCTTCAATATTGGAACCAATATCGACTTCCATTCTTTCATCCTCTTCATCATGATCATCAGTTAAATATTTGGAGGCCTCTTTCATACGTCTTTCATATTCATATTTTTCTCTTAATTCTGATTTCACATTGATATCATTTCCACCTTTTAGTTGATCCACTATATCTCTTTGTGATCTATATAATGAACCATTCAATTCCTCATCCCTTTCTCTATCTGCTTGTTTTGCCATCAAAAATGCGTCTTCCTTGGCCTTTTTTCTGGACTTTCGGGTAAAGGGATTACTAGCCTTTATGTGGAATAAACCTCTAGAATAATGCTCCAAATCTTTTACATGACCGTCAACAAACCTTTGTTGTGTCTTCATTAAATTCATATTTTTCTCCATCTCATACATTTTTTCCCTCTGTGAACCCAGAACACCCAGTGTATTTGATGCTGTATCATTAGCTTGTCTTAGGTGATTTAAAATATTTTGCGATGATTTAACTGTATTTTCACGAACGTCTTTAGTTTGTCTAATGATACGATTGACTTCCTCTTCTTCTTCATCGACTTCGTTATCTTCATATTCATCAGAATCGTATGGTGTATAACCTGTTTGCTGGTTTTGTTCTCCAGGAGTATAGCTATTGAGATCTAAGTCGTTCTGGGTTTGAACTTCAGCTTGTTGAGCGTATGGGTCGAAATCTTGTTCTTGAGCCTGTGTCTGCCTTTGTTCTTGTTCTTGTTCTTGTATTTGCCCCTGATCTTGATATTGTTCTTGATCTTGCTCTTGTTGTTGAAATTGTGAACCTTGCGAGCCATCTGGCATTCCCATTTGTGTGTTAGCGTCACCTTTAATCGTATAATTATCATCGTGTTGAAATGAATCAGCATCATATGCATCAGCATTGTATGGTTCTTCGCCAGGTGCAAATGGATCATAAGTTGTGGATGTTTTGTTTGTTGCCGTTTTATAAAGGGGAGATGGTTTAATTTCTGATGCTAACGAGGGTCCATTATTTAAATCACGAGCTGGTCTATAAGATAATAATGATTCATTTTCATTTCCCGCTGCACTTTTGAAAATTCCAGTATCGTTAGTTTTCCCATTTCCATACCCTTCGAAACTTGAAGAACTTATAGTCGAAGAAGCGTATGGATCAAAGTCATAATTTGAAGCAGGATTTTTCAAAGGTTTTCTTGAAGCATTAATTGAATCATTCGGCAATCTTTGTCTTCTATCTGTTGTAATATTTTGTCTTCTATCCGCTGTACTATTTTGTCTTCTATCTGTTGTACTATTTTGTCTTCTGTCTGTTGTACTATTTTGCTTTCTCTGTAAAGTACTATCCTTGTCCTCATTGTATCCATACGAACTGCTTGAAAATCCATTATATCCAGAATTTTCATTCTGAGAACTATATGAACTGTAAGAACCATTACCATCGCTCATGCTGCCAGCGGTTGACTTACCACCAGAATTGCCCCTAAAATCAGAAGCGTATTCATCGTAACCATATCCAGTATTAGCAAGATCTTCATTGTTGTCTGGGTTTTCATAATTACCATAACCACCTGCTTCACTGTTAGGCAAGATAGGTTGTAATGGAGTGATATTTTTGGCTTGGTCTTTGGAAAATTTACTAAATTCACCAAACTTAAATTTTCGCCGGTGATAGTTGGCATCATCTTTGACGACCACTCCGTTCTGTTGAAGGAATTCCTTAGATTGCTCCTTGGTCATATCCTTATCTTTGGACTTGAACATTTTTTTAATACCCATATTGTAAGTTGTTATCGGTCTGCGTCGAATAATAATATAACAAGTAATGCATATGATAAAGGTCCAAATGTAAAAAAAAAATGGCGAAAACCAAGAAAAAATTGTACCATCATAAATATAAAATTCGCTTCAGTCAGAGCCTCAAAATTATTATTTATATATCCCCTTCAGGAAAATACCAAACAGAACAGAATCTATGTAATTTTTTCCCTATTTGCAAATACGACAAACTTTAATATGTATTACAGCGGTATATTCCAACCAAACTGAGCCGTAGGTCAAATAGGAAATAAAACAATCGAATAATTATCGTTCTAACTTTTGTCTCCGATGGCTCCATTTTTTGTTCTTTTGATCATGTTCTGATTATTTAATTTCCATCAATATATTATCATAGTTTAAATTTCCTAAAATAACTGTACTGTCTACCGCTTTGTTTATCTTAGCATATCCCATAAATATGATTACATTTTTATTAGTAATATATTAAAGACTATTAAGAAGTGAAACAAAAATGTATACTAAATTTCAATAGTTATCCTTATTTTGAATAAATTGCAGGCTGCTTTTACCATTATTTGTGTTATTATTAGTTTGTATAAGTTTAAAGATAAATATATTGAGAATAAATTGAGCCCTTGCTATATTTTTCTAATTTATAAGTTTCCGAACACACTTATTTCTTTTCATCATAAAAAAATGCTGCAGTCTTGTTTATTTTCAATAAATTAACTACATTTGAAGAAGTATATTGATATTATATATATTCATATAAACATCCATCGCATTATTGACAAAACTGATATTTAAAGTTTCACAACATTCAAGCATAATGATTTAGCAGCATTACGTTCTTGTAAATACTTATGAAGCAAAAGTAGTGTCATGGTATGCCATTAACTTGTGACATGCAATCTATATTCTGACATGATATATTTCAGCATGTACGCTTCTCGGTAGCAAACCTATTTTATAATAATTACTTATCAGTTAACCTATATAATGAATAGCCAGTATAAATATAACCATTGCTCTTATAGGAAGCTGAAAATAAAGCGTTACCTTTATTATTTAATTGTTCCCAAGAAACTTTCTCTATCATTCTACTATTCTCTTTAAAATTCAAAACTTGGAATTTTGATAAAACGCTGCAAAGTAAATTGTTTAACAAATATTTGATAACATATTAGACCCACTAAAAACTACTAAAAGCAATTTAAACATTTTGGGGACAGATAATTAGATGCAGATTAGCTCCTTTAATTTTTCTTGTTAAATATCGATCAATAATTTACATTTTTATCAGTCAATAGTACTCGCTTTCGGCTCTTTTTATAGTTCTAAGATTACGATATCCACATATCTAAAGGTATCTAAAGGATTTTTAAAAAATTATATCTGCTTTCTGGAAATTTTTAAATCCATTCTAATTTACCTTTTTCGTTTTCCATTTTTTTTGAAATAATTAATAATATGGTTCCAGATAATGATCAGTTTTGAAAAATTTAAAGATTAACTCTATTCAGTTAGTGTTCAGAATAACGAAAGGGAAGATAAAGCCAGAGATTATCTGATGTGCAAAATCAATAGTTTTCGCAGAAATAACTTCAGCTACTCTTTGCGGGTTGATTGATGAAGCACCAAGAAGAAGAGGATAGTTAACTTGAAAATAGCTATACTACTACCGAACCATGTAACTATTTTTTGAGCTTTTCAAAAAAAAAAAACAATTCGATTTTATTTAGGCTAGGCAGAATTGGCATGTATCAAACGTATTTTGGTTGATAACAAGGTGGAATTGTAGAAAAGTCGAATTATCAAGTTTTACCAACTTATTAAAGGCATTCCATTCCAACAATTGGAAGAGATATTTTGTGTACAGAATTCGAAGCAATTAAAACTGGTTCAGAATAGATCGATGCGAATTCTGAAATGCTTATATATATTGATAGAACATGGAAGAAAACTAGGAAACGCTACACTTTTCACGAGATGGGGCCTAGGTTTATTGGACAAAATTTCGTTGCTAATGCCAGAGGTTTATCTGGTGATGTACAGGATAGAACATCAAGGCAATATGATAGTGGTCTATCTGCCAAGTCAGACGCCTATTTTAATTCTTTTGCCGTTAGTGTTGTCAAACGTTATAATAAAGAAAAAAAAAAAAAAACGTAGGCAGTTCATTTCTTGCTGGTTCTATTGAAAAGGCTATTTCTTAGTCTGAATTTGAAGATGATGATGTAGTGTTATAAAAATTGATCTAGATGATTCTTTAGGGAGGAGAAAAATGTTTGATTTTTCTAGTCATGGAAAACAAGTTCGTTACACAAGTATCGTTAAACAAAAAGGTTAAATCAGTTTGCCACATTTTTCCAAATCAAAACTTTGTGAGCTTCATAATGTTTAATAAAACCAGGTAATACCTTTCATCCAATTATATTAATGAAATTCCGTATATTTGAATTTTTTGTCTTAAACTGTGGCTAATCCACAGGTTAACCTGAAAACTGTGCAAAAACTGAGGCATCGCGATTATCCTAAATTGGCTAATCTCAGAATATTTAGGATTATCCTGGTTGGAAAGAAACTTTCTTGCATATTTAGTAAGCACTTTTTTCTTTGTAATTCTAACCAATTGAACTTGAATTGATCTTGATACTCGACTAAAAAAAACAAATATGTCTACTTCTACAGCTGCTACTGTCCTTGTTACCGGTGCAACCGGTTTTATTGCTCAACATATTGTTGATAAATTATTGAATAGAGGTTATAAAGTTATCGGTACTGCCAGATCCGAAAAGAGATACGGTCCAATATTATCCTTATTCCAAAAGAAATATCCTGATGGTAAACTTTCATTTGAAATTGTTCCAGACATTTCGTTAGATGATGCATTCGACAATGTTTTGAAAAATCATTCAGAAATTAAATATGTTCTTCATACTGCTTCGCCATTTTCTTACGGCTTAGACAAACCTTTAAAAGAGTCTTATTTGGATCCAGCAGTTAACGGTACACTTAACATTTTAAAGGCAACTAAAAAGTTTGCCCCACAGGTAACCAACGTTGTTGTTACTTCATCTTTCGCTGCAGTTAAGTTGAATGGCGAAGATTATAAAACATTTATTCACACTAACAAAACTTGGAATCCAATTACTTGGGAAGATGTTACAAATGAAAATTTAGCGTATGTTGCTTCTAAGAAATGTGCTGAAAAAGCAGCCAGAGAATTCATGGATAAGGAAAAACCAAACTTTAAACTTGCAACTGTTAACCCACCATTCGTCTTAGGTCCTCAATTGTTTGATGATTCAGTCACGGAAATTTTAAATACCTCTAATGAAATTTTAAACAAGGTGACAAAAATTGATAACACTTTAACAACTCCTCAAATCCAATTTAACGGTCTGGCCGTCGATGTTAGGGATGTTGCAGAGTTTCATATTTTACCATTAGAAAACTCGAAACTTGCAAGTGAAAGGCAATTCATTGTTTCCTCTCCTTTAATAGCTCAGCTTGTATTAAATATTCTTAACAAAAATTTCCCAGAATTATCGGGTAAAATTGCTAAAGGTGATCCATCTTCAACTGAAAAAATTGTTAAAGAACTTTGTCCAAAATATGATATTTCTAACATTGTTGAAGCTGCTGATAACTACAAATTTATTAGTTTAGAAGAATCGATCGTTGATGTTTATAAACAGTATTTCTCTAAATTCAGTGTCTAATTATTTTTTTATTCGTCTGCTCTATATTTATATTTAGTACAATAGTTAATGAAAGGTAAAAAAATTTTTCAACTTCTTAAAGTAGTCCTCCCTTGAAACTAAACAATTATTCCATCCATTAATAGTAAAAATAAGAAAGATTAATTTTATTTTCCAAAAACAAAGTAAAGTATAATTTTACTAGTTGATCAGGTAGATATTCTAGTGAGCATTTAAGAAAAATAAAAATAGAAAATTCTTAAAAGTGAGGGAAATATAGTTCATACCTGTAGTTATTTAAAATTTTAATTATAAATGAAAACTATTTATGAAAACACCACAGTTGCCAAATGTACTATGGCCTAAATTAATATCATCACAGGAATCAGTAAAATTAGCAGTCCATAATACTGTTTTCGGCGCGCTGAATAATAACTTGCAAAGAGAACGTTGAAATTTTCCAAATACTATGGGAAATATTTTTTATGTTGCCATTTTTAATATACTTCTGTAGAAGAAGATAATGAAGAAAAAATTTTCTAAAAAAAAAGATTGAAAAAAATGGTGGTCTAATGACTGCTATCATTACTCATTTGGCTTCTAGTACTGATATTAAAGACTATAATTGTTCCATTGATGATGCTGATAGCTTCACTTCCATTACTAATACTCATACAGTAATCGATACTCATATCACCATTTTGGTATTCTTAAGTTGGCAAAGCAGATCGTAGAAGGTTGTCTTGCTCTGTAAATGCTAAGCTTCAGGTTCGAACCAATAGTCACAGTGGATAAATAAGGTTTACACTAGTATGACCATTTTCCAAAATTAGTTCTATTTAAATTTGCCTTTTACTTATGTTTACTTGTGCGTTAATGCCAAAAGGTAATTCTGTATGTCTCCTACCTTATGCACACTATACAACAACCAGTACAGGGTAGATTTGCCACCTGAGTACTACAATAAAAAAAAATTAAAAAATCAAGATTCATAAGTTACGCAAATAGAATAGGAAATTATTTATTCTTATAAAGAGTACTTAAGCATCATAATTGTAAAATTTTATTTTGGCGACACTGACAGAAATTGATGATTAGACCAATCTGATGTAATGAAATTATGTATTTGTAATTGTTTATGACACATAACAAAATTAATGTCATAATATGTCTCTAACTAGTGACATATAACTTTTGTTTGCAACACTTAACTGTGTTATATGGCGTAAAAACAAATCTTTTAGTAACACTTTGAGTTTACCTCCTTTTATTTTTTTCTGTATTTATTTCCCTAAAAGCATCTCAGGCTTAAAATTTATGGCTACAGTAACAAGATTTTATGTCACTTATTAAATGAACAAAAGTGAAAACACCTACAACATATTTTCCATCAAAATGCAGTAATGAAACGAATAGATATTTATAACTGTAGAAAATATATGTGAAGTGATTTTAAAATGTACATATAGATAAGGATTTTATAGAAAAATTTCACTTAATGGACCTTTTGGCCCGGCCAAAACACTACTTTTTCTTCTTAAATAGGATCCAACTTTACCAGCTACAATGCCACCATTATCTCTATCATAACAGACATTTCCTCTTAAAATTGTATACCTAGGCCAATTAGTGAAAGTCATTCCTTCATATGGTGTATAGTCAATACTATGATGAAGCATATCATTTGTTAAATGGAAAGCTTTCATTTTGTTCTTAGAATACCAAATTGTGAAGTCAGCGTCCATACCGACACCAATAGTACCTTTTCTATCACTTAATCCGTAAAGCTTAGCTGGGTTTGTTGAAGTTAATTCTACAAATTTCTGTGGTGTAATTCTACTTGTTTCAACACCATAACAGAATAACAATGGTAATCTTGTCTCAATACCAGGAAGGCCATTAGGAACATTTTCATAATGTGGAACACCATCAACAATACCTTTCTTCTTACCTTGTGGGTGATCATATTTGGAAGGAGCATGATCGCTACTGAAGACTGTAATTGTGCCATTAATTAAATGTTTCCAGACACCTTCTAGTTGTTTCTTCGTCTGCCTCAGTGGTGGTGAGCATATGTATTTAGCACCTTCAAATTGGTCATCTTTATGTAAATGGTTAGAACAATCATGTTTCAAATAATCTCCTGTCAAAAAAAGATATTGGGGGCAAGTTTCAGCAAAAATTGGTAATAAATCATTTTGGGCCTTCTTGACATGATCTAAGGCAATTTCAGAAGACATATGAACAAGCAGTATCGGAACATCAATTACCTTGGCTAAAGAAATAGCACGATAAGAAGCTTCATCTTCAGCCACAATTGGTCTTGAAACGGTATGATAATATGGATCAGTTAATTTTTTTTCTTGAAGTTTTTTGTTAATAAAATCAATTATATCAGAGTTTTCAGCATGAACCATAGTGGTAACTTCATGTTTTCTATTAGTGAGCAAAATTTGTAGTAATTGTTCATCAGCTAACTTGTATCTTGGATAGGTAGTGTAGACTTTAACTGAAGTTATCGCCTCCTTTTCAACAACAGCAGGTAAACTATTTTTGAGCAGTTCGTCAGTTGGTTCAGAAATAATCAAATGGAAGCCATAATCGCAATAAGCACCGCCTTTTTTCATTGCCCGTCTATGATAATTTTTAGTAACTTTTAATAAATCAAATTCATTTTTAGGTTGGATTGCAAATGGAATCATTGTTGTTGTGCCACCCGCAATTGCAGATTTTGAACCTGAATCAAAATCATCACCCGCGGGAGCATTATCTTGGTCTATATGAACATGGGAATCTATACCACCTGGCATAATATAACCTCCTTCTGCGTCAATCTCCTTTTCACCAATAATTCTAGATGCTGTAATAGTTTCAATTTTACCATTTTTAATACCTATAAAAACAGAAGGAGGTAAAATATCGGATGCCGTAACAACATAACCGTTATGAATAACGAGTTCATAATTCATATTGAAAGGGTATGATTTTTTTAATTTTGATAGTAGTATGAATAAAGTCTGCAGAGAACGGAAAAAAGTTAAATTATATTATTATCTAAGTTAATACCAAACAATTACAGTAAAACCAAAAAAAAATTTGTTTTTGAGATGTTAAGTATTTAAAGAAAAGCATGTATGGACGTTCAGACTTATTGATAAAAAAAAACTATATCGGAGAACCTGTATAGAAAACCCGATCTTAAAACTTGGCTGACAATGCCGAGCCCGAAAAATCAGATCTTGCATAAGCCGCTTAAGCTTGGGTAAGCAATTTTTATATTATATGATAGTTATGCTAATAGCAATTAAATCAAAGCGAGATAAAGGTGTGACAGACTTTACACACATTCTTTTGTTAAAGTAAACTAATTGAAATTTAACTTCGTATATTATTGAGCAGTTGTGTGTCTTAAATGAAAACATTTTGCGGTAAAACTCTTGGTAGTTTACGTTATCTTGAGTCGCTTTCGTGAACCTTATCCCGAAAACGGTGCAACTAAATAATGGCCAGTAAATTCAGGTTGTTCAGGAAAGACGACTGCAAACTTTTAAATTTGATAGAGAATAGTATGCAAAAGTTGTAATTATATATGAATACACTGCGACCCTCATCAAAAGTCGCCAATGACGATTGAAAGTCACATCCAGAGCAAATATCAGGTGCTGAAGCCATAAAGGATATTTCTCTTTCCGTTCAACAAACATTTCACCTCTTTTTTCTGGATTTTTTATTAGTAAGTTGCATAAAAATAAATTTATTGCGCAATTTTGTACTACAATGAATAATGCCATTTATATGAATACTCATTAAGGGGAAACTTAGTATCCTTCCAAAATTGTATGAGTCACAAATTAATGATGCTAAAATAACCAAGCATTACGGTTTATTGGATTATATACAGATTTTCATTTTACTAGTCTTTATTATCCAGAATTTTTTTCAAAGAGAAAATGAAATTATACAATACTGTTAAATTTGTTATTGAACAGAATTTGATACAGTAGTTTTAGATTGGGCTGACGTGAGTGATTTCAAAGAAAATTAAAATTGCTTTCGATTCTTTAAATGCTGAAGTTACTGATGAACCTGTTTGTTTCTGTATTAATATTGACATATTATTTTCTATTCAGTTATCAAAGCAACCAAGAAAACCTGATTTGTAGTTTATATCTACTTTTTATTTCTAGAGAAGTTTATTCTTTTATGTTAATTCTAAAATACTAAATATATCGAAAAAATCCAAATTAATTAAATGATTTAAAATAGTTGACATATTTATATCAGATGCAACATCTGTTAGTTATAATTTTGAATTTAGATTATCATATTCAGCAACGCATTCAATTTCAACTTTAACTTGCGGATTCGGAAAACCAACAACAACACATGAACGGCCTGGTCTTGAGGTAAAATATTTGCCATAAACTTCGTTAACTTCTTTAACATAGGATTTATCAGCAATGAATAATAAAACTTTTAAAACCCTATCCAGCGACGAACCACTTGCTTTCAAAACTTCTTCTAAATTTTTGATAGAATACTCAGTTTGTAATTTCAAATCGTCTGGTAATTCACCAGAGGTGTTTGTACCTAAACAGCCAGAAGTAAAGACATGGCCATTGCTCTTATAGGAAGGCGAAAGTAGAGCATTACCTTTCTTATTCAGTTGCTCCCAAGAAACGTTCTCAACCATTTTACTATTATTCCTCAAATTCAAAAAGTTTCTTTAGTAACATTGGTTCCGTTGGTAAAAAATAATTATCAACGAGCATTTGATCACATACTTGAAAGATCAAGATCTCTCAAGATTCAATTTAGGCAACCGGAGGAAAACATTTATTCGCCGATCGCGTCGCTTAATTTTCCGCCTAGAAAAATTCTTACTCCCGCCAATCAGTAATGCCCGGATCGGCACTTTTTATTAATTAGGAGAAGATACAAGAAATCGATTTTTAATATTGATCGGTCAAAACTATCTGTCTAGTAAATGCACTTATCGATCTTTTCTTGCATTCTCGGAGAAGTATATTTGCAGATATAAAGATGAAATTTCCCATCGAGTTATATATCGTTTCGACTTTTTACCTTATCTATCGAGTCTAAGTCCATTTGGATTTTACTTTTTCTTTCTGTACTTTTTTCTAATATATCATATTAATATATCATTCAAGATAAAATGACAGGTGTTAGAAAATTTAAGATTGCTGCTATTCAAGTTGGTGCTATTTCTAAAGGAGCTAAAAGGGAAGATACTGTTAAAAGATTATGTGGACTATTGGAAAAGGCGGCTGATCAAGGTGCAAAATTAGCAGTTTTTCCAGAATTATCATTAACTACGTTTTTCCCAAAGTGGTTGATCAAACACCAAGAAGAAGTGGATACCTATTTTGAAAAGGGTGACATTACAGCTGGACCGTGCAAACCACTATTTCAGCTTTCCAAAGAAAGAAAAATTGGGTTTTATTTAGGTTACGCAGAATTAACTGATGATGGAAATCACTTTAACACATGTATTTTGGTTGATTATGCAGGTAAGATTATTCACAAATACAGAAAAGTTCATTTACCAGGTTTTGTTGAGCCTATTGAAGGTATTCCATTCCAACAATTAGAAAAAAGGTATTTTGAATATGGTGATTTAGGATTCCAAGCAATTAAAACTGATCCAGAATGGATTGATGCAACTATTGGAATGCTTATCTGTAATGATAGAAGATGGCCAGAAGCCTGGAGATGTTACGCTCTTCAAGGTATGGATTTAATGCTTATTGGATATAATTCTGTTGCAAACGCAAAAGGTTTATTTGGTGATGCAGAAGATAAGACTTTAAGACAATATCACAGTGATCTATCTGCAAAATCAAACGCTTATTTTAATTCTTGTTTTGCAGTTAGTGTTGGTAAATGTGGTAATGAAGAAGGACAAGAATTGCTGGCAGGATCCCTGATTGTTGATCCTAATGGGAGAGTGGTTGTCCAATCTGAAATTGAAGATGACGATGTAATGGTTAAAGAAATCGATTTAGATGACACATTAAGTGGAAAACAAAAAATGTTTGATTTCTCTAGACATAGAAGACCAGAATGTTATACTCGTATCGTAGAACAAAAGGGTTCAGTTTCCCTGGCCCATTTCTCTAAATAAAAAATTTTATAAGCTCCATAATGTTTGAAAAGTTGTGATAGTATATATACCCAACTGTATTCATGCAGTTCCAGATATTTGAGCTTTCTGTCTAAAACTGTAACTAATGAATATTTTGACTTGAAAAAGTGTAAACAAAGTTAAAAATAAAGTAAAGTATGATTATATTAGTATCGAGAAAAATATTTTCGTAAAAAAAAAAAATTGTATGGATATAATAAAATTAACCAAAATATGAATGTGTAATGTATACAGAACAAACACATCCGAAACAAATATCACTCTTAATTTATTCTATTTACTTTTCTTTCAAGTTTAATTCATTCATGAACTCAGTTATTAAAAATACTTCGCAAGGTAATAGTTCGCACGAATATATCCCATTTCACTTGGATTAGCCAATATATTAAAGGTAGTTTACTTAATATTCTGATTAAATTTTTTAAATAGACAAATATGGAAATTGTGTGGCAAACAAAGCCAAATTATAATTACAATATTGTGAACAATAACATGTCTTCAAGCTAGACTCGAAATTGTAGGATATTCAGGAAAACTAACCATCCTATGACATGAATGTGGTGATAGTGATCATGAGCAAAAACAATTTCAGAATAGGTACAGAAAAAGAAGCAAATAGTAGAGAAATTGCAGAACTACACGGAATCGCTTCGGCACATGCAAGAAGTATTGGTGTAAGGAATTGATATTTAAGTATCCAAACACATTGTGATTTACCAGAACCTCATTCATTTAGATGTTGGCCATACTGGGATATCTTCCTGGAGAAGCGGAACTTATAAAATTGATCCAAAAGTAAATTCGCATCTTCGATAAACATTGTCAAGCACGATTTGTCTTTTGAGCTCTATATTAGAAAATATAAAATAATTACAGCCAATCTTGCTCACGAGAGCAACGGGCTTCATATGAACTAGAGAACAGACCTCTTTTAGATGTCTTCAAGCCCGCGCGTAAAACACCTGCTAGAAGGTTGACGCCAGCAACAACACCGTCGATAACAACAACATCATATGGCTTGACAGCACTTTCAACAGCACCCTTCATGTCTGTCATACCGGCGCAACCTAAAAGGATAATATCCGCATCATTCTCTAAAACCAATTTAAGCGCAACGTTTCTCATGATTTCTAAGACTTCTTCTCTTGGTTTTGTATGCAACTCCGCTACTTTTAAACCAGTTGATAACAAACCTGCGCAATTGCCTTGTAATCCGTAAGTCCTAATAGCATCTGCATGCCTAATTTGCGACCTATACACAGTGGCGACAATGCCAAATCTTCCACCGAGTATTCTCGAAGTGTAAATAGCTGCCTCCATGATGCCACAAACCGGCATGTCAAATTCTTCGCGTATACAATTAATCAATGGATGGTCCGAAAAGCAAGCGACCAGACAGGCATCAGCCTGTTTTATCAGGGAATATCCATCTCTGATAACTTCAGTCGATGAAATAACACTATCGAGATGCCCTTCAATGGAAGTAGGTGAATTATGAGGAGCAGTGTAGCCATAAACAACCGAATCCACAGGTAGGTGTTTTTCAATCATCCTGATACAGTTCATAGTCATAAGTTCAGTACTGTTTGGATTTAAGAGTAAAATTTTGTGGACACTGTCCTTAGCTAAAAAGTTCACACATTGCCCCTTGACAAATGGTAATGAGCTGAGTTCCGTTGTAGCAGTAGATTCCATTTTCTTGCTGTCAAGAAAAGGAAAAGATATTTACAATAATAAAAATAAGAGAATCTAAATTATTAAATAATTTATTTGTCGTCATTTTCTATATGTCAAAGCCAGTTGCAGTTTCCTCAGGAATTCTAAGATTCTTCAGTTCCGATAAAAAAAAGCTTTTAGTAGGCTCTATCACTTTCTGGAGAACGGAGAGATTAATAACTTTTCCGAGATGCTGAGCCCTTCGCGCTCTTACAGATACGCCAGATCTCCGATGGCTGAATTGGAAGAATTAAAAGATAAGCTCCCAAATCTGGAAAATAAACGACAACCGCCATTAAGATTACGATTTTAACTTCTTTAAAAATTATTCTGGTCCCATAATTTTCTGCAATTCACTTTTAAAATTTCTGAGCTTTGATTACTTAATCATCGAATCAAAGACAAAGGTAAGTCTAAAATTCGCAAGTTTACTACGCATTAGCCGTTACCGCGACCGATATTTCACATCGATCTATACATTAAATCAATAAAAGTAAAAAAATTATTAGGTCGTTTGAATCAGTGCAAGAAGGGAGTAAGGAAGTAGATACAAAATTGGTTCCATTTAAACCAGAATAATGTTCCTGCTGGCAATAGTATTTTTTGAGTTTGATTAAGATCATCAATATCTGAAGCAACAACAAAAATGATACGATTTAATATCTATTCTAATGTTAAGTTAATGAACAGTACCGCTGAAGATTAATGAGCCAAAAAGAAGCAGAGAAATTACCAGCAATTATGGTTTGCAAAGATTCTTGAAAAAATCAGCGAAATCTGTTGGAACTTATGGAACATTACATCGATAAGGAATTTGTTTGCCTATTACTGTTGTAAAATTTGTTTAAAGATGTATCATAGTCATTATGGTATTATTCGTATCTTTTTTGTATGGACCAGTAAAATACAATATTCAGATCCAATCACCAATTAATGGAATTGCCTCCATTTACTTACCTATTCTGAAATTATACTATGAAAAAATAATATTTTTCTTTATTAATAATTAATACCCTAAACCATTATATGTGAAACTTCTTTTTAATTTTTTGTAACTCTTTTATTCTATTCTTTCTCTAGCAAATAATTATTTGTATAATTTAAGAGAATTATATTACATTTCGTTCTAATATTCAATTATTATGCCCAACTTTTTAATTACTGTAGATTATACCCTAATTTTCTTTGGGTAAATATCAAACTTATTATTTATATAGCCATTTCTAAACAACATATGACGTGATGGTTAGTTTAATTCACAAATTTCTCAATTTGAAAAATATATTTTAAGTAGTGTATTACCATTGGTTTCAATTAAAAATCCTCTATGTTTTGGTGCAATTGAAGGTAGCTCAAAATTCGGAAGTAATCGCTGGAGAACCGGCTACCACCGCAAAAGTCTAAAACATCTATGTGAAATAAATCAAATTCTAATGAACAAGCTTCTTCAAATGCTGCATACGAATAGAAAACCCAGCATAACCACCATGAGACCATCCAAGTAAAAATTAATAGCATTAATTTTATTAGCCAAATTTCCAAGTAAAGTAACTTATTATTTTTAAATTTCTGATTATAGAAGATTAACCCCTATATAATATTATACTCTTAACAAAGATAACGTAAGTTTTAACTTTATTGTTAATATTTCCCTGAGGTTAGCGCTCGATAGTCGGAAAAGGCACGGATGGATTCAACATCGAGTTAAATATTTTGTTAACCAGTGAATTGTAGCAACTGTCGACAAAATACTTAAATTAATATACTTAAGCTGTGGTACAAAGAATTGGTTAAATGTGCACTGTCAAAAAAAATGTGAAGTCTCCGATTCTAATCTAGAACTATATCACTTTTACTTTTCTTCTTTTTAGCGGCTTAGTTTGTAGTATTTATTTGATCTGCTCGGATGGTGGTCCAACTTAACAAGTATCACTGATATTTAGTAACTTAAGTGTTGAAGGAGGTCAATTTTTTTAATTATTACATACTTTTAAAACATGAAAGTATCGAAATATGCTTAAAACTTTTTATGTTTTTTCCTAAAATCACATGTTTGAGATAACAAACTATATACGCCTCTAAGCCCAAAAATTATATGCTATAGTATAAGGAACATATAATTTTATCGCTATCTTCTTCTCAACTGAAACAAAGTCTTATCCAGAATCTTCCAAAATACAGATGTCTTAAAAAAAACCAAAGAGTTATATGTAAAAACTATTGTATTTACGATCGGATATCTATAGATAATTCACCGGCTTTTTAGAAAATATACTAAACATTTTTTATTTGCAAGCCGAGAATCTCTTATCAAATTTTATTGGTGTATATATCTAAACACTTGGGAGCTTAAAAAAAAAAACAATCTTTAATCAATCATCAATCTGTTTATAATATTGTAAATTATCCGTTTTTTTATAAATAATAGAAAATTCCTATAATGTTTTAAGAAGATGCAACAAAGCTTATAAACTTAACTACAAGATTAACAAAATGAATTTTTTTAAAAGAATT
The DNA here is from genome assembly GCA_030580115.1 of Kregervanrija pseudodelftensis. Taxonomy (NCBI): domain Eukaryota; kingdom Fungi; phylum Ascomycota; class Pichiomycetes; order Pichiales; family Pichiaceae; genus Kregervanrija; species Kregervanrija pseudodelftensis. The sequence continues at coordinate 187,530 of JAKTSJ010000012.1, forward strand.
GACGATATGATCGCTATTCCTGATACTGAAAGAGGTGAATATCATATTAGAAGTAACTTGGATTTAGATCCAACTCCTGAAAAGGAAAGGACTTGGAGAACCTACAATTATTTTCTCGTCTGGTTTCAATCTTCTTTGAATGTTACTATTTGGAACTCTGGGGCTAGTTTGATTAAGAGCGCCCAAATGACCTATTGGAAAACTATGATCGCTTCAGTTGTGGCCACTCTCATTGGCAGTATTTTTGTTATCTTTAACTCTAGAGCCGGTGCTGTATACCATGTTGGTTATCCAGTTTTGTTAAGATCAACGTTCGGTGTTTGGGGCTACTATTTATTCGTTATTATTAGAGGTTTTGTTGCCGTTTTGTGGTTTGCTGTTCAAACATACTATGGTGGTCGTTTGTTAGATGTAGCTTTGAGATGTATTTTTGGACATAAGTGGGCAAATATTCCTAATTATATTCCGGAAAGTCAAGGTATCACTACAAGATTAATGGTTGCATTTCTTCTTTTTTGGATTGTTCAATGGCCTGTCATGATAATCCATCCAACAAAAATCAGACACTTTTTCACTTTTAAGGCCATTTGTCTTCCATGGGCAACCTTAGGTTTGTTTATTTACTGTGTTGTCCAAGGCCATGGCCCCGGAAATTTTGATTTGGGTGTTAAAATCAATACCAGTTCATATCATGAAGGATGGAGTTTTATGATGGCTGTTAATTCCATTCTAGGTTCTATTTCTGCGATGATTATTAATCAACCAGATATTGCTAGATACGCTAGAAAACCTTCAAGCCCGTTGGTTCCTCAATTAATAGGTTTTTTGTTGAGTAAGATTGCTATTCAGTTGTTTGCCATGGTAGCAGTTGCTTCATTTTACAGAGTTAGTGGGGTTGCATACTGGAGCTTATGGGATTTACTAGATGGTATACTAAATGAACATTGGACAGCTGGTGCCAGGTGTGGATGCTGTTTAGTTGCTTTTGCTTTTTGTATTGGTAATATGGGTACTAATTTATTTGGTAACGCTATTCCTTTTGCTGCTGATATGACTGGTTTATTCCCAAAGTATATTAATATACGGAGAGGTCAGGTATTAATGGCCTGTGTTTGTTGGGCTATTGTTCCTTGGAAGATGATGAAGAATGCTACCACATTCCTTACCTTCCTTGGCAGCTACACCTTATTCGTGGGTCCAATTTTGGGATGTATGTTGGCTGACTACTACCTCATCAGAAAGGGTAACTACCACCTTCCTTCACTTTATTCTTGCGCCCCAGGTAGTGTTTATTACTATACGAAAGGAGTCAACTGGTGGGGTTGTTTAGCATGGTTGTTTTCCATGACTTTAGGTATCCCAGGTTTAGCAGCTGCTATAAATCCGGAAAAGTACTCTATCAACTGTTTACACATGAATTACTTAGGTTGGTTAATGTGCACTGTTGCTGGTATTATTTTTTATACAATATTTGGTAAGATCATGAAGCCAGCAGTTTATCCTTCTGGTCATGAGGAAACTCCAACCACCTTTGAATATTTAGCAAATTCAAATGGATTTTTTGATGATGATGAACCAATTAATGGTGTTGGTATTCCAAGACTTGAAACTTCTTCAACTAGCTCATACTCAGCACAAAATGAAGCCAAGAATCAAACTGTAACTACGGTAATCTCTTTAGATGATTTGGTTACAAGCAAAATTGAGTGATTTGCTTTTGTTCCTTGAAGCGAATTTTTGCCTCATTTTTTCCGTTCTTGTACTGGTTTATTCAGTTCATTTTATCTGCTCGTCGAATCTCTCTTGTTATACGCTTTTGTTTTTGTTCGAGAACTTCAAGTTTATAGTTTTATACGTATTTGTTTTTTATTACTAAATAAATTTTTTGCCAGCCTTTTAATTCTCAAAAATAAGACAGTCCGACGAAGACAAATAATCAACACCCCTTCCACCCCCAATGTTAGCAAATCCAAAATTGGATAAATTCCATATTATATTGAAAAATCAACAGGAAACTTGCATAGCTCACTTTGGCACTTGGATGTTAAATGTTGATAAATATTTGAGGCTTTCTTTTGCTGAGACCATTGAAAACAAAGAATGCGACGAAGACTTACCCAATTATAGAATCTGCCTAGAAGTTTTTATGACCGGAAAGTGGCTGCATATACTCCGAAACGTTATCTTGCGGACATTTGTTTTTTCTTACCGATCTGAATCTGAATATTTAGTGGCCATTATGGAAAAGAAATAAAATTCAGCAGGAGATACAAGATATGAAACTAATCGTCGTAAGTTACGATTCCCGTTTTGTGTTCCTTTCGGCATCAGTCTGTGAGTATAAGAGAATATATATATGTATAAATAGATCTGTTTTTCCCAATAAACATTTCAAAATTTTTTTAGTTAGTCAGTGAAAAGGTTCAAGGCAATGACTGAAATAATAACGGACAAAAGCACAACTAAATTTCCAAATACTGTTGTTCCAGCAACTTCTAGAGGCTACACCATGGTTGAAAGGGGAGCTCAAAATATGTCCATGGGCAATGGAAATCCTCACAAGATTCCAGAGTTTGATGACGTTTATAGGAAGAGAGAATGGATCTTGGAGCACATGGCTGGTGCGTTCAGAGTGTTTGGAAGAAAGGGGTACGCTGAGGGTACTGCTGGTCATATTTCTGTCAGAGATCCAGTTGATTCAAAAACGTTCTGGATCAATCCTTTGGGTGTTCATTTTTCCATGATGAAAGCTTCAGATATGATTCTGATTGATGAAGACGGTAAAATCATTGGCGGCAATACTGGTGGAACAATTAATGCTGCTGGTTTTGCTATCCATTCAGCTCTACACAAAGCAAGGTCGAACGTCAATGCCGCATGCCATACCCATTCAATTTATGGCAGAGCGTACTCATGCTTCGGTAAACCATTGGAAATGCTGAATCAAGATTCTTGTTACTTTTACAACAGTCATAATGTTTACGCCGATTTTGGAGGTACAGCAGTTGAGAAGGAAGAAGGAGAGCGCATTGCCCAATGTGTCGGTGACAAGGGCCGTGGATTAATTTTACAAAATCATGGTCTGCTGACTGTTGGTGAAACTGTTGATGAAGCTGCATACCTATTTACCTTGATGGAAAGAACCTGTCAAATTCAATTGATGGTCAATGCATCAGAAAATTCTGAGTTTAAAAAAATTTTTATAGGAAATGATGAGGCTGCTTACACGAACTTCATTAGTGCTGATCCAGAGAGTATGTACATGGCTTTCCAGCCCGACTTAAACCTTGAAAATTTTAAAGATGATTCTTTCCGGAGCTAATCTAAATACTTTAAGGCCAACAACCTTAACAATATCATTTGCGTCATCCAGAAGCTGGGGGAAGACTGTTTTCAGGAAATTTTAAGTAACCTTTTTCTGCAATTTTGATGTAGGTATAAAGAATTAATAGTTTCCGTTACTTTTTTTTTAATATGTAAAAAAACAGACAGTAAACAATTAACTGAATCTGAAAGTCAAACCGCCTCACGCCTACTTAAATGGCTCTTCTTAATGAAACAAATTCTAGTCCCAAGCAAGGATTCAACATTCATCACACGATAAACGGTATTTCATATTTGGAAGGTCGAGTGACTTTTATAAATTTAAGTGAATGCTCCAGCGTGGCACGCCTTTTGTTGTGAAAAATATAAAAGATTGCTAGACGAATTTTGCTGTAATAGATTAGGTACCAGATGAATCATAGGCTCTATTACCTCAACCTTACTATGGAAGCATTAATATTTTTTTGAATTTTATTTGTTTTCAGAAAAAGTGAAATTGTATCTCTTTGTTTTAAAATGGCATCGTAGTGTCCATAAAATTTGACATTTTCATTTTGTCAGTTCCATCAAGACAGCCTTTGAGACTATGATATCCTCTTTTTTTTCGTGTATGCACAATAACCGGATCATTATGATTAGGATTGACTAAACCTACAAATAAAGTATACCCTTCCACATTACCACGCTTACCAATACTAATAACGAGACAGGAGGTGAAACCTGTATTTTATTTACTTCGCAGCCATTGGGGTTCTCTGTCAGTGTCATATCTTAATTATCTTAATTGTTACTTGATGATTTTTCAGCACTCAAAATAAAAAAATTTAATCATCAGTGTCAAGTTCATACCTTATACTGTATAACATCTGTAGGATTACAGAAATTATCTTTCAATAAAGACACAAATTGGATACATTGTTTCTATCTGAATTCGAATCTTCCACAAAAATTGAAATGTTTATAGTAAAGACAAATAAAATGGTTTGGCTTAGAAGCAAACGATCATAGAAACAAATGTTCAACACATGACAATCCAGACCCTTGAAAATTAATATTTATGCTTCCGTACATACAATTGTTGTTATTAAATCAACTGGAAAGGTTATCGATAATAATGTCGTAAAACCAAACTACTTTTCGGAAAAGCAATAAAAAACATTTATTGGTTCAATTAAACCAAGCCAAGAAAAAAGAAATAGTTTGATATCAAGGAATCAACAAAAACTTTCAGCAAAGTTTTTCAATGAATGGTAAGCTCAGGGGTTGGTTATTAGATCGTATGGCTTGAATTCCAGCTTGTAGTTTGCAAGTGATTAAATTTGGTTTACATATTAATTTGATGGATTGTTTTCTAAATATAGCGATAGGTTGAATATCTAATTTTATTCATAATTAATAACATTATGTAAATTATGACCTATTTATGTTGTTTAATTTATACCACTAAAAAATATATGTATACCGTGCTCTCAGTTAATCGCGAAAAGCTATCACAATACCATATCTCTTCCTTATGATATGCAACTTATCGCGTATTATAATCATTGATGGGGTCGAAAAGTTTATTCTTCCTTATCATTAAAACATTCTTCGTAATTATTATATTTTCGCAAAAATTATAACTGCCTGTGAATTGTGAAAATAGCAAATTGTATATTATTCTATGTCTTACAGGAGCCCCCACTTTAATTACCATTACATGTTTCGGCAATGATGTACAAAGTTGAAAGAACATCGTTCATATTTGTTAATCTTTTCCTGTTGATAAAGTTAATAAAAATAAAGGAATATTTTATAAATAAAGGCTTTCAAGGCAGCACCAGTTTAGCCCTTTTGAAGTGATGCAACAATTTAAAAATCGCATTGCATATCATATATTTTACTACTATTTTCAAACGTAACCCTGTGCTGACCCTCGGTTGATAGCCAGTCCTTACATCCTCATCAACACTAAAAGTAGCTTTCGTTTTATGATAAAATTCATAAGTGAATTCTATCACAACACAATATAGAGTTGTAATCCTCATACACTCTTTAAAATAAATAATGCTAAAAAATCATCACAAACTTGGAGAATCCCAAAACTTTAAATTTGCCGTTAACTCACTCCATGTATTGGGCGAAACATTATTACGGAAGGATGAAAAATCGCCTATCTGAACAGAATCAGAATTTTGTGAATCGGGGTAATAATCTAAGGCATCGTTAACAGCACTTGTGTTATCAAATGGTATATTAGCTGGTGGATGGTCAAGTTGATTAGCAAAATATTCAATCCCATTTCTGGTATTTTCGTTAGATTTTGCTTCATCAATATCTTTTGCCATAGTGCCATCTAATTCATTCAGGTTATTGGTTGCAGAAGTATCTAACCCATTCTTGATGTTTTGATTTTCAACTTGATCTTCTGAATTTAAAGCAGTTCTTACTAGTTTCTGACTATCTATTAATTCAGCGTCCCGTTGTTCAGAATGCCGAGAATCATGTGGGATCTTAGTCAGTAATTCATCTAACTCCATTAAACGATTCTCATTATCTAGAGCCGTAAAATTTCCAGCATCTTTCATAAATCTATTTATCATTCTTCCGATTTTTGTCTGCGGGTAATGGTTTCCTGAAAAACTACAAATAATTAATATCAACAAAGCGGAAAAACAAAACTGTGCATCCCAAAATCCAAAGGTTGATAACCAATCATTATTCTTTAAATTGAATAATATATCTATTGTTAATTTAGCCGCATTAACGCTTTGAGAAATAACTTTCCGAACTGTTTCGGTCGATTGAATGTGCCCTTTAAATAATGATAATAATAAAGGTCTTGTCGTAACAATTATATTTTGATTCAAGCGTAAATATAAATTTGCAGTTGATCTATTATCAGACAAAATCAAGTTATTCTTTATCCTTGGAGGTAAAATTTTTTGAAAGTCATCTAGCTTTTCTAAACAATCAAGCATTTTTTTAATTTTTATTGAAGTTGACCCCTTGGTTGGGCTGTAAACCTCTTTCATCACACAACCAGTAATTGTAGCTAATTTGACGTTGTATCCAAGCAATTCTCGATTAAAATGATCACCTAAATCAACTTCATTTTCTTCTGGAAAGTCAACATCAACATCATCAATTTCAACATGAATTGGATGTCCCAAATTTGAGCACCACATACTTTCCATCACAAAAACAGTCCACCATAAACGCTTTCTTTTTTCTTTCTCCGAAGATAAAATGGATGGAATATTTCTATGTAAGCCCTGAATTAATGCAGATCTAGAGGCTAAACCATAAAATGAAAAGGCTGCATTACCACTATTGAGCCCCTGCAAATAAAAAGCAATTAAAAGTAACATTTGAACAAACTCTAACGTGGGTTCTTCGTAGCTTGATTTATATAGTCTCATTGCAGCCATATAAAAGCCCATGCCCGGAATTTCTCCATTTGGTGAATGGTTAAGGTACTGCTCTCCAACAGCTAATGTTATCAAAAAATAACAAAGCCATAAAGGTTTTTTATCCCTTAGTTTTTCGTAAGCTTCATCAATCTGTTTAAAAAATTTATTAGAGTCGAAAAGGTAGTACTCATGGCCAATAAACATTATTACCTTTTCTACCAATAAAATAGCAGATTCCTTATCTGGTAGCATTACCACACCTAAAAACGGTGAGTCTAATGTGGGATCTTTGAAAAAATGTCTTTGTTGTGAAAGCGATGGCATATTTTGGGCTTCATGAGTCATCTCAAACAAATAGGACTTAAGTTCTGAGTCAAATGTTTGTCCAGAAGACGTTCCAAAATATCTTGACGGAATAACATTTGATGTTGAATTGAAAGGGTTGATAGCATCATCTATATCGTTCGGGTATTTCTCTCTTTTTAATGGCTCGACTCTTATCTGATCATCAATATGAACACAAAACTCAGATTCAACTACAGCTCCTCCTTTAAATTCTTTCTCCTTAAGCTTGGCTTCAAGGTGCAATATTTTGGCTCGTATTTTATTTAATTGAGATTCAAGTAAGGTCACTTTTTTTTCTCTTTGCGGATATTTACAGTCTTTGTTTGACAAAATGCAGTTCCTGCATTTAGGTAATCCTGTGAAAGTAGGAAAATAATTGTTAGTAAGAAATTTTTAAGTAATAGTAAAAAGGGTAATGGCTTACCTCCTGAACATTTAATCTTTTGAGATCTGCACCTCAGACATGCCAAATGAGCTCGCCCAACAGACCTTATAGCTAGAGGTTTCAAACCAATGGGATCTTTTGAATTATTCATTTTAAACCAAAAGGAGTATGCTAATGAAAAGCACGAGTTGTCAGTAAAGGAAAGATAAAGAGTTGGAAGAAAAGGCGGTAACAAAAATCGGCGATTACAAAATTGTTGACTTTACCAAATGGTTTTTTTGTTAATATTATGTAATAGCACCATTAATTCGTAGCTTAAGTTAAATTAAAAAATTATTAGGTAATTAAAGATCACCTTTAGCTAATTAATAAGTTAAAGTATAGTAATATACCTTTTCGGTACATATCAAGCAGAACCAACCAAATTAAAAATATTACACCCGTGCACTCGCACTCGCACCGTGTTTATGTTCTGCTTATTTATTGTTTATTATGTTTTGACCCTTTTTTTTATGATTATAATGCACAGGATAGGTCTAAATTTGCACAATCAACAAATTCAACTGTCTTTCTCTATTGATTTTTTGTGATGCCTCAAGAGAAAATTGGCAGCGTATCTCCGGAGACGTCAATGGTATCGGAGAATGCTGATGGAGGATCTGCATCGTTTAGAAAATTTGACAGTGACTCTAATGTTGAAGAGTTTTCAAGCTTTGATATCTCTGATAATGAAAGCACAGAACCCAATTACCATATTTCTATTTCAGAAAATAAAAATAAGAATCTTATCAGTGAGTTACCTCCTTCTTCGGATTCTTTAACTGACCAATATAACTTGATTCCTCCTATCAGCAGTCAGTATTACTCCAAGGACACAGCACCCACGTCTGTTTCGGATAATTCCACAATATCAAAATTAGATAAAAACCTGGATAATGTTGCCAATTTCTCCCCGAGAAAAAGATTGAGCAGACACAACGAATTTATAGATGATGGAGATATCGAAGATGATAGCAAAGAAGAATTAATTGAGCCTAGTAATATTTTCGGCAGTATTAATTTATTATTTTCCAACTTAAAGTTAGATGCAGACTTTCCCTATGGCAATAATTTGACAGTGGCGTCTAGTAATTTGGAAATTGGTGAGTTACAAAGGCAATTAACCGATTGTAGGATTCAACTTACGCTACAAAATGATTTATTACGGGATAAATTCCACTTTTCTCATGAAAATGATGAAGAATACAACCATATTGAACAAAATATGGTTGAAAATTTCAATTTAATTAAACATAATTTTGAACTGGAGGAGATTAAGAAAAGCTATCATGAATCGAAGGAAGAAAATAAGATTCTTAATGATCAAGTGGAGGAAATGATTAATTCTTTCAATATCTTACAAAATCAATTAGACCTGTTACAAGAAGATTATAGAAGTTGGCAAGTTCTTGTGGAAAAAATAATATTAGCATTGAATCGTACAGAGGAATCAATAAGTGATAAGGACGATAAAGTCAACAATTTCACTAATAAACTTAAAATTGTGCTCAGATACGCTCAGAAACTTTCGGGTGATAAACATGATCTAAATCAAAGCATTGAACTTAAAGATAAAATAATTAGTAAGTTAACTTTAAAGCTCAAAGAACTTTTAAAAAATTTTAAATTACAAGATACTACTTTCAGTGAATTGGGTAAAATTATGAAAAAACATCATTTTCATGATAAAACTGAGTTTGAGGAGCACAATAGCATAAATATAAATGAGGGAAACCTTTTTGAACTTGATTCTCTACAGAGAAATCACAATTATGAGATGGATACTCTCAATGAAAAAATAAAAAAATTACAAAAAAAAATACTAGAAAGAAACGGGCTTCTACATGATTTGTCTGAAGAACTTAATGCTCTTCAACATTCAAAAGAATTACTAGAGGTAGCTAATGAACAACTTACCCAAACAAACCAAAAGAAAATTGAAAAAGGTGTTGAAACTACAACAACTTTGATTAGTTCAGACGATTTGATTATTTCGGAGGTCAAATTTCATACCCTCCTTATCAAGACGCTGAGCAGAGTTTTAGATGAGCAATCAATTAAAAAAGTAATGTCTTATATTATTTTATTATCCGAAAATGCGACATATAATTTAACTTATGAATCCATAAAAGAAATTTTAACTATTCTTTATGAATATAATTTAAATGCTGTTAATACTATTATTGAAAATTACGATAGTTTGGTTAAAAAGGTCAAGAGAGAAGCAAACAATACCAGAACAATTGCTACCTTGAAAGGTGAAATTTCATTCCTGAATAATCGAATTTTAGAAATTGAAAAAAAAAGAGAAACTGAGAACCGAAAGGGATTCGAGACAGTGCAAGAAGATGTTATTATAGCAGAACGCGAAGAAAACCTTGATAGAATTACTCAATTAAGATTGGATGATTTAACCAAAAGATGGAAAACTGCAGAGGAGGCTCTCAGTTTTGAAAGAAGGCAAAGTAAGTTGAAATTTCAAGAATTGGAGGAAGAAAACCAATTCTTAAAAGAAGAATTGAGTCGTAAATAATTTTTATTTTGAAAACTTATGTAATAATAATTTTAACCAGTAAAGTTTCGTTATATAGATCTATATTAACTTGAATTGTATTAATATAATACAAGTATTAATTAAGCGTATGATACAATATACAAATCATTCCATTTCTTCGTCACTGCTATCACTATCACTATCACTGTCATTACCCTCTTCTTCAGCGTATTTAATAGCTTCCTTCAACAAATCTTCTGGTACAAATTTGTGAATCCCACCAGTCTCTTCTTTGCTGACCCAACTAACTTCTAATTCATAATCTTTATCTTTGTTATCTTCATGGACTAAGTGTATGATTCTTGCAGCTTCTTTGACAGCATCTTTAACATGAATATTTGGTAGGTCCAATTTTTCTAATTCTGCCTTTGCTGCCTGTCTACCTTTGCCAGCAGCTGCGCCGTAATATCCCCAGTATGATCCACTTGGTTCAACCATGTACAAATGTGGACCAGATTCGTCGACACCACCAACAATAGCATTGATACCAAAAGGTCTGACTGAATTATAGCAGGTGTATGCCTGCACATAATAACCCAATTTACTTATTAAACCTTCCAGGCCGATAGATTCTTTGTAAAGAGACTTAAAGCTTTGAGCTTCATCCCTTCCTCTATTGACAAAATGTCTACCATCGGGTATTAAACCCGAATACACGACACCAACATGCCTATCTATTGATTGAATTTTTCTGTTTTTCCCTGGAACCAAAAGTTTGGATGAAACAACTTTTTCAGTTGCAAGAACAACACCATCTTTACATTTAATACCTATTGAAGTTCCAGCATTCTCAACCGCTTTAGATGCATACTCAACTTGAAAATTTCTACCATCTGGAGAAAAGATGGAATTTGATAAATCGTAACCAGTACCAATAGAGGTCTAAGTTCAATGTTAGTAAAAAGATTCATTTAGTAATTAAATTCTAAACCCAATTGGACATACCATTTGTGTTATTTCTAAGTATAAAGCTCTAAATGTTGAAACAAGTATATGGATCAAGCAGCTAAAAAGCATGAAGCTTAGTCTAGTTTTCGCCTTTTCGAATTTTTGCCCTCAGTAACCATAGTCTGTCAATTTAAAATATGGTCAATCACCGCCCGTTTTTTATCATTGCATCTCCCAACATGATTATTAAACCATTTATCTAGTCCGAAAGATATAACTTTAAATTCTAGGAAATGGAAACCATTAGAGTTGTGATTTGTGGAGATGACGGAGTTGGGAAATCATCTTTGATCACAGCATTGGTTAAAGAAAAGTTTGTTCCCAATATACAACATGTTATTCCCCCTATTAATATTCCCAGAGATTTTTCAAGCTCTCGGTACTCTCCAAATTCAACTATATTGGTGGATACGTCTGCATCCAATATATCAACATTACAATATGAAATCAGGCAGGCTGATGTCATTTGGTTGGTTTATTCGGATCACTATACATACGAAAGAATTTCATTGTATTGGATTCCAATGTTTAGATCTATGGGTGTTAATTTACCAATTGTCTTGTGTAACAACAAAATTGACCTTGAGACATCATCTCAATCAAAACTTGTTATAAATGAAGAATTTATACCACTTCTTCAAGAATTTAAAGAAATCGAAGCTTGTATACGATGTAGTGCAAAAGAAAATTATAATGTTAACCAAGCTTTCTATTTATGCCAAAGAGCTGTCACACATCCAATGTCCCCATTATACGACTATAAGGATGGAAACTTAAAACCACTAGCAATTGCAGCTTTAAAAAGAGTTTTTTGTTTATGCGATCAAGACCAAGATGGTTATCTGAATGACGACGAATTTTTATTGCTTCAGCAAAAGTGTTTTCACAAAACCATGGATATTACAGAATTACAAGATATTAAAAACACATTAAATAGCATGATACCAGGATCTGCCAGTGATAGAGGTGTAAATGAAGAAGGATTCGTGGCCTTGAATAGAATGTATGCAGAATCAGGTCGTCATGAAACTATTTGGGGAATACTACGAGCTTTTCATTACACAGACTCTCTTTCAATTGATGATAAGATGTTATATCCTCAAATTGAAATACCTTATTATTCAAGTGTAGAATTATCTCCTAAAGGCTACAAATTTTTAGTAGACTTATTTATTTTATTCGATAAAGATAATGACGGTGGATTAAGTGACCAAGAACTTGCAAAATTATTTTATCCGACTCCCGGTATTCCAAGATCTTGGAAGGATTGTAATTTTCCGAGAAGCGTTGTTTGTAATGAACAGGGTTATGTGACACTACAAGGTTGGTTAGCTCAATGGTCCATGACAACGTTTCTTGATTACAAGACCACACTAGCGTATTTAGGATACTTTGGTTACGAGGACAAAACCGTTAATTCTAAGAATGGGCCTACCACAACGACAGCATTGTATATTACCAAGCCAAGAAAATCACGTAAAAGGAAAGGAAAATTGTATAGAGCGTCAGTCACAGATAGGACTGTTTTCAACTGTTTTATCTTAGGTGCTTCAGGTTGCGGTAAAACATCTTTATTAGAATCCTTTCTAGGGAGATCATTTAGTGTTGCACATTCACCGTCAATTCAACAAAATATAGCTGTAAATAATGTTGAATTGATAGGTGGCAAACAATGTTACTTAATCATGGAAGAAATGGGAGAACTTGAGCCTGCAATTTTAGAGAACAAAACTAAACTGGATTGTTGTGATGTCTTGTGTTTCGCCTACGATTCGTCAGATCCAGAATCATTTCAACATTTAATCAATTTAAGGGAGAAATATCCTGCTTTAGATGATATCCCATCTGTATACGTGGCACTAAAAGCAGACTTGGATAGACAACAGCAAAGATCTGATTTACTACCAGAACCGTATACAAGAGCTCTTAATTTGTCTCCACCATTACATATTTCTTCAAACTGGACATCTTCAATGAGTGAATTAATGAGTCATTTGGTCCAAGCTGCTGCTGATCCTAAAGTTGCTACTCCTGGACTAGACCCTGAGCCAAACGAGACAGAGCCTTTTATTAATCCATTTACTATTGGCTGCGGTGCAGTTGGATTTATGGTGATTGTTTCCGTATGGTATATGAGAGGATCGTTCATACGGGCTGGTCGATAAGTAAGTACTTTTATCAATGATATAAAAAGAATTTGGTTAACAATATCCTTAATTGATTTTTTTAAGGGGCTAACGATAAAGTAATTTTTTTGTAACTTCTCAAAAGTTTTTTTTAGTACTTCCTTAATTTACTTTCAAGAACTATTTAAGCTAAAAATTGTATTAGTTTGTGTTCCAACGCAGAAAAGGTTGTTCAAAGTAATCCAGTGTCAAAATGCACCATTTTTTTTTTCGATTTCCTTGTTAATACTATTTTACCTTTCATTTGAATTAGCGTTACTTTAATACCCGTGCTTTATTAATCTACAAATTTCAATTTCCTATCAAAAAAATTACGCTTTCGTTATGAATTGAATGAGAAACATACCAAAGCAGCTAAAACAAAGTGCAGTCTGTACATTAAGTAAATCGACTTCAAATAACCTAGTTAGCATAAATGTTTTGTAAATTTTCTTTTACAGGCTATAGCATATTAGAATACTATTTTTATCATGAATAATAATTCGCCATACCTTATTTCTTTTATTGTGCTTACCCAAAAAGGAAATTCGCATCTTTCATGCAATGAATCTTTTTCATGAAATCACGGTCAATTATATTTCATATACCAATAGGTTTTAGTAAATTAAGCTAATATGGCCTCAGAACTCACCAAAACTATAATATATGTCTGTTTAGTATCATATTCTTATGTTGCGTCTATATACGTCAACGCACCTAAGGGTGATCGAAATCTACCTCACGTTATCAGATCAAGAATCATAAGGGTTTCTATCATAACTTTAGTCAATATGCTCATGGCTCCAATAATATTGACCAAAATTCTAAAGACTTCTTCTGATTATTCGGTATCACTATCATTTTTAGGTTTAACTAATCCACTTACGATAAGAGAATTTTCATCGTGTGCTAAAACACTCTTACTATTTATTATCCTATTTATAGGCCCAGTTGTTCAAAATTTAGTATATTTTAATTTTCACCAAACTGATTCACTTGAAAGTTTTAGAGATTTCTTTATTGCTCCGCTGACAGAAGAATTCATATACACAGCGTTAACCACTGGAAGCTTTGTACCTTTTTTCAACTCACCCGAATCTGTTAAAATTATTTGCCTGACAACTCCGTTACTCTTTGGAATGGCACACTTACACCATGGTTACGGTATTATCAAACGGGGTGTTCCAATCATGCAAGCAATTTCTATTTGCTTATTTCAATTAATTTATACTACCTTGTTTGGATATTTAACAAATTGCGTGTTCATTAATTCTGGATCGGTATGGTGCTGTTTCATTGCCCACTCTTTTTGTAATTTTATGGGGTTTCCAGATTTGCGTACCAAAAATGGGTTACTTATTGATATCCTGTATTGGAGCTTACTTTGTCTTGGGTTGTGGGGATTTGGTAAGTGGTTTAATATATTGACTACTACAGACTCGATGTTATATATTAGGGAGATCAGGTAATTTTTAGTTTTATTGGATGCTAGTAAATGCAGTCCTTTTTTTATAAAATAAATCGTAACAAGAATACTAAAAAAATAGAAAAGAAGAATTTATAAAAGTACTGAAATCTAAAATAGGGGTAAAAAATTACAACGAGTCACTCACTAAACCACTCGCATAATTAGTATTATTAAGAGGTTCTTCTTCAACGGCAGGAATCAAACCATTTTCATCATTTTCCTGCGCCTGTTCCTGTTGCTGTAAATATAATGTGTGATTAACCAGATTCAAATATGAATACATAAAATTACTCAGTAATACCTGTTGGTACAGCGGCCTCTTTGGATCAGCAAGTTTCAAATGTGACAATCTATAAATGGCTCTTTCAACATGAATTGGAAGTCGATAATCTAACATAACAAGGGTTGAATGCGAAACAGGTGGAAGCGGGAAGCCAAATGCTGATTCACGCATTTCTAACGGTTGGTTTGGTTTATATGTACGAGAAGACACCTTAAGAGTTTCCTTCAAAAGTTGTGTGGATTTATCATTTGTAGATGGTAAACTTCTAGCACCAGTTGTTAAAGTATTAGATTCTTCTGACAAGATTTCTGAATTGATGATTTGTTTAGAATCATAATTTTGAGATTGAAGTTGTGGTTCAGATTGAATTTGTGTTTGAGGATGAGATTGAGAAGATGGTTCACTTTCAGCTTGCGGTTGAGTTTGAATCTGAAGCTGCGGTTGAGTTTGAATTTGGGATTGAACTTCTGTTTGAGACTGCATCCGTGATTTAAGCTGCGACTGTGGCTGTGTTTGAGATTTACTTTTAAGTTTAGGTTGATGTTTTTGAGGTTGATATTTTTGTTGGTGTGATTTTTGCTGATTCTGTGAGATCTTTCGTTGTGCACCATTAGACTGCGCACTATGAGAAAGCGGATATGGGTTTTGTTGTTCTTGGACAGGCCTATTATGAATTTGTGAAAGTGGTTGAATTGAACGTTGAGTCTGTTGAAGTTGTTTAGGATCATGTGTTTTGGCTTGTTGGTTTCCTTGATGTTGTCTTTGATGCTGAGACTGATGCTGAGATTGGAAATGTGATTGCTGCTGATGTTGAAGCTGATACGGTGAGAGATGACTATTAGAAGAGGCAGGAGATTTTGAATCAGATTTTAATTGTCCAGTAGCCAACTGAGAAGATGGCTTATTAGCTTTAACAGAAAATTGGGAGTTGTTTAAAGATTGCAAATTTTCGACAGCATTATCATTGGATAATGAAAAAGAAGTTGTTGACGGGTTTGGTGAAGGTAACGGTGATGAATTTGCAGACGTCGGTATCTTAACCGACAATCCTCCGGGACCAAATCCTGGCTGTTCCTTTTTATCTTTATTGTCCTTATGATTTTTGCCACTAAAAAAAGATTTAAAATCGGTCTTGGGAGAACTTGCCTCTGTGCTATGAGACTGAGATCTTTTCTTCTTGAAACCCAGTCTTGGTTCTGTATCTTCAGTAGCATCTGAATTTGTTCTTTGCTTATCTCTTTTCAACTTGAAAAAACTCGTAAATGAGGGCTTCTTTTCTTTCACTTTATCTTCTTCCCTTTCTTTGTCTAAGTTAAAGGTTAAAGAATCCGATTCTTCAGATTTAGGAATTAAGCATGCATCAGCCTGTTTTACACCTAAATCGTTTGTATCTTCGGATAACTTTTTTGAACTTTCTAGGTCAGAAATAGTACTCATATGTCTATTTCTGGAATGATTAGCTGGAACTTGAGGATCAGGTACAACGTCTTTTACCTTTTCTTTCCCCTTTTCCTTTTCTACTTCTTTATCTTTTTCTTTCGTTTTATCCAGATCCTTTTCTTTGTTTTTACTCAACCAACTCCAACTTGAACTTCTTGGAGATTTTTGTGACTGAGGTTGAGAATGAATAATTTGCTGAGCTTGGGAATATGATTGTAATCTCGGTTGAGGTTTTGTATTGAAATCATCTCCTATACTATTCAGTGATGATGCGCTATGACTATTAACTTTAGAACTATAAGGATTATTTTGAATATTATTTTTAGCCGGGGCAGTTGAGGTGGTTGTGGATGGAATTGCAGGTTTTGATGCGATGACTGGTGTAGCAGGCAACGATTTTGAAGAATTCAAATTAGATTTACTAATGCCGTTAGCTATAGAATTTATTTGCCTTTTGTTCTGCTTTGGAGGTAGAGCCGGTAACTTGCTGGAGGGAGATTTAGACTTTACGGTTTCTATTTGAGGTTTACCTAGTGGTCTTTTGACATTATTGTGAATTTTCTGAATGTCTTTATAAACATGAATAGGATGCAGTTTATTTTTAGATGACTCTTGAACTTTATTTGAAGATTTTCTATAATTAGACCATTTTGTTCTTCTAAGCGGATTTTCGTTTGGTAAATGTTTTTGATTTTCTTTAAGATCCAATTGAACCAATTTTTCATCCAAATCATCGCCTTCTGTATAATCATCATTCTCATCATCTTCAAAATATAAACTTGCTCTAACTTTTTTATTATGGAATGAGTATTTTGATGACCCTGAGGGCTTCTTGGGTTGAATATCTGAACTATTATATACATCTTTTTCAATTTTGCTAATACCAATTGATTTTGTCGACAAAGATCTAGCAAGCGTAACTGCATCGTCAGATCCTAAACCTGCGATTTGAGATAAATTTTCCAACTGTTCGGTTAATTCACGTAAAGAAGGTTTCCTAGTTTGTCCATTTTCAATTGAAGCAGATGATTTTTTTGTATTTGGAAGAAAATTTGAATTTTCCTTATCCCCTTCAAAAGCATCAATAAACTTACCACCATCATTATCTTCTTCTTCTTCTTCAATAACACTTGTTGATTCTATACCTAAAGAAGATTTAACAGAATTTGCACGCTGTAATTTTGTATTTATTTCTTTAACCGTTTTCTGAACATGTTTTCTAAAGTTATCGGGCGCTAATTTTGGATGTGCAGTTGCTGGGACCCAAATCATATTTGAATCAGTTAATGAACTATCCGGATCAATATCTAAAAAATCCATTTTATCAACATCATAAAATTCGTCATTTTCATCTTCTAATTCGGAATCTTCAACATCTTCATCATTATTATTTAAAGGGGACGGTTCTGATTCTTTAGTTGATCTATTTTGATGACTTTGGTTATTTAGTATTGAATTGTTATGAGATTGTAAGTCATTATAAGTTAAATCTTCGAAGTCCATTTCTTCAGGTGGTAAATCTGGATCAAAATTTAAACTATTACCTATTGAAAGTCTCTTTAGTCTTTTAACTGCATTATATTCTTGCTCAACTGCTTGGGAAGCAGCCATTAATTCCTCATGTGTTGATTTCCTTGAAGAATGTCTTGAC
Organism: Kregervanrija pseudodelftensis; assembly: GCA_030580115.1. Taxonomy (NCBI): domain Eukaryota; kingdom Fungi; phylum Ascomycota; class Pichiomycetes; order Pichiales; family Pichiaceae; genus Kregervanrija; species Kregervanrija pseudodelftensis. Next base: position 205,524 of record JAKTSJ010000012.1, read on the forward strand.
ATTATTCAGGCTTGTTTTTGAAAAATTGAGATGTATGAAAAAAATTATAGACTGAAATAAATGAAAGGAATGAACAAATAAATAAATCAATAAAACTAAAAGTTCTAGTACTGAAATCAAATAAATTGGGATAAATTAAAAATGTAGAAAAGATGATGATATAAATTTTAAACGCCAAAGTTAAAATTATAATATGGTATGGTTAAAACAATGATTTTAAATGAACGACTAACCAATTGGGGTATCTCTGATTACGTGTATATTTTTTTAAAAAAACTAGTATGGTTATAAAGTTGTAGTTATACGGTTTAACCAACTTGATCCAATATGGTTTAATTAAATTTTCAGTATTTTTAGTGTAAAATTCTAGTGATCCGTTTTGTTTTGTTTTCCCTCTTGTCCACCAATTTTTTAAGTTGCACCAACTCCTTACAATATTCGCAGGCAGTGTTATAACCTGTATCGTCTATCGACGCGTCGATTTTGAAAATTAAATCGACGAATTAAAAAAAATCAGTCATTTTTAATGTTTCATTAATTATCATGATATCAATACAATTAGGCTACAAGTATCATCTTATTATTTATTACCAACAATGACTAGAGAATTTTGCATTAAAATTCCAGCTTCTTCTGCCAATATCGGTCCAGGTTTTGATGTTTTAGGTATTGGTTTGAACTTATATCTAACTATTTCAGTTAAAGTTGACGCAGAAAAATTTGGTGCTGAATCTTCAAAAGATCCTTATAATGTTTCTCTGATTTATGAAGGTGATGGTGCTGAAAATGTTCCTACCAAATCCGATTTAAATTTAATTACAAAAACTGCATTATATGTTCTACATGCAAATAAAATTAAATCCTTCCCGCTGGGTACTAAAATCCATGTTAATAATCCCATCCCCCTTGGTCGTGGTCTGGGTTCTTCTGGTTCTGCAATTGTTGGTGGTGTTTTATTAGCAAATGCGGTTGCAGATCTAGGTTTTAATAAGCAAAGATGTTTAGATTACTGTCTTATGATTGAAAAACATCCGGATAATATTACTGCGACAATGATGGGTGGATTTGTTGGTTCATTTTTAAGAAATTTATCTGATGATGAATATAATGCAATTCATCAACCTTTAGATAACCTTTTACCTTCTCCAAACACCGAAAAAGATTATATACCACCAAACGCGCCACTTGATTTGGGCAGTCATGTTAAATATCCTTGGTGTAGAGATATAAAATGTGTTGCAGTTATACCACAATTTGAGGTTAAAACTGAAAAATCAAGAGGCGTTTTACCGGAAACTTATGATAAAAAAGACGTTATTTTTAATTTACAAAGATTGGCAGTTTTGACTATGGCAGTTGGACAAGAAAAGCCAAATGCGGATTTAATTTATAATTCAATGCAAGATGCTTTACATCAACCGTATAGAAAGGTTTTAATCCCTGGTTTAACCGATATACTATCCACTTTTACTCCAGAAAGTCATGATGGTTTATTAGGTATTTGTTTAAGTGGTGCAGGTCCAACAATTTTATGTTTGGCGACTAAGAATTTTGAGCAAATTGCAAACGATATAATAGAAAGATTCAAAATTGAAAATGTTGAATGTAAATGGAAACTTTTGGAACCGGCATATGAAGGTGCAATTATTGAAGAAGTCAGTAAATTTTAGATAACCCAATTAATAATAAATGTTTGCTTAGAATAAACTACATTACTTTACGGTACTACTTTTTTTAATTTTATAGATATTGAAACTTAATATACGAACATTAGTTTCCTTTTGAAATAATGGTATTTAATCATAGTTTAAAATTTAATAATACTTAACACAATAAAAAATGGGCTGTTTTCCTATTTTATTTTACCTTATTTTATTTTATCTTATTCTATTTTTATCTGAATTCACCTGCTTTACCAGCCATCAATAATCCAACAATTAAACCGAATAAACCTAAAACAGATCCAAAAATTTCAATAACTAAAATTTTAACAAATAATGAGGAGTCTGCGGCATCTGAAATGGCAGCTGTTGAACCGGTAACACCAACAGCAACACCACAAATTAAATTGCTTAGACCAACTGTTAAACCAGCCCAAAACAATGAATAACCAGTATATAAATTCTCTTTGGTGAAAATATTATCAACTGCAGTAAGTTTTGCTGAGAAAACAATAGCCATAATCAAACCATAAATGGCAACAACTTCACAAAAAATAATTGAAATCAAATTTTTGGTTGTAATTCTTGGTGCTTTAACACCTGCACCAATAACTGATGAACCGGTAACAAAAATACCCCAAGCAGCACCAACAACTGAAAATCCAATACATGATGTAATACCTAAATTGGCCCACATATATGGTGAAATGGTTTCAAGAAATTCCCCGACGTTAAATGTTTCACCCGATCCGGTAAATAACATATCTATAATGAAAAAAAAAAATTTTGAAATTGTTAGTAATTGATTCTAAATTTCAAATAATACATTTAATAATATAATACTTACAACCACCAACTGTAAATAAGGCAAGTGTTGTTAACACAGTTATTGTTGTAGACATTTTATATATGTATATGTATGTGAATGTATGAAAGTCTGTATCTGTAATTATCTTTTAATGTACAAGTTCAATTGACTAAAAATGTAAATAATTATTATTAATTATATGAATTCAATCAACTGCGATATATGCTTATCCTAGTATATGTCTATGCTTTACTGGAAGATAAAAACTGAAAATAGCTAATTGAGAAAAACCTATGGTTAATTTATAATGTGCTGCAAAAAATTAAAGCGACTGCAAAAAAAAATATCGACAATTTGTCGCTATTACAGGAAATCAGTTAATTACATTCTGTCTATTTTATAAATTAATCTTATCTTATATATTTACCAAGCTAAGAGTCATATTCCACGTAGTCTGGATTTTTTTTTAGAATCACAACACCTTCCAATGACGATGCCAATGGCAAATATTCATCAGTTTCTAATTCCGCACGCTCGCCGTAACCTAGTAGAACAGGAGTTGAATGTGTGACCCAACCAGTTATTGTTTTAGGTTTACCTGCTTGGCCAACAACATCAACTGCTTGACCAACTCTAACATTAACTTTAATTGGGTCCAAATTTTCATCAACAGTCACTAACATTCTTGGTCGAATTGCTGGTGTTAGATAATACAACAATGATGAATGTTGATCTAAAATATATGAAGTTGGATCCAATAATGCAATTGAAACAGTTAATAAAGCAGCCAAAGAAACCTTAGACAAAATTTGTTTATCAATTGAAAAAGGTGATAAGGTCAAAGTTCCCTTACCTAAATGAACTAAACCTTGAGAAATCCTTGAAATAAATAATCCATTTTGATCGTTAATATAATATGAAGTTAATTGCCTCAACAATTGTGCTAACCTAGCATTATTAGTACCTGCACCAACTAAACCCATACTGAAAATTGCATTATATGCAACATCCAAATCTTGATCATGAGAATATCTGGATAATGTATCAAAAACTTTCATTTCAGGATTGGATGCGGAAACTAAACCCATTGCCAATGGAACAGCTCTTTTTACTATTGGTTTACCATAGTGCATTAAATGTTCAAAATGACGTAAAGACATTTCTTGACCAATTTCTTCACCCATAGTGATTAAAGCTAAACCAAGAACTAAGTAGCCTTGGTAGGTATCGTCATCTTCAAATTCCTTATCCTTTTCTTCTTCCTCGGTTTCGATATCATTTGTTAGTTTCTTTCCTCCCTCATCCTCCTCAACCTTATTTTCAGAATCATTAGCTTCGTCAGCGTCAATCTCGGCATCAGCGTCGGCATCAGCATCTAAATCTGCATCAATGTCAACCTCATCATCTTCTTCGTCTTCATCTTCATCCTCGTCATCTTCATCATCCTTTGATTTAGTGGTACACATTTGTAGTAATGACTGCACTTGCAAAACGTTACCTGTACCAGAATACGAACAAATATTGATCAAAACTCTTAAAGTTTTTGAAATCGGATGTTCAATAGCATCAATTGCTTCTAAAACGTCATCAACCTGATCATATTTACCCATATATAATAAACCTAAGCCTAACGACATAAATCTAATCCATTTAGATGTTAGCTCATTCGCTTCTTTTTCCAATAAAGCTTGTAAAATGGTATCTGTAATATCACCATTACAAGTACCAACAAAAACATGGCCTAAAGCTAAAGCGGCGAGGGATTGAATTTCTAAAGAGTAATCAGGATTACTAATTAATGAAATCAATAAGTTCAAAACATTTTCATTTTCACTACCAGCATAAGCAATACCTAAACCATTAATTGCTGCCGTAATGATTTGTGAACTCTGTTTTTCTTCTGAATTAATATATTCTTCCAATAAATAAAAGGTAGAATCAACATCATCATGAACACTAGTTGTAGAAATACCCATTCCTAATAATGCACCTGCCTTAATTTCAGGTTTTTCATTATATTGATACTGATCTAAAGTTTGCAAACCAGTTTCAACATTCCATAGGTTGATTAAACCCAATGATGCAACAGTTGATGTCATACCTTCATCTTTAGTCTTATAAACCCATTTTTCATTATTAATTAATTTTTCGTCGCTGTAGCCAGCATTTAAAAATGCATTAACAAAAGCGGCGGCTAAATTTTGTTTGGCGCTTTCTAATTTAGAAGAAGTTGCATAGATTGAAGTTTCTAAATGTGACTTATAAATATCTTCAGGAACTTTTGGTTGTAATAAATTCAATTCGCTGACAAGGTAATGGTAATATCTATTTAAATGAATATTAGAAATACATTCTTGAACAGCTTCATTTTCACTTTTGTAACATAAATTTTGCTTACCTAAAATTAAGCCCAATTGTTTTTGCATCAATTCATCATCAGTTGAATCAAAAACTGCTTTAATTAGAGATTCATCACCTAATCTGATTGCTAGAGATAGGGCTTCAGGTAATTTATTATTTTCCAAATAAATAGTAAAGGCAGTATTTAGAAAAGCCAAATCATCTGGTGGTGCCAATAATGGAACACAAGCAACCATATATAAACAGACTCTTTTATAAGTATTTTTATCAACATATTGAGGTAATTTTTCAATTTCTTCAATTTCTAACAATAAATCAACAGCTTCAGATTCAGCATTAATTTTTAAAAAGTAAGGGACAATTATATTACCCAATTGTATAAGTTTACTCTTTGGTTTACCGGTTTCTAAATCATCTTCGTATTGTTCACCCATTTCCAAAGACAAATGTCTTAAATATTCATGGCCCCATTCGCTCATAGTTTCATCGATGTTGCTTAATAATCTGTATTTTAAACATTCTCTAACATATTCCTCGCCATCTTCTTCAGAGTAGGTCATACCTAAAACGGATAGAATATCATATAAACGTTTTAATAGATCTTCATCTTTCCAAGATTGACTTAATTGAGTTAAAGATGGATAAAATGGTCTAAGGAATTTCAATGGTTTTGGAACTGCAGTCATAGAAGAGGTTGATTCTCTAATTAATCTTTTCAAGTTTTCCAAAGCAGGGATATATAATTCAGTTTGAGTAGATAGTAATCTTTCAACTAACATTTCAAGTTCAGATTTTAGCATTTGATCTTCTTCACTCAATTCTTCCTCTTGTTGTCCCTTTTCTTTTTTTTTCTTGTTGTCCACAACAGTTGTAGTTGTAGCTTCAACTGGCTTATCATCTGTTTCTTTGCTAGGAGACATTGTAATTATTTAAATGAAACAGGAAATTTATTGATTTCTAGAGGAAGGAGAAATAACATACCTCGTTTCCGTTTTTTTTTTGCCACTGAGAAATTCAGATCGCAAATATTATAAATAAGAATTATCAAGAAAAATTACTGCAGTCGCACTACTATACTTACTCTATAATTTGTGATTGACATCGTTAATGTCTAATTTATTTAGACTATAATATAAAACTATGCCCCCTCTGCTAACAGATCATTAATTAACCAGGCTAACTCATCCGGAGTACCTATACTTGGATCACTGAGAGCCAAATTCGGTGGTGGAATAAACCTTCTCTCGCTCTCCGCAGTCTTATCGATGCTCTCCTTCTCTTTACTTTTATCATTAGCTTCACCATTATGTTTATCCTTCTCTCTATCTCCAACCTTATCATTGTAATTTCCTTCATTTTCCTCTTCATCTTTCTTCGTATCTTTCTCTACATTATCATTGTCTTTTTTGCCTATTTGAGATTCGATTACTACCGCTTTGTTAGCTGCTTCATCCTTATTGGCATTAACTTGTTCCTTTTTGATGCTGCCTTTACTTTTAAATTCTTTGCCTTCCTCGTCTTTACCTATTTCATCCTCATCTGTACCAATTACATTATCCTTGGGTTTTAAAAGATAAGAAATAGGTGTAACTTTACTGGGGATGACATATTTAATCATATTTATATCATCAATTTGGCTTGAATCTGTTGCTGAAACACAAATCACCATGTCTTTATCAATATTACTGGCTTCCTCGTTATCTTTTTTCGTGGTTTGAACTTTTCTTACCAGAACATCATAGTCATCGTCATTTTTTAATAGAACGTCACTAATATAGTTCAACGATCCGTAAGGTTCAATTAAATGTGGAGCAATGCTCAAAGAATCATACATATCTTCTAATGTCAGGGTGACTTTCTTTCTCTTTTTGTTATTTTCATTGGGAATTTCATTATTATTATTTTTATTATTATTGTTGTTATCACTAATGGCTTTGATATTGATAGCTTTATTGGTATTATTATTATTAGTATTATTATTATCTTCTTTTAATCTCACATTATCTAAGGCATTCCCGAGCAACGCTTTTAAGTGATATTGCAATCCTAAATACATAACATCAACCGCTTTATTGTTGACAATGCCAGTCAGACCATGTTCTCTCATAATTCCCAACATTCTGTCTCGAAGTAAATTTTTCTCAGGTAGTTCAAAAGTCTCTGTACATAAAGGAGCATTAAAACCATCTAGGATATCTTTAGCCCAAACGACAGTCTTAGCTAAATTGGCTTGGCTTTCAGCTGGGTTGGATGTAACAAGTGGAACATTTGGAACCACTTCTTGTCTGGTTAAAGTTAAAATCGAATTCATCATTCCTTTTTTACCGGATTCCCTAGTAATACTTTTAATACGCTTTCTTTCACGAATAGATAAAGATAATATATCTTTTTTAAGTAATTCATACTGTGACGATTTATTGCCCATTTTACGTTTCTTTAACGATTGATTACCGAAACCAGATTGTGAAATACCATCCATTGGCTCTGTTCTAAAACAATTTGCTAAAGTTGACACTAATAATTGATTATGCATTCTTCTTGTAATTTTATTGTCCAATACTTTTTGAATCTGTTGCATTAACTCATCTCTTGATAATTTACCAACTAGAAACAAAGAAACTGCGATTTGGTAATCATCCCAATTGTTACCTAATCTTTTTTGAAATTCGGACACAAGGTTGTCAATTTCGACTCTTTTTGGAGGATCATGAACAACAACATCACTGTTATTGTTATTGTTACTGCTAGGTTGTGCAGTAGCTATGACAGACATAAGTGATGTATGAATGTAGTTGTACGTGTTTATAAATCAACTGAACGTAGAAAAATTTTAGAAAATTATAATCGTAAGAAAATATAAAAATAGATACAGCAAAAGAAATTTGACAAATCCTCGAATTTACTTTCTTTAATCATTATAATAAATTTATTTTTAGATATAAACATTCTTTTTTTCTTTCTGACCTTCTTTTCCTACAAAAATATACTTTGTATAATATGAGTGGAGTTAATCTTGATCAGTATCACGTTTTCCGTGTTTTTCAGCAAAATTTTGTCGTCGATAAGCGTTTTCAATTGATAAAGGGCCTCGGACAAGGTGCCTATGGTATTGTTTGTTCAGCACGTTATACTGAAGGTGAAGAAGGAGAAGATAGTGTTGCAATTAAGAAAGTTACGAATATTTTTAGTAAGAAAATCCTTTGCAAAAGAGCTTTAAGGGAAATCAAGTTACTGGCACATTTTAGAGGCCATAAAAATATTACATGTCTGTATGATTTAGATATAGTTCCTGATACGAATGGTAATTTTAATGAAATCTATTTATATGAAGAATTAATGGAATGTGATATGCATCAAATAATTAGATCCAGTCAGCCACTAACAGACTCACATTATCAGTCTTTTATTTATCAAATTTTATGTGGTTTAAAATACATTCATTCTGCGGATGTTTTACATAGAGATTTGAAGCCTGGTAATTTATTAGTCAACGCAGATTGTGAATTAAAAATTTGTGACTTTGGTTTAGCTAGAGGCTACTCAAGTGATCCTGAAAAAAATCAAGGTTTTTTAACGGAATATGTTGCAACCAGGTGGTATCGTGCACCTGAAATTATCTTATCATTTCAAGGCTATACTAAGGCAATTGATATGTGGTCAGTTGGTTGTATTTTAGCTGAGCTTTTAGGTGGATCGACGATTTTTAAAGGTAAGGATTATGTTGATCAACTAAATGAAATTTTAAGGGTTTTAGGCACACCAGATGAAGATACCCTTCAGACTATTAAATCTTCAAGAGCCCAAGCCTATATTAGATCTTTACCATATATGCCCAAAGTTCCGTTCCAGTCACTTTATCCTAATGCATCGCCTTCAGCGATTGATTTATTGAACAAAATGTTGACGTTAGATCCTAGACAAAGAATTACAGTCGAAGAAGCTCTAGAACATCCATATTTAGAAGTTTGGCATGATCCATTGGATGAGCCTGTTTGTCCAACTAAATTTAACTTTGATTTTGAAGCTGTTGATGATTTGGGAGCTATGAGACAAATGATTATCAATGAAGTTAAAACATTTAGAGATTATGTTCGTAAACCTATTGAAGAACAAGAATTGATTCCAGACGAAGAAAATGAACAGCAACAACAACAGCAACAACAACAACATTATTCACAGCCACAACATAATAATCCAGATTCGACTTTGGAACAGCATCAGATGATGACTGGTTCCATACAAACGCCAACGGATACTCAAATGGATATGACAGATTACGAGTTGCCACCAAGACCACAGGAAATGCTTTATTCAGATCAAACGGATCTTGAAAAAGAATTAGCTTATGGGCTAGATGGATATAACTTCCAAAATTAGTCAAATATTTATTTAAGTATCTAAAAAAAATTTATATTCTATTATTAATAATATAAAAATTCTTTTTATAAAACAACTATGCGAAAGAACGGAAATAAAATAATAACCATATATAATGTAAAAAAAAATTCTGACTAATACCCAAAAATTGTTAACCGTATAAATCCATTGTAAAATCATCATCAATAACTAAATTAGATGTTTGTTCCCTGCACTCAAATTCACCTTGAAACGCTAACTTCAACCAATTAAATAATTTATCGTAAACAATAATATTTGCATTATGATACCTTATAGAATGATCACTATCAGGGAAGATATGCATATCATAATTCTCTACACCTGCTAAATCCAGCATATCCAAAAATTTCAAACTGTTTTGGAAATGCACGTTATCGTCACCTGTACCATGCATTAATAGAAATCTAGTGACATTTTTAAAACCTTCTGGGTCATGAACAGAACTTTCCATGTATCCATCTAAATTTTGTTCTGGGGTATGCATGTATCGTTCAGTATACACAGAGTCGTAATACATCCAATTTGTAACGGGTGCCACAGACATGCCGTATTTAAAAACAGAACCTTTATCGTGTTCTAAAGTTTTCAATGTCATGAAACCACCATATGACCAACCCCAAATGGCAGTTCTTTCATTATCAATATAACCTGTTTTGATCCACTTTTTAGCAGCAGAAATTTGATCCACAACTTCATACTTACCCAATTGATCTCTAACAATATTTCTAAATTTTTTACCTTTGTAACCTGTACCACGTCCATCTACAGTGACAACAACAGCGTTTAATTCAGATGCTATTATCGATGAAAATGAAGCACTGTACATTTTTTGGACTAATTGTGAGCCCGGCCCACCATAAACGAAAAACAGTAGGGGATACTTTCTGCTTCGATCAAAATTTAACGGTAATGTTTCTTTATAATTAGCAAAAATACCATCATCCAGTTCAATCTCACCATACCTAGTAACAGGAATATCATAATTATTCAAACTTTTCTTTAGCTCCTTATTATCAATAAAGCTCTCTTCCTTGTTATCATGTAAATCAATTAATTTTTGATATGGAACTTCAGGACCCTGATAATCCAACAACAAATATTTCGCACCTTTTGAAAATGACACGCTGTACCACGCCTCAGTATCGGTATTAGTGACATTTTTTTTACCCTTACCATCCAATCCAACTGAATAAACATGTCTTTCAATGGATGATTTTTCTGTCGAAATATAATAAACTTTATCAGAAACATAATCATAAGCGGAAGCACCATCCACAACTTCCCATTGACCTTGAGTTAGATACCATTTAGGTTCAGTGGCATTTGCGGGAGCAAAATAAGCCAAATGATCATAGCCATCAACATCGACAATATCGATATATCCATCTTCATATCTTGATTCTGATTTTGGAATGTATAAAGTATTATGAGTAATTTCAAACCAAACTTTACTTTGATTGCCGTCTTCGAATCGACTGACTATTGAACTTAGATTTTCATCCGAGCAGGAAACAACGAAAATTTTTAATAAATCCGATTCTCTGTTGGTAACACGAACAAGAACATTTTCACCTCCAACCCACGTAACTTCAGTAATTAATCTATCGGTATTACTAATATTTTCATCGTTATAGAATGGATCTGTTTTTGGTAATTGGCGTAATTTTTTAGAATTTAAATCAAAGATTAAAATATCAACTATCGGATTTGCAAAACCTGCTTTTGGATATTTAATTTCACGTAATAAAGGATAAGAAGAATCATTATTCAAAGTTGGTTGAACAAAATAAGGAATAGGAAAAGTTGGAACCTCGGTATCATTTGACCGTAATAATAAAAGATGAGAAGAATTAGGAGACCACCATAACGCAGTATCACTTTCAAAAACTTCTTCTTCATAAACCCAATCTGGTTTACCATAGAAAATTTCAGCGCCGCCATCAAATGTAATCTGTGTAGTTTGTGGATCTGTAAAATCAGAGATATTTTTGATATAAACATTATTCTCAAATATGTATGAAATTTTGGAGGAATCTGGTGACCATTTTGCTAGAGCAATATTTTCATTTGATGATTGATTTGAATCGAAAAGTGGTTGAATTTTATTGTCATAAACGTTAAAAATAAAATATGTTGCAAAAAATGAATGTCTCCAACTATGGATCTTATTACAAACAATCAAAGCCAATTTTAAATCATCACTGAATGTAATATCTTCAACTTCATAATTTTTGTTTTGGTAATGTATAACCGATCCAAGGTCGTATAAAACTTTACTTGACTCGGGAGTTTTCAAACTTTTAAGAATATATTCACCATCTTTAACAACAATATAATCACCAGAATCATTAGTCAATGATTGTGGAGTCTGTATCCATTGTATACTCTTAGATTCTGGAGTAAAAGTGCCGTTTCTGACCAAAGAAAACGAAAGTGGGATCTTTTTATTTGATGTCGACAATAGTAATGCATCAGTATGTTTTGCTAAGTTTTGTTGAAATGATTGCTGTTTCTCATTTATGTGTTGAAAATCATGGTACTTAACATACAGTGAGTTTACCTGTGATAGTAGTAAGCTAGAACCATAGAGTAAAATTATGCATAGTAAAGCAATTAATTTGAAGGAAGAAGAAGGTTTCAACTTGTCACGTTCATAAAATTCGGAATGCCTTATGAGCTTTTCATTTGTTAATAACATATGTATTGTAAATGAAATTGTTTGAAAAGCAAATTTATATATTTATAGCCAGTATTTAATAGAGAAAGCAGTACCATAAATCTACCTACTAAAAAATGAATTTGAAAGCTGCAATAGTTTGCACTTATCTACCCGATGGCTGGTTTCTTTTTTTTTTTTTCTTTTTTTTCGTCGCTCCTACGTAACTAACTATGTACGCCATTAATTTACCCAAAAGGTAAGTGAGGACAGCATCATATTTAAAACTATTCAGAGAGAGGAGTACAAGGATATAATGTTTTTCTAGGTGATGGTATGCTCCAATTGAATAAACTAGCAAAGATATATATGATAAGAATATGCACCAATTGGAATCTATTAATAGCTTATGGTGTTATTATGTCAACATTCGATAAGGTTTTTCTTTAATACAGGTATTTAAACATCATCTTTTATTAATTCTTGAACCGACGTGAGTATCTATCTGTGAAATAAGTAAAGATCTGAAACTGTTTATGTTAACCATAATATTATTTAGATGTTTAACGTGAACAAAAATCAAAATTTTAATTACTTGTCTAATCTTTTGTAAATATGCCTATTAGAGTCTCCTAAAGCAAGAGTCTTGGGCGTATCCAATTCCTGAAAATGGGCATCTAAAAGAGTCTATAAAATTTATGAAAACCCTGTCCTTTACTATTGATATACTCATCCAATTGAGTGTATCTACCTGTTCATATCAATTGTTTGATTTAAGAACGAGTTTTTCAATATGATTGATATCCAATCTTTGGACCTTTTGATTCTACGGTGTTATTTTTCTTAAAATATTTTCAAGCAAACTTATTAGGTATTATCACCGATCAAAAAAGTTAAGAAGAATGTATGCATTCTTCAGTTTAGTTTTAAAACTGAACTTCAAAAAGATAGTTAACCTAGACTCATAATCATGCGGTCAGCAATTTTTGTATTGTATTAATTCAGCGATGGGACACCATATTCACTATCTATAGCAAACATCAAGACATGGGTTAATATCGTGTAGTTTGGAGTACGAAAGCTAATCTATTTTTAGTGCACCGCCATTCTGGCTTCCGAAAAAAATCCACACCGAGATGAGATTAGTAACCCACAATTTATCTTTTTGCTTTTATTCATCTCCTTGTACTACGTTTAGGTTATAGTAATACTAGTAGGAATCAATTTTTTATATATCATGTCTACTTCTGAAACTAAAAAAATCAACGTTGCCATCTTGGGTACCGGTATTTTTGCCACAAAAGCACACTATCCTTCGTTGTCAAACTCTCCGTATTTTACTCCTCATTCTTGTTATAATCGTACCAAGGCTAAAGCTGAGACTTTCTCAAAATTATCCAATCCTTCATTAAAAGTTTATGATTCGTTTGATGACGCATTCAATGATCCACAAATTGACTTAATTGATGCATTGTTACCTTCTCAATTCAATGTTACAGCAGTCAGACAAGCGGTTAAAAGTGGTAAAAACATTGTTATGGAAAAACCAATAGCTGCAAATTTGGATCAAGCTAGAGAAATTGTTGAGCTAAGTAGAGCACATCCCGAATTGCTTATTGCTGTCAGTGAACATTGGTGTTATTTTAAGTCAATTGATATAATTAAAACTGCAATTCCTAAAATTGGTAACGTTGTTGGGTTTAATTATCATTCAACCGGTTCGTTTAATTTTAAAAATGTTTATTTGTCAACTACATGGAGGCAACATCCTGAGCATATTGGTGGGTTTTTAAGTGATGGTGGTGTTCATCAGCTTGCATTACTATGTGGCGTTTTAGGTAATGTGAAAACTGTCAATGCTAGAACCAAACAAGTTAGAGAACAAAGTGGTGATGTTGATGTTGTTTGGTCATTGTTTGAAATGGAAACAGGTGTTATTGGTAGTTTTAATTACGGTAGTGCTTTCGGTAAAACTGACAAAAAATGCTATTTTGAGATTTTAGGTGATAATGGTAGCATCTATTATGATTTTAGTCCTGGTCAAAAGGAAGAAGTTGTCAACGTTAAAGTAGGTGGATTGAATGCAGACTCTGATTCAAGTGAAGAAAATATTAAAATTGAAAATGAATACAGAAGTACAGACAGAGAATTTGAAGTCTTAGGTAAAGCATTAAACGGTGATAAATCAGAATTGATTTGTTATCCGGACGTTGCATTCCATCATTTATCTATTATCGATGCCATGGTTAAAAGTTCAAATGATAACTGTACACCGGTTACAGTCCAAAAACCTTAAACAAACATGTTTTATAATTTAGTTTATGATGTAGTATATTAAATTAATTAAATTTATAAAATTAGTTATTATTAATTGTGGTGCAGTCTAATGCACTATTATGTTTAGAAAACAGTAAGATTTGATTAGAAAATCTATTTTTCTTCGGTTTGGGTTTCAACATCGAAGCTAACTTCAACGTTTTTGGCTTCATCAGTATTTTTCTTTTTATCGTAAACTTCCATGATATACCAGCAAACAAAACAAGCAACAATACTAACACCCAACATTAAAATTAACATCATATTTGAGTTTCTGTATAATCTTGCCTTGTCGGCAGGCCATCCGGAATATAACGCATAAGTTGCAACAACAGTACCTAAATTACCCAAACCAGAGACAATGGCAGCTGAAGCGGCAGATCCAACATCTCCGTGCCTTTCCGTCATAATTTTAGAAGCCAATGTCATAGTAATTGGAACAGTTGGACCTAATCCAAAACCAGCAATTAATAGACCAGCATATCTATTCCAAGGGCCATGTGCATACGAAGTAACAAGCATTCCTGTAATAATAATCATAGTAGAAAAACTAAAAATAATATGTCTGAATTTTGGAAATTTATCAGCCAATGGAGTAAAAATTATGATGGCTGCCAAATCAAATAACCAAATTGGTGCATATAACAAACTAACATCGATTCCAGACAAGCCTGGATGATTGACTTTAATTAAAGTAGTCGCAAAAACTGCAAGACCAAACCCTGTACCAACAACACCGAAATACATCATAACCAAAGGCCAAGTTCTAATGTCAAGTAAAATCTTGCAGACATCTTTCATACCCCATCTAAGGTCCTTATATCTGTTTTTCATATCCAAGTAATGTAATCTTCTTTGATGTTCATTCAACGGTTGAGTCGGAGTAAACCATTTCATAACACTTTCAGGTAGATATTTTCTGAAACTAAATTTGTTGTAGTTTGTACCGACTAAATGAGCAGGTCTATCAGGTAACCACCAAACTAATGATAAACCACAAACAATGGTAACCGCACCGTACACAATATAATACCATTTCCAGCCATATAAACCTCTATCCATATCCATTTTTTGGAAACCAGCTGCAACTAACCCAGCAGCAGATGCAGATAATTGTGCAGCCGTGAAATAGTAACCAATACGACGTGCAGTTCTATGTTCAGGATACCATAATGAAATATAGTAAGATAAACCAGGCCAAGTACCAGCATCAGCAAAACCAGTCATGAAACGAATGGCGATCAAGCCAGAGCCACTGTTCAAAGCAGCATAACAAATGTAAACAATGCCAACACTGGTGATAATACGAGACAACCAAACTTGTGGAGAGGCTCTTGTCATTATTAAATTCATTGGTAAATCAAAGATAATATAAGCAACATAGTATAGAGCAGTAGCAGTTGAAGTATGATGTGAATTTAAATTTAGAGATTGAGAAAGTGAGTGGCCAGATTCATAATTCATGGTCAAAGTGTTACCATAAGCTGAAGAACCATAAGAAGCTAAAAAATAAAGACACCAGCATGCAGGGATAATACGAAAATCTAAACGCCTATAAATAGGATCCATTTCTTCTTCTGTTGGAACATAATCTTCAGGGATCTTAACAGAAGAGTCTTCCAAGTCCGAAGTGGACAGGTAGTTTGGCTCTTCAATTGTAGTAGTCAAATCTTCTTCTTTAAAAGACATAGTATCTTTTTATTGTTGAAAATCTTTCAGTATTGGATATTAGACAGAATAAAAGTTGTTGAAAAAGATTATTTAGGAGGAAACCAGAGCGTTTAAATAGATATCATCTGTGGGGATGAGATAGGGCGGATGTCACGTAAAAGTGAAAATTTTGGAAAATTTCAGGCGAGTTGTGAATCATGCTGGAATCATTTTTTGTTAAGCTTTTTGGGTCTTCTCGCGAGTGTTTTGTTGGAATCAACAGAATCATTAATAAGAGTTTCTCACAATGTTGAGCTAGTTGGGGTTTATAATAGATGATTTAGTTTTATTAAATTTTCTTCAATCTTATTTTTAGGACTAGCAAATGGTGATTTAATAAAATGAAATTGGTTTTCCCCCAATTTTTTTTTTTTAATTCTAGTCGTTTGTGTAAATATTCAATCGCATGGTTACCATCATTTTCAATCTGATTCTTCTTCTCTTTTTTGTTCCGTTGGTAATGTCATTCCATCGTTAATGTCATCATCCTCATTACTACTATTCCTTTATTTTTCGATTCTTTTTTTTTTGCATTTTTTAAATTTATCGTTAGAGATTTCATCGTAGTATTAAACTCAATATGTGACATTTTAATCTGTTAATTTCTTTGTTATTTTTATCGCTGACAATCTAAAAAAATTTAATACCTGTTTTCAAATTGCCAAATTGGTTTATTAATGTATGTTCAATAAAAGTTACTTAGTGAATTGTAATTTGCTAGTGAAATTCCTATACTTTTATTAATTCATAGAAAAAAATACTAAACACATATACATTTGTTGCCCAAATTATTAAAAAAAAAAACTATTAAATCATTTCATCATATTTTTTTTTGTCATAACCTTCCATAGTATATTAGCGAATAAAACAAGCAACAATACTAAAACCCAACACCAAAATTAACATCATATTTGAGTTCCTGTATAATCTTGACTTGTCAGCGGGCCATCCCAATACAACGCTTATAGTGCAATGACAGTATCTAAATTACCAAAATCAAAGACAATCACAGCTGAAGCAACAGATCCAACATCTTAGTAACCAAAAAAAGTAGAAAATGTTTTTTAAACTTGTCGGCTAATAGAGTAAAGATTTAAATGGCGGCCAAATCAAATAGCCAAGAGCATACAATAAAATAACATTGATACCTAATAAACCGGGATTATTGGTTTGAACCAAAATAGTCGCAAAAACAGCCAACCCATACCTGTACCGACAATACCAAAATATATTATAACTGTTCTAAAATCCAATTAAATGTTAGTAACATCCTTGAAATCTAATTTCAGATTAACGTATCTCCTTTTCATATTGTGATCTTTTTTCTCGTGGAGTCAAATGTTAAGATGGAGCAAACCATTTAATACCACAGTCAGTCAAATATTTTATGAAACTGAATTTGTTGTAAGTTTTATCGCCCAAATGAGCAGTCTATTGGGTAGCCACCAAATTAAAGACTAACCATAAACAAATGTAACCGTACCGTTGTGCAGCTTTATGCTCTGAATACCGTAATAAAATATAGTAAAGTAAACCAAGCCGAGTGTCAGCATCAGCATCAGCAAAACCAGTCATAAATCTTATTACCGTTAATCCAGAAGCGCTATTCAAAGCAGCATAACATAAACGATACCAACAGTGGTGATAATGCGAGAAAGCCAAACCGGAAGCGAGTTACGGGTCATAACAAAATTCAAAGAAAAATCAAGAGCAATACAAGCAATAACAGTGGCCGTAGAGGTGTCACAAAAATTTAA
Source organism: Kregervanrija pseudodelftensis (assembly GCA_030580115.1). Classification (NCBI taxonomy): domain Eukaryota; kingdom Fungi; phylum Ascomycota; class Pichiomycetes; order Pichiales; family Pichiaceae; genus Kregervanrija; species Kregervanrija pseudodelftensis. The sequence continues at coordinate 223,191 of JAKTSJ010000012.1, forward strand.
TTCTAATGATTGGATTAAAGAGTTACCCGATTTGTAGTTCATAGCCAATGTATTGACAGATGCTGAACCACCATATGAAGCAAGAAAATAAAGACATCATATGAGTGGGATTATACGGTAATCTAAACTCCTGTAGATAGAATCCATTTCCTTTTCAGTTGGGACGTAGTCTTCTGGGAGTTCTTAATCCAGAACAGGAATGAACGCAGTTATCTCATTGTCAGCAAAAGTTGAGATTGTGTCTTGTTTTGCAAGAGGCATGATAGATTAAGTAATCGGTACCCAACACTTATCTTTTTGAAAAGTTAAAAGTAAAAGGATTCATTCTATTCAAATACTAGAAGATTTTGGGATATTTGAAGTTGGTTGAGCTATCCAACAAGAAAGTGTATTCACAATATAATGTTGGGGTCAATACTATATAAGGATACGCAAGTCCAACAGAAATATGCAAGGTATTGCAAGCTCCATCCTAAGAATCCAGCTCAAAATTTGGGCTGAATCATGTGTGAATCATGATACTGGTAATTTGTTGGAAGTTCACTTATGGTAAATCTAACAACCATCTTAATCCACATCTGAAAGTTAATATTATGATCTAAAAATTCAAAATACTGAATGCATAACAGTGGGGGCAATACCATCTAATTGTAAAAAACCCTATATACTCATTAAACAAAGGCAAGCTGATAAAACATTTACCTACACTCATAGTTCTATTTATGATTTGAAAATATACTTTGTAATGCTCTAAAAACATTCTGGTGCAGAGATGCAAAGCAGATATTTAATTATTCACACGACCCCTCGAATTAACCAAATTTTTCACCATCACAGTTAGACCTCAATTTTAATTACAACATTGAATACAAATTAAAGGTAGCAGTTTAAGCAAACAACACTATGAATTCCATTAAGTCTGCTAATCAAGTCCTTCAAAGAACTTCTGAATATTTACAATCAGGTTTAGTTGAATCACAACCTGCATGGTATAAAGTTTTGGCTCATCACCCACCAAGACATGCGTTCAATAAAAAGGTGAGATTGGACGTTTTAAAAGAAATCAAAGGAAACGAAAAAAATGAAATTACTTCTATTCAACAAAAAGTTAATAATTTTTATCAAACTAGATTGAAGCCATCTCAATTTAAGGCAAATTTATTGAAACCACAAAAATTAAAATTCATCGAAGATGATTTAAGAGAATTATTTTATAAACAACATCCGTGGGAATTGGCTGATCCAAAGAATTTAATTGAAAATGAACATACTATTGATGCTGATGATTTTGATTGGTCTCATTTAAGACAATTTACTAAAAAGTTGGACGGTGAATCTGTTGTTCAAAGAACTTTATATTTGATTGAAAATGAAAATTTAGAATTACTTAAAGCTTATGAACAGGCCAAATTTGAATATTATAGTTTAAAGATTGAAGATGAAACAGAATTGAATGTTTCCAAAGAAGAGTCTGAAATGTTTGGTGCAGTTTATCCAAAGAGTATTGTTGCATCTGGTTTCGACAAAGAAGCTGAAGTGTTAGAAAAATGGAAGATTGAAGCTATTGAGCAAACTAAGATTTTAGAAGCTAAAATGAACGCTGATGCCTCTGGTAATTTCCAAGCAGCTGCTACCGAAGAAATTGAGGAAGAATTCACTGAAGCTGATTTTATGAAAGATTTAGAAAAAAATCAATAAATTTATAAATTCATTTTTATCCTGTGTATAGCCGATATATCTAATACAATACGATACAATAAAAATATTATAAAATAAATACTAAATTTTTTTATTATTAGCTTATTAAATAAATGAACCTATTTACAGAAAAATACACAATAAAGGATATAATGCATGAAATCTAGATCCACGTCTTTTGTTCCAATTTTCTTTTTTCTAATCTCTTTTTATATTTAGTACCTCTATGTTGAATCAAAATATCGTCAACAGCTTCCAAAGCATCAGCAATAGTTTGCTTTCTATCAGCGTATGTTCTTTCCCACTTATGACCTTTAGGAGCCAAGACACCCTTCAAAATTGGAGAGGAGGCCTGCTTTTCAGAAAAGAATTTTTTACCATTTGCTAAGGATGGCATGAAATCAACAATACCAAATTTATATGCCAATTTGTATAAATCAGATTGTCTTCTCAATGAATATAATGGTTCGTGAACTTTGCTTGTTATTGGATGTCTATTTGGTAAAAATGGGTTTGCATCCGGCGCATTGGTTAGAGTTGGTTTGTCTGCATATTGCTTAAGTGGAGCAGGGGGAAATTTTGTGAAAAAGTTTTGTAATTTAGTTGGTAACTTCTTAAAGGCCTGCTCTGCAGTAAGGTTGAAAAGCTTCGTGGTGGACATTGCTATTTAATGATATATTATGAAAGAAATATGGTATTGGTATCAAACGTTCACCGTATTTTTGAAGAATGAAAAAAAATTGCTACCGAAATTTATTCCATTGTTTGGTGTACGGGTGTATTTGTTATTATACTAAATTTTGATTCTTTCATTTGGAATCAATTACAGTTATTGATGAGGTAAGGCCCAAGTCACCCATTTCTTTTATTATTAGGCATGGTTTATAATACTGTATATTATTATAGAGGTTTCTATCCACTCTATTCAATATTTATTAATAGAATATTTATTCTACATTTTACTCAGTTTTTTTGTTCTCTTTGAAATTGAAGTCAAATCATAAAGAAGTGAACTGCAAAAAAAAAATAACGTTTATTTTACAACATTAGGATAAAATATTTGTAACTCGAAAGAGAGTATTAGACTTCAAAAGGACTGCTGGGCCATTAAATTTAAAAGTTAGTAAATTCTCTCTATTATAGAGCCAAATGGGCTACCTAAACTGTGATTTCAAAAACTTGAAAAGCATATCAAAAACTGAGGCCTATTTGTTGTAATACAAACCTTAAAGATTTTCTCAATGTACTCAAATTTGCAGCATCAGTTAGTCTGAAAAATAAAAAATACATTAATTTATAATTTTAATTTTCTTACATAACGGATATATTTCGAAAAACTTTCAAATATTCTGGTAGCTCTCAGTGTTCTAATCCACATTATTAATGCATGGGTAAATGACTCAAAGAAAAAAATTTTAAGCGCTCTGAAAATTACTATGTTTGTTAATTTATAAAAAGGACCGCTTTTCTTCACTTCAAACTCCACTAATTTCTTTCCCCGATAACTTAAACATCAAAACAAAAATGTTAAAGTGTACAAAAAGATCTTTAAAGTCATTTTCCCAAATCAGAGCCATCACAACCAAGGCTTTTCTTGATGAAAATGCTCCTTATGCTGTGACGACATATTCTCGTCCAACTATGGTCTTAACCAAAGCAAAAGATTCATATCTATGGGACTTAGAAAATAAAAAATATGTTGATTTTACAGCAGGTATTGCAGTTGTGTCTTTAGGTCATTCAAATTCCGAAATTACCAAGATTATGGCTGATCAATCTTCAATATTAATGCATAGTTCAAATCTATATCATAACCTTTGGACATTGCAATTAAGTAAAGATTTAGTCCAAAAAACACGGGAATTTGGTGGTATGCATGATGCTTCCAAACTTTTTCTCTGTAATTCAGGTACTGAAGCTAATGAAGCTGCTCTTAAATTTGCCAGAAAAGTTGGTAAAGCACAATCCGAAGACAAGATTGAATTTGTCACTTTTAGTACTTCATTCCATGGTAGAACAATGGGAGCTTTAAGTGTTACACCAAATCCAAAATATCAAAAACCTTTTGAGCCATTAGTTCCAGGTGTTAAAATTGCTCATCCAAACGATATTGAATCAGTCAAAAAAGTTATCTCCAAAAAAACCTGTGGTGTTATCATTGAACCAATACAAGGTGAAGGTGGTGTTCATCCAATGAAAACTGAATTTTTAATTGAGTTAAAGCAATTATGTAAAGAAAACGGTGCCCTTCTCATCTATGATGAGATACAGTGTGGTATGGGTAGATCGGGTCATCTTTGGGCACATTCCAAGCTACCCAAAGAAGCTCACCCAGACATTTTAACTATGGCGAAGGCCTTAGGTAACGGTTTTCCAATCGCTGCCACCATGGTTACTGAAGAAGTTGAAAAATCTCTGAAAGTTGGTGATCATGGTACCACATTTGGTGGTAATCCATTAGGTGCCAGAATTGGTTGTTATGTTTTATCGCAAATTGCAAACGCTGAATTTTTAACTGAAGTTCAAAGAAAAAGTGATTTTTTTAAAGAAAAACTAAATGTTTTGAAAAACAAATTCCCAGAACAAATCAAAGATGTCAGGGGTGAGGGTCTAATTTTGGGTTTAGAATTCAAGGATTCACCAAGTGATATTGTTGAAAAAGCTAGGCAACTAGGTTTACTGATAATCACAGCTGGAGGTAACGTGATTAGATTTGTTCCACCTCTCAATATTGAAGACGATGTTGTTGTTGAAGGGTTAGAAATTTTAGAAAAGGCCATACAAGAGACTTTTCAAAAGTAGGTTTTAAAGTATTGAATTCACAAGTAAATAAATAATTTGTGTATCCTTTGTTTTAAAAGTATTTAAATGCTAATTAAAATTAATAAATATATTGCCTAAAAAAAGTAAACATCATTATAAACTTCAGACTTTACCCCAGACTTTTTCGCCAACGCTAATAACTTCGTTGAATCCGGTGGCTTTCGCAGCATTAATCTCAATTGCAAAATAGAAACCAATAACCAAAACAACATATAACAAAATCAAAATAGACCCTTTAAAATAATTACTTTTACCTTCAGTGTAAATATATGTAAACATATAGACACTTAGTAAAGATGCGATAAAATCCCAATGTGGAAAAATTAAACTGAACATGTTTTCAACACCTATCTGGGATACATTTCCTAGATCAGTAGAAACAGTTTTGGCAAAGCCTAAAACACTTGAAACTGTAGGTAATCCAGCATTCTCGACATCAAAATTTTGGCTGAAGTTCCACACTGAGTACATAACCAAGATGGGTATTTGTAATAAACAAACTTGTAAAGCATAAGCACTACCAATTTCCATGGATAATGCAACATTACCATGCATTGCGAAAGAAAACGCGTTAACAAATTCGGTGGTATTTGGAACCAATGCAAAAACCGTTAAACCTAAAAATTTTGGATTGATCGGAAACTCACTTAAAACATCATCAACAACATTAACCAAAATTTCAGCAATAACAGCATACATTAAAGTAGCCAAAAGTAATATAGTGGTAGATTTAAATCTGGACCAGTTTGGGGCATCGTGGCCACCTTCTGCAGGAGCTTCTTCCTTAACTGCTACAGTAGTTGTGGTAGTTGTTGTTGTAATTTGTTGAGGTTTGGATGGCTTTTTGGCACTTGATTGATCATTTAAAGAAAAAGATGCAACACTTTGAGTTTCGCCTGCGACTTGTGGAGAGGCCAGTGGTAACTCACTTTTCTTTTCTTTAACCGATGTTGTGACTGGGGTACTCCAAATTAAAGCAGCATGAGTTTTCAAAGTAAAAATCAGACCGATAAAATATGCAAGGAATAGGGCAATAGCACAAGCAACTGTGAAAGGCTTCAAATATTTAATGTACAATTGGTCAACAACAATTGATGGCTGGTAATAGTGGCATTTACGACAGTCTTCTGTAGTGGAAATGTCGCAAGTATTACACCTGACTTCATATTCACCATAAATCTGATATAAAATGGTGGGTGACAACATAACAAGAATTGCGTAAAGTAATAATGTGGAACTGACACCAGCAGATGCAGGGTTATAACGTTGTGTTTTCCTTCTGATTGCGCCAGCGCACATCGATCCCCCAGGAAGTAAAAGAACAGCACCTAGAATAGAGCCAATAACTGAACCTTCCACCAACTTAGCCTTAGATTGATCAAGGGCAATACAATAAAGGTAAATTTCGACAACAGTAGAAAAAAATGCATTAATAACAGCACCAACTCCCATAGAAGTTTGTGCTGAAATAGAAGCCACTGCTTGTCCAATGAAATAAGCTAATGGTATAATAGAAACCAAACATAAGATAAAAATAAAAGATGAATTGGTTAACAAGTTAACAACACTTAAGCTTTCTTTTAACAAATAGAAATCAAATATAGTGAAAAGCACCAGAAAATTCATATTGATAAAAAAAATATTGGTACCATCAACTGTATACTTATAGTAATGAAGACCAAATGATCTATAAGTTAAAATTAAAAAGGATTCTTTAGATTGATTGGAATTGTTCAAATGTTTTTTGTAGTAATCCATTTCGTTTTCAAATGAAAGTGCCAAAGGGTGCTTTCTAAGGTGACTACAAAGAATAACCATCACTTTAGCCATTGGAATACAAAAAACAGATAGCCACATTAGCAATGCAATAACAATTGAAATTGGCTGCAAAATTAAGTAAAAAAATATGAAAAAAATAACTCTGCCAAGATTCCATTGACCTCTACCAAACATTCTTTTTTTGAAAAAAATATCATTATCATCATCATCATCAACAGTCGCATCACTCGTCACTGAACTATAATTTTGGGCTTCGGTATCAGCTTGAAGATGCGTGTTCTCACCTGGACTTCTTCTTAACGCATTTGGAGCAGAGAAAAATAAACGGCCTTGATTTTGAGTTCTCCATCTTTCAAATTCATCAATAGAACTGCCAACATGGGCATCTTCACTTAGATAGTTTGTATCACTTTCAAGAAGGACAATTTTGCCAAATGGTCTCCATAAATATTTACCCAGGCTGAAATATAGTTTTGCGTACTTTAAAGAGTCATTGACCTTTGGGTTAAAGCCAGCAGCAAATATTGCAATAATACTACCTACTAATAAACATAATATGAGCAAAATTAAGCCAAATGTACATGTCCAAATAAAGTTGCATATTAGAAGTCCTAATCCAATTTTTCTTTCAGCGCCTGGAGTACAATGGATATCATTTTCAGCTTCCCTTTCAACGCTTCTATTTTTTTTGTAAATTGCAGGCTTCCAAATTCTAATACCAAATGGGTGTGTTTCATTAATTGCCACTTGTCTTTCACGTAATGTGAAAGATTCGTTTGAACTGATTGACGCGTTATCATTATTATTATTATCATCATCAGAAACACCATTGTCATCAGCTTCTTCGTCTATAATATCATAATTGTTCCTATTACTGCTGATGTTATTATTCTTATTGTTGTCGTTGCTAATATTATTGGTATTTTCGGAATGACCATAATTAATACTATCGTTACCAATTGTATGCGATGAAGTATCAATTTCCTCCTCTGTACAATTGGGGTTAAATTTATTATTATTTTTATGAATAGTATCAGATTCTAATTCTTTCAGATTATTTAATTCTTTAGCAACGGATATTAAATCGTTTGAAATTTCGAGTTCTAATTCTTTCTTCTTACCTTCTGTGTTACTAGCTCTTGAAATATTATCTGGCGTTTGAGAAGGTGATTGCACTGGTAATTTAAATCTTTGCCTTAATGCATCATTAAAACCTTCTAAGTATTCTCTATTAAGATCTTCTTCAATTTCATCTTCATCATCATCAACCGAAAAGATATATTTGGAAGATGGTTGTTTTTTTAAAAAGGGCTTTGGCTTATTTTGTGGTAAACTTGCAGTTGATTGTATACTAGAAGTTGGTGCTAATGGTGGAGAGGTAGCACTATTTATATTTTGATAAGATGCAGTTGAAAAAATTGGTGACGACGAACCCGAAGTTGGCTTATCCCTCAATAAAACGTACTGTCTATGATGGGATGGATTTGATGTACCATGTTGTTTGATTAATTTGTGGTTTGGGGGAATTGGGGAACGAATGCATCTATTGGATTTAACTTTTGTTAAAGCTGGCTGTTTAGATTTGGAGATGAACGCTTGCTGTGGAGGCTGGTTTTGAGATATTAGTGAAGAATTCGACATCTGAGGTTTCAAGGACGAATCCTGTTGGTTTTGTGACTCTTGCGACATTTAATTGAATAATTTATGGGCCAGAATTAAACGGAGGCCAAAGTTAAAAACAAGAGATGAACATAGAATAAAGAGTATTAATTGTTAAATATAACGTGGAGATTTTTTTTTATTTACCAATTCCCGCGCAGTCAGCTGTCTGACACTCGTTTTACCTCATTTATATTTCACTTTATAACTAGACAATAATATACGTAATATTTAATCTAAAAGACAAATGGGACCATTGCTTTTCTGTTTCTTGGATATTTATCACCGAATTCTTTCTTGTAACGTGCGTGTTTTTGCTTAGCCCACATCATCATGGTACCGGTACCAATGACCAAGAATAAATATGAGGACCAATTATTTGTCATGATAGCAAACACCAACCAGGATAAAGACTCGAAAAAGTAGTTTGGAAAAGAAACTAAAGAAAATGCAAAACCAAATGGAATTCTGTGTTCTCTTGAACCATCTGATCTTAATCTTCTCAATAAAATATGACAGTATAAGTTACAGATTTCAAAAATCACCATCAAACCAACATAATATTTCAAACTGTCCAAAGATCTATCCTCCACATGGAAAATATACTTCCAAACGCCTGTGTAGTTTTCAAATTGAGGTGCATAAACTGAATAGGCAATAAAAATACCGTTAAAAATCCAATAATGGCCACAATTTCTGAAAAGAAATTTCAATGGCATAGTATCGGCAGAGAATGTGTGAATAAATAAAGTCTCGTATTCTCTTTTTAAATAATGTAATAAAGTCAAATTAAAAGCAGCAATCTGTGTGTAAGTGTTGAATTGTGGGTTATAAAAGGCATAGTAAAACAATGAATGAATTAACATCGGACCGAAATATTCGAAAAAATAAACGGTTTTCCAGCCAATTTGTGGACCAACATCTTTGGCATAAACATGAAGAGTATCCGAGTCAACAAAGTCTAAACCATTTTCCTTTAACGTTAGATAATTTTTTAGAGTTTTCTTAGACTTCTTATTTTTTTCATCAAAAACAAAAGAGAATTTGATCCTATTTGCGTTAATTCCATTGTTAACTTTTGCGTAAGCATCTATAATGGCAGAAACTTTTGTGTTTGGATCAGTATCACAATTGATCTTCTTCAGTTTCGAAGATGAGGGATTGATAATAAGATTGACCATTTCTATGTTGTATACTATATATATTGGCGTGAACTAGCAAAGAAGAAGTTGATGAAGAAAAAAAATTAAAAGTAACTATAGGAGAATAAAAAAATGCGATTCAGGTTCCTCCAGCACAAGTTTCGCATTCTGCCAAAAAGCAATATGGGCAATAGGAAATTATTCCAATTATTCCTTCATTTTGCCGACTTACTTTAGGTGATACATAAGACCAAGTGTTGAAATAAATAGTTATATTTGAAAATAGGTATAAATTTAGAATGAAACTAGTTAATTTTCTTGTCAAGCTAGCAAATGAATCTGTCCAAGTAGAACTGAAAAACGGTACTGTCGTTTCAGGAACCATCATATCTGTCTCTCCTTCCATGAATATCAATTTGAAAAATGTGAAAATGACTGTTAAACACAGAAATCCAACAGAATTAGAATATATTACCATCAGAGGTAATCAAATAAGAATGGTTTTACTACCTGATGAATTGAATTTGGATTCGATATTATCAGATGCAGTTTTCAAACCTCCTAAAAAATTATCAACGGCTCCTCCAGCTGCTCTCACATCAAAAGCACCTAAAAGACCTGTTAGAGGTGGTAGGTCAAAAGGGTTTTAGTGTTCCAATTTTTGCCATTATTATTTCTAATGTCCATAGTAATTTATTATTTGTATATTATTTTTATTTTTGTCTCTATTTTTACTTTATTTTCCCCTTTTATATAATCCTTTAATAATATCATTTTTAGAAACATTACCTATTATATAAAAAATAGAAATACTGGCACAGTAAAAGTCCTATTTTTAATTCTCCCTTTCCTTTTCTTTCTCTTCTTCTTTTTCAATTTCTTCTTCAAATTCACTCATCAATTCACTTTCCCTTGGCTCTAAAATATCTTGCTCTTCCAACTGCCATCTTGACATCAATCTTGGAATTATTAGATCGCAAAATCGTTCCATATTTAGTAACTCATCTATAAATTGATCCATACAGACAAGAACAGTTTCACCATCTTTATAAATCCTTAATTTTCTTCGGTCATTTAATAGTGGTTCTAATAAACTGTAAACATCCTTGCTATCCAAAACTAAACGAGAGTAAGTAGCGCATAATGCCACCAAATACTTAAATCCGTGCTCTCCATTCACTAAATACTCCAAAATATCCCTTTTAGGCTGCAACTGTAACAAACGTAACAGTAAACAAATGAACTTTGTGGGTCTAGTTTTCGTACTATTGGAATAAGTTCCAATCAATTCAACTTTGAGACAGCATTCATCCAATAATGTAAGTAGGTTTAAGTTGCAGACATTGCTTTGCCAATATAATGAATCTAGTATTTTCTCTCTAATAATTTTTTCAATTAAAAGAGCTGGATTAGCACCGTGCACTTTAGCCACGCTCTTGGCTAAACCTCTATCAACAATAATAGTATCATTTACTTTCTTAGCATCAGTTGACATTTTATTTGAAAGTAAATAGCATTCATGCAGAGTACAAAGATATGGAAAAGATCAGGTTTCCAGCTGACATAAGCAAAATTTTGATTATAATAGTCGTGCGTCTAAACAAATTTTCTCAGTGGGCACAAAAATTTTCAGTAACAATTTTCGACAACTGGAAAGTGAAATACGACTATCAAACCCTTTTCCGTTTATATACATATCAAATTTCAAAAGGCTTCTGATTACTCAAACGGTAGGTGTTGTTGAATTTCAAGTGGAAATAATAGATGTATACCATGCTATTGATTTTATTGCAAATTATGAAATAAATTGTGGATTGATAATAAAGTTTAGAACCAGAAATTTTTTCTTAATCCATCAGTTAAAAATTTCGATATTTTCTTCAAAATAAAATTAATTAACATTTACTACACTATTTTACTTTTGATGAATATGAATGTATTCATTATTTTATTTTATTTGTTTATACATTAATACTAACAGTTCATTTCTGATTTTTATTTTTCAAGCAGATGGCTACTGAAGAATTAAATCAAGCTACTAAGGATCTATCCTTAGACGAAAAGAAAGATGTTACAATTTTAGAATCTAAAGAAGAATTTACAGTGAAACACCCATTGAACTCCAAATGGACTTTATGGTACACAAAACCACCTGTTGACAGCAAAGAAAGTTGGTCAGACTTATTAAAGCCTGTTGTCAGTTTTGATACAGTTGAAGAGTTTTGGGGTATTTTCCATGCTGTTCCAAAAGTTAATGAATTACCAGTTAAATCAGATTATCATTTATTCAGGGATGATATTAAACCGGAATGGGAAGATGAAAAAAATTCAAAAGGTGGTAAATGGTCTTGCCAATTTAAATCCAAGAAGGAAGGTATAAATGAAATTTGGACCAGAGCTTTATTGAGTGTTATTGGTGAAACCATTGAGGATGATGAAAATGAGGTTAACGGTGTTGTCTTCAACTTTAGAAAATCGAATTTAAGAATTGGTTTATGGACTAAATCTTGTGATGAAGAGCGTTTAAGACCAATCGGTGAAAAATTTAAGAAGGTCTTAAAATTAGGTGAAGGCGAAACCATTGAATTTGTCAGACATTCAGATTCAGATAACAGAAATGCTAAGCCTTTGATTATTTTGTGAGTTTGTTTTGCGTCAATATTTTTTTAAAAAGAGGAAAATTATTGAAAAATACACCAATCATTGCTTTCATATATTTTATAATTATTAACTGTGTAGATAAATAACCACCCGTTGGGAACTAAGTTTTATTATCAACTTCAATACTTTGTTTGTATTTTTATGCACGAATAATGAGTAGACTAAGTTAGTATTATACTGATACTTTATTTATGCTGTTTCTCAACTACACAATTGGCAAATTAAGACCTGAAATATAATTATTTATAGTAATCCACTCATTGTAATATATATTGGATATATTTAATTGAAAAGTAAATATTTTGTTATTTGCTTACGTAAGTGTTCTAGTAATATACTCCGTCAAGAAAAACTACCCTCATCATTCATGAATTTTTCATTACTAATAATTGATGATTCAGTGTATTTCGCTTGTATATAAAATTTCTTTACATATATATATATATTACCATGTTTAAATCATTAATTACCAGGAACGTAAGAAGCATAAGTTTTAAAAGATTGTATAGCGCTCCTCCTTCCACCACTAGAGGACCAGTTCCAAGTCCAGGAATGGGAGATTACGAAGTTAAGATTTTCAATATGTTGAAAACTGAATTAAAACCTAATAACTTGTCTGTTAGAGATATTTCTGGGGGATGTGGATCTATGTTTGCCATTTCTATTGATTCAGAAAGGTTTGAAGGTTTAAATATGATCAAACAACATAGACTGGTGAATGAAATTTTGAAGGATGAAATTTCAAAATGGCATGGCTTACAGTTAAAAACTAAGGTAGTCAAAAAATAAGTATAAATAATAATATTTTACTGCATTATTCTTGTTTATATTCTTTTTCTAATTCACTTATTTAATATTATATTGAGGTTTAAACTAACAGAACTTATATTTAATGACAACAATATATATAAATATATATATAAATTATAACAAAAACGCTCATTTTTCAATGACTTCTTCCTTCTCTTCCAAAATAGCTTCTTTTAATTCTTCAATCACTTCTAATTTACCATCATCTTCTTTAACCAATAAGCCCAAAGAACCCAATTTCTTTGTAATAATTTTTCTCCACTCTGTCCAGTCTGATAATAATTTCTTTCTCTTTAAAATTAATTCTCTTAATTCTTCGTCTGCTTCCATATTATCGATTTCTTCAAATTGTGCAGAATATTCTTTCAAATTCTTTCTAACCTTCTTTTTATCATTAGAACTTAATTTGGAAACTGGTCTTGGTCTCCATTGGAATTCAGCAAATGCATCAATTAATTCCTCTCTCAGCAAACGGCCAACGAAATCATAGATCTTATAACCATTTTCAATCTTAGTATCCCAAGTTGATGACCATGCCGCTAAACTTCTACCAGATGGATCCCATGATAATCCAGTTAAACCACCGAATTCTTGAGTATTCAATAACTTCAAATTAGAAGAAACCTTTTTACTTTGATCATCTGGTTTTTCACCTTCGTATTCCAAATCATAAAATTCAATTGGAGCCTTTGTTTTGCCAAATGTTGAAATGGCAACGAATCTACCCTTTGGTGACCATCTGATTTCATTAGAGAATTTTTTAGGAACGGTGGTTAATGCAACCCATTTCTTAATTTTTGGTGTAAGTGCAGCATTTGTCTTGGTATCTTCAACATCATAAAATGTAATATCATTTGATGGAATGGCTATATTACTTTCACCTTTATCCAATTTAGAAATAATAGCAAATTTAGAACCTTTTGGTTCCCAAGCAAAATTTAAGACAACTTCTTGGAATTCGATTTTTTCTACTGGAATATCCTTTTCGGTCAATTGGAAGATTTCTAAATGACTAAAAATTGTCTTCTTGGATTTAGTATGTCTATTAATTTTACAACATAGATATTTTGCGTCATCCTGCCAATATAACTCACAATCGTTAACCTGAACCAATGGGACGGTTCTTAAGACTGATTTATTTGGCAAATGCATAACAGAAACTTTTGCACTTTGATTATTAGATTCTGGAGTCCAATATGCTAAAACAACATCCAAAGGATCATTTCTTCTGCTAGAACTCAATCTAACACCAGCAGGGGCAAATTTGAAATCCATAATACCATCAATTTTTAGTAATTTTTTATCTAACAACTGGAAATCTTGAGTGGTATCATAAACGGCCAACGCATCAGGGCCCATTCTAGCACAATATTTATCATCAAATGACCATTTAATTAATGGCCAAGGCATATTTGGCTGTTTTTCTAAATTTGGTGGTAATGCAAATGTTCTCACCGCTAAACCTGACTGAATATCCCAAACCACTAACTTATGGCCTTCACTTTCAGGACCAAAGGGAAAATCCTCTTTTAATGGTGAATCATCACTTGGTAAAATGATAGGTTCTGGTGAAAGAGTAACAAGAAACTTTTCATTAGGTGAGAAATCGATCAATCTGACACCGTTATGATAAAATCTATTAATTCTATCAAAATTTGCACCACCCCAACTTTGAACACCCTGTGGAAACATTGAGAATAAAAATTTACCTTTTGGAGAAAATTTCATAAAAGACGAAGTCCATTGTGATCTTGGTTCAATAGCTGGCTCGGGTTGAATGTTCTTTTTGTGCCAATAGACACCAACAACATTAGCAAAGTGTAACAAATATTGGTCACGGCCAGATTCGTCTTGTAACCAAGAATTCAAATAACCGTGGCTTTCGTAAGGTGCAATTTTTGGTTCTTTAAATTTATCGGTAACTTTACCTGATAGAACATATTTTTCAATATCTGATAATTTATTAACTAACAATCTATGTTTAACATCTAACTTTTTGCCGTTCAATTGTTTGACAGCTTTGGATGCCATTGATGGTTCGGCAAATTTAACAATCAGATAGCCTTTGGTTTTTCCATCCTCTAATGCTAAACAAATATCAACAACTTTACCACACTGATTAAATAATTTGGCTAGAACTTTTTTTAACATTGGAGCCTTACTCTCTGGTGCAATTGGTGCACCATCACATAAAACATAATTGTCTAAATATTGAGTTGGCTCTTCAACTTCAAACTTAGCTTCTAAATCACTGAAGTCAAGTTCGTCTATGTTGACATCATTCTCATTGAATTCGGAAACAGCGGCTGACATGTTTGTAAGGTGGTTCAATACTAGAATATTTGAAAAGAATTCTAGTTAATGTGATTATAATTAATGTGAACTGAAAAATTTTCGATTCGACGAATTTGAAAAAAAATAAAAAAAAACATTCGGAAGTAGTGTATAAGACACAAAATAATCTTGCTTATGTTTTTTACATTTAACTTACTTTTATATAGTTAATCATGGTACAACAACTATCTTTAACTTCTTCAATTCCAATCAATAGATTTGAAAATTTAAGAATAACATTGGAATCTTTAACAGGGATTAAACCACAAACACTTGCTCAACATGTTGTTATAATGAAACCAAAATTTCCGTTCACCCCAGAACCAAGTCCTGGAAAGATTAACCAGATTGAATCATACAGGATAAGAATCAACAGAGTCTGGGATAACGAAAGTTTTGAGCAGGATAGTGAACAGCAGGATTCTAGTATTTTGCTGAATGGTGAGTCGATATCTGACAAATCAATCAGTTCTACTAAAAATGATTCTATTTGGACAATTCAATTGTCTGATATTCCTGCAGGTGGAAAAAACCCTGTATTAATCCAAAATTTATATGAAACAACAATATATCAAACTGATGATATTCTAGGATATTTGGATGAATTAGGGTATACGCCTGAAACTGAATTTTGGAATAAAGGTTGCAGATTCTATTATAACGATGTTATCATTGAAATTTTAAGACTATATGTGAGGTCACAAGAGAATAAAAAAAATGTTGTCAATTTAGAAGAAAACAAAGATTATGACAACAATAATGATCCTCATCATAATTTAATTTCCCTGGAATTGTTAGATAAATCACAAAAATATCAAGTTAAGTGTTTCGTTAACGTTTCGACTTTAAATGATTTGGATAATGTTGCTAGAGGTGTTAAACAGTTGGAAATTTTAAGGAAAGAGTTAGCAAGCTTGATTGATTTACAAATACCTGATAGAACTCAAATGGATAGTAGACTGAATTCAAGAATCGCAACCAGTAATCAAACCAGACCAAAATAACGTTTGCATAGATTTAAAAGTGTATATTAATAAAATACAAAATTAAACAAATAAAAAGTATAGTTAGATTATAATTGAAACAGTACAGTACAGTGGAGGAAATAAAAACAGTAATACGAAAAAATGTAGTAAAAAAGCACTAATACTCACCATCTTCATCATCAACATAAAGCAAATTACTGCTTTGTTTGTATTCGTCATCATTTTCACCGTCATCTAAATCATCAAAGTCAATAAATTCAATGTCACTATTGTTTGGTTCAATTTTTTCTGACTCAGTACTATTATTTTTCAGAATGTTCAGTAAAGTTTTTCCGTTTGCTTCGGCTTTATCATTTGTACTTAATACATTAGAACAGCCAGGGGTAGATGAAGGTTTTAAAGAAGTTGTAATTGACGGTGGTGTCAAAAGGGTAGGTTTTTTCAAAAGGCTTAATAAATTGCTGGCATTGGAAGGTGAAGGTTCAGCTTTCTGTGGTTGAGGTGATCGGGAAGAATTTTGAAGCCTACTTAATAAAACAGAGGAATCAGATATACCATTTGTATTTATAGGCTGCGGGACGGGATTTGATCTATGCAAGATGTTGAGAAGTTGGCTAGAGCCATCTTTTTCAGAAAAGTATTGATTTTCAGATGATAGCATTGTCGTACTATTAGTATGACCATTTAACTTTCCATTGGATAACGTTGGAGCAGTTTGTTGTGTGTTATCTGGTGCATTAAGTGTATTACTTGGTTTCTTTTTTAGTAAACTTAATAATTCACTGGAAGGATCCGAACTTCTAGATGGAGCTGATGTCACCTCTTTTGGTCTCTTTAATAGTTTCAACAAAGTTTTTGAAGCGTCACTGTCAACAGATTGGTATTTAGATTCATTTTCAACAAAATCCTTTCCCGATTGAGGTTTTACTTTTAACAAACTTAACAACTCAGCTGAAGGATCCACACCCTTTTTCTCAGTCGGATTAGTCAACAGATTTAACAAATCAGTTGAAACCACTGGAGATTTCTGCTGTGACGGTAAAGTTTTCGTTGGTGCTCTTTTTAATAAACCCAATAACTGAACAGCACCGTTACTACCATTATTACCATTATCTGGGGTTAAAACATTTACTTTGTTGGAGGCATTGTTCATCAACTCATAAGATGTTGTATCCTTTTTTTTTAATAAATTTAAAAGTTCGGATGCATTGCTTGAATCTGCTTGGGCTGATGGCTTCTTCAATAAAATGACTGGTTTTCCATTCAATTTTGGTGAAAATTTTCCAATATCAGAATTAGTTGATTCATTTGCAGGTTTTGTAATATCAATATAACTGTTTACTTTGGGATTAGAGGTTTTTTCTATGGTTCTCTTTTGATGGTTTTCTCTATCTTTAGTTTCTTCAATTGAAGACTCACGCTTCAGTATTTTGATAGTTCTTCCAGGAGAATTGTTGTTATTTCCTAATTTTAATTTCTGTCTATCAAACATTTCTGATAATGCTTTAGCATTGGCATTATGATTTTGATGACTTCCTAATAATGGAGCCTGTTCACCTTTTGGAGATGATTTAGATTTCAAAATACTCAATAACTCTTTACTATTTGATTCTTTTGATCTTTTATTTGCCAACCCAAATTGGGGCTTACTTAAAGAAGAAGCAGCTGGAGCCGAAAGAAATTGACCACCTGCTGACATTTGACTCAAATTTTGTGCCATTTGTTGTGCCACAACGGGATGAGCAAACGGAAATTGTGGATTAAATGGCATGTTGGGTAAAGGCATAAATGGGTTAACGAATTGCAATGGAAAAGGCATTTGGGTGGGTGGAGGCATTGGGAACATTTGTTGTGGAAACATTGGCAGTGGGCGCTGTTGCATATTTAAAGATAATTGAGGCTGTTGTAATTGTTGTTGATTCTGTAAAATAGTTGGTTGTGTAAACTCTGTAATGCTTGCTTGTCTATTTTTCGCAACGCTTTGGAGCATATTTAATAAAGCTCTTCCTGGGTCCAGTGGATTTTCGTTTTCTTTCTTTTCTTCGTCGAATCCAACTTCTAAAATTTTCTTTAGTTGAATGGTTGCTAATCTCTTTAATTCTTCTTCATTCTCAACACTCTTTTCTCTCTTGATGAATGAAATAATTGGTTTAATCATTGCACCAACTAAATAAAAATTATTACTAGTTTTAACGGCTTTGTTTAAATATTTAATATCCTTCCATTTAATATCTGCAATTTCAAATCTAACTTTCGGATTAAAGTTCGTTTCTTCAGGCACACCTTTAACGATATAAATTTTATAATTTTTACCTTTAATTGTTCTTTCAACGTATTCATCTTCATCGATTAATTCCGAGGCATCGTATCCAGTTTCTTCTTCTAATTCCCGTAAAGCACAATCCACATCCTTCTCATCTTTAGAAATTTTACCTCTAGGAAACCCCCAAGATGAACTCTCCATACCTTTAACTAATAAAACTTTATCCATGGTAGTATTTAATAATGCACAACCTCTGACAGGTATGGTTGATTTATATTTGCCAAATTTACTTAAAGCTTCCGATGGGTCCCCCCATTGCCAGACTATTGGACATTGTTCTAATAATTTTGTAGTAAATTGTCTCATTTTCATGGAAGGTAATAATGGATTAAGAGTCCTTAAAAAATCTTGGTAAAACCAATGAGCTTCTTCAATTTGAAATAAGACCCTTTCTATTGATGATAGATCTTCTTCGGGGCAATTGATCACAAATCTAACCATCAGATCTTCTAAAACTCTTTCCAGAGTCTCATTTACAAAACCATCTCTTAATGGTATCGACATTTTTATTGTAAAATAAGTATACGTTTTTTTCTTCTTATCTAGGTCTATCTAAGCTGTAATAACTAATGGAATCAAATTTTTGATTTAGCGTAATGATATATATTCAAATACAATGTGATAGTTACGTTTCAACAAAATTGAAAAAACAATACCCCGACACTCATGTTGAAAATTAAAATGCAGGGAATGGGCGATTTTACAAAATCTTTGTTAGCATCCGTGCACTTTTGAATTTCTTTAGTTTTTACTTTATGGTTCAATTGTCTTACAATTTAGGTGAAACCAAAGCGAAAGCATCTTTTAGTACCCATAAATTACAAATTCTGCTTATTTGGGAAAAATTCATTATCAAAAGAGGAAAAATGACTTTAAAAAAAATGAAAAAAACTATAATTACATCTGATCGTTTTTGAAAGGTTACAATAGAATAGCTAATCAATAATAATTCCCTGATTAATAGTAAATTAAACATGAACTAAAAACAGTAAAAAAATATTATGGCAGCAAGCTATGGCATAAATATTAACAAAAACATAAATCCTTTGCATAACATTTATGATACATGTAAAAGCAAGACTATTATGACTCAATTATTAATTACTCTTCGAATTTTATGGTCAATGTTTAATATAAATATAAAGAGTGAATTTCTTAATTTTTGGATCTTGCATACTTTGTTTTCATACCCCTACTTTATTTTTTTTCCACTTCTTTACTTAGACAGTCTATAGCCGCATCACAGTTAGGTTAACGATTATCAACAGTAAGTGTATTCTCTTGTTAGCTTGGTGAATAAGATTTTGAATAAACAAGAAGAAATATCACCTCGAAAATAATTTGTATTAATGGACATAAATAAGATACATTTGCGATGTTGTTACCCAATAACTTTTACTAAGACTATATTTAAAGGATGGGCATATGAGTACTATCTCGCACATCCTGATGCTTCTCGTGTATGCCTAGCTAAAAAAAAAACTTTTACCTAATCGATTGAGAAGGGAATAAACTTCAACATGAGTAATAAATATCAGCTAAACTTCCTGGATAATTTGGTGGTTTTTAACCTATTTCAAAAGCTACAATTATTACTGAATTTCAACTCTTCTGTTTTATTATAGTTTAGATTGAGTACGCGGCTATTCTATATCTAAATAATATTTTTTATATAATATTTAACAACAAATAGCACATAGAGGAAAAAAAAGTTTATATGTTATATGATATATACAAACTGTGAATTTCTTATTTTGGCAAGTTATTCAATAAGCTATCTTGATGAACTGGCATTACGGTACTTCCTATTCCATAAGTTATCTTTCCGTTGTATTTGCCTACTAGTTAATTCTAGACTTCAATAAATTATTGATTAACTGATTTATTTTTTAGCTATTCAAACACTTGCTACTATTAAATTTTTCAAAATTTAACACAATTTTTACATTTTAAAAAAATTGATTGATTAAAGTCACTTATGATTTTATCTCAATAATTTGTTTAAATAATAAAATAGCTTGAAATAATACTATAATAGTAGGTGCCAATATGTTGTAAAATAAGTAACATAATTTTTAATTGTCTTGATAGCTGCTTATCTCTTAGATCGAATTGTAAGTATTCAAGATAACCTAATATATTAAACTGATTATATACCCATAGTTCTTATTTAGCTAGTCTGCGTCATAAGTGATAGCTTCAGACAAGGTATTGAGGCCATGAATGAGACAAAGAGAAACTTGGTTTTACTATTGTTATGTTAATACAGTTTATGTTGGAATCTGGAGAAATTGCATCATTAGGCAATAACTCTATTAGAGTCATTTCACTGTGTTTTCATTGCATGGATAACTTCTTTAGATGGAATCAATGAAATTAAATATTTAAAGCAAATATTAATTTATGCAGAGCTATTTCATTTAGTTGGATATTAATGTCACCTAAACAAAAATGAACACTTTCAATTAGCTAAAAATTATACTGCCTATATATAAACAGTTTTTTTTTAGTTTTTAGTTTCTACTTGATTTTACTTGTTTTACAATCTTTTTCTTTACTGTTCTGAGCAAGAGATAATTATATAAAAACTAAATACAAATTTAATAACACTTTGTTCTTACCTTTATTTACAACTTCTGAGATAACTCCGATTACACGATCATTATTAATAGGTATCTACTTATATTAGGACATGAAGAATTTTATATTGAAATTGCATAACTCCTCCAGTAGGGTGAAGTGTTATATGTAATCATCTATTTCCAACATGATGATTAAGATAATACTCACAGGAGGAACTATTGCAGGTGTGATCCCGTAGATAGGTAACTTAATACATACTATTAATTAGAGTGTAATCGATGCAGACTCAGAAGTTGTAAATAAATAAGAAAGAATAATTAAATTGTATATAATTTATGTATATATCTCTTATCCCCAAAAGGGAAAAGAAAAAGATTGTAAAACAAGTAAGAACTAAAAAGTGGGAAAAAGCTAGTTTATATAACAAATTGGATTTAATTGTGATTGATTGTCTTTTGTCTAGGCAACATCTTAATATCCAATTGAATGGATATACTGCTATAAATAATATCATGAGTTTTCGTTACATTGATTTCATTGGCTTCTTCTAAAATAGTTATGCATTTA
Organism: Kregervanrija pseudodelftensis; assembly: GCA_030580115.1. Lineage (NCBI taxonomy): Eukaryota > Fungi > Ascomycota > Pichiomycetes > Pichiales > Pichiaceae > Kregervanrija > Kregervanrija pseudodelftensis. The sequence continues at coordinate 244,556 of JAKTSJ010000012.1, forward strand.
AAATTAACAATGGAATGGCTTTAATTAACCTAAAAATAGGAACCATGTTAATTAACTTATCTATCTACGGGATCACACCTGTAATCGTTCCTCCTGTGAGTGTTATCCTAATCATCATGTTGGAAATAGATGATTACATATAACGTTTCACCCTACTGGAGGAGGTGTGCGATT